>OX383956.1:17835745-18240953 GCA_947532105.1 Athrips mouffetella
AAAACCGACAGACATGCAACTTTGCGACGGTGGGTCAGACTGTGAAACTTGGTTTTCACCAGCATCTCATCACCAACGAGCTTCTTGGCTCTGCGATCTATCGAGTCAAGTGCGGCTAGTTGGTATTTGGCTGAGCCATCCCAAAGGTGACAGCAATTCTCCATGCACGATCGGACTTGGGCTTTATATAAAACTAGAAGCTGTCCAGGAGTGAAGTAACGCCTCACCTTATTGAGGATACCCAACTTTTTTGCCGCAGTTTGGGCTTTTGACTCAATGTTAGCGACACAGCATCATGCCAAGTAGCTCGAGGCTGTCGGTAACTGGTAAAGTTGTACCTCGAAAAGTAGGAGCCAGATTGAACGGACTCCTTTTAGCGGTGAACAGACACGCCTGCGTTTTGGTGGCGTTGAAACTCACCAGATTTTTGTCACCCCACTCGGAGACACGACTTAACGTTGAGTTATAGGAGTACCTGGGCGACCGAGCTTCGCTCTATAATAGCTGCCTGAACATTAAACTATCATCGGGTGAGCAAGCTATGCTAGCCGTCAACAGATGGCGCTGTAGGTTTTTGTCTAAAACGCAAATGCTTAAAAACACGGATAAAACGATTTTTCCCCGACATGAGACCTATAAGATCGATTTTCGCCCCCGAAAATCCCCGTATGGTAAATTTCATCGAAATCATTAGAGTAGTTTTTGAGAAACCGATTACAAATATACAAATATTGATCGTTTAATAGTAAAGGATATATATGAATATATAAAAATATTGCCCGTTTAATAGTATCGGATTACCTTCGCATCTTCGGAAAAAAAAAACAGTTTAATACAATAAAGGAAAAACAATGACAACATTTTTTTTTGATGATCTGATTTTAGGGTTCCGAACCAAAATGGTAAAAACGGAAGACACTCACACGTCACACTTGTATATCTCAGCAACCACTCGTGATATCGACTTGAAATTTGGAATAGTTTTAAAACATGATTGCCGAACTTTATTGCAAATGAAAAAAATATAAAATATAAGACCTTTTTTTGGTCGTCCCATACAAATTCCAGTATTGATGGCGCAAGGTTTGTATGGGGAAGCCAAATTTTTTTTTAATAATTCTACCTGTTTCTTGGGACATTATAGGCAAGACAAGATAAGATGTTTCTTGGGGAAAGTTATTCAATTTCATGTCCCAAGTACCATACTCAAGTATAGTCAGACATTTCATAATGACGCTGTATAAATATTACAGGAAAAATAAAACAAGTAGAACCATTTTTTAGAAATCTGCAAATAACCTTTACAAATACTTTTAGTTTTGGGGTCTTAATTGTTTCTAAAAATACACTTGCACTTGACCAGTTTTTTGTTAACCTTCCTGCTGATACCACAACTTACACATATCAAAAGAAGTTTGCGATCGGTGTGAAAAGTAGAGATTCTTCAAATAAGCTTTAATATTATGGAAATTTATTTTTCCTATTCCCCGTGGGGCGTGGAGGTTTCGCAAAATCCTTTCTTAATGAGCTCCTACATTTTCCGGAAATTCCGCGTCGGAACGATCCGCGACGGATCTTTCCGTCAAGTCTGACATACTACAGTAAAACTTACCGCTAGGTCTGGTCACATTTGACATTTGCTTTGTTGTTACGTTTATTTAATCTGTGGTTACGGTTTGTTCCGTTGCGGAATTTCTGTAGGTGTGTTGCTGCACCCAGTTGACGCGTTAAATGTCAGTCATCCTATCCTTTTAAAGAACAAAAAACCGGCCAAGTGCGTATCGGGCCACGTTCAGTATAAGGTTCCGTAGTTTCTTTAGAATTTTTTGTCGCAAAGCAGGTTTTGATTAAGTATTTCATAACGTTCATTACACAGAGGTCCTAGCGCCTGATTGCTGTTTCTATTTTTATTATTTTTAGTATTTCGGCTATAGCTCATTACTTGGCTCAAAATTGATTTTTGCAGACTAATATAACATTACATTATAGGCCTCTAAAAGGCTATCTAATGAAACCCTACACAATGGGGTGGTCATGAAAAAAAAAATGATCCCACTACTGCCTGCAAAATGGCTCTTACTATAATAAGGTGGTGTGGATATTTTTGCCGTTCCCCCGACCCAACCCCGACCCGACCAATGCGTTGACAGAATTATTTGTTTATAGAAACTAAGACATTAGGCGTCAAACAAATTTGGCAGACTAAACTATTCCCTGTTATATTTAAAGCCCTTATTTTTGGACCCCTAGCCGAATTTTAGTATGTTTCTCAGAATATGAAACTGGTCAATTTTCCCAAAGAAATATAGGTCGAACATCGAGAAACAAATTTGGTCGTCCTATTGCCAGCGCAAGATTTGTATGGGATGACAAAGAATTTTTGTTGTTTTTCGACCTTACTACGTTTCTTTGGGAAAGTTGTTTAGTTTCATGTTCTTAATAACATACTAAAATTTGGGTAAAGTCCAAAAATAACTCAGAATAAAGCACAGCAACGCGTGCCAAATACGCGCAAGAGCGCGAAAGTTCATGTAGCTTATGGCTCTAACACATAAAATGCTTATTTATTTGGCTTAAAAATGTCCTCATGAGAAGTCAAATTGGAGGTGGCATTCATATTTAAATCTAGTTTTAATGTGAACAAATATATAATGAAAGTATTTTTCATTAGAACCATCGAAAAACAATGATAGGTATAATTGATAACAAGGTCATCTCCCGAAAAACTTTTGAAAACTGTAACTAGGTAGGGATTTAGACCATAAAACTAAATAAATTTACTTACTAAAAATAACCCTGTTAGGTACCACTAATTTACCTAACTAACATTATCTACGTAAGTGACAAATACCACGAAATATCCGACATTAAAGGTTTGTTTGGTTTTTGAACATCGATGTTCTAACTCTTGAGTGATGGAATTGGAGCCAATGTGCAAATGTGATGGTGCACATTAGGCCTTCATTCGCTACCGGTTGGGGGAATTGATCGCCATCATTTGTTTCTCAGCTTTGTCTACAGATAATACTGCGTATCGTCTCCCTGATGTCTCTTTTACGTTCTGCAGTGAAATTGAACTATTTGCTACGAAATTTTATATTGAATTTTGCAAAGAGTTATGAGATTGGAATATTTCAGTACGGAATCCTTTCGGCAAACCATAATGAAATATTGTGTATTAGAATCCCTGGTACCTAAGTATTTTTTTAAATAACGAAAAGTCAGTCACAGGTAGGTAAATAAATAACAGTTACATGTAGACAATAAATTCGTGTAAGACCTATAAGGACCTTTGGAATCTACATACATACATACATAGCATCACGCCTCTTTCCCGTCAGGGTAGGCAGAGACCACAGTCCTCCACTTGCTATGATCTTGATATACTTCCCTCGCTTCCTGTACTTTCATCAATCCTTTCTTATATGCTTATCCTTTCATATGTATGCATGTGCATACATTGGAGTCTAAATGTAAATATTACTACGACTGTTGGAAATAAGTAAATATTCTGATTAGTTCATATAGAATCAATCTTGTATTCGATTTTCCAATTGTCGTATAGAACAAAAGTGGTTGTATATAGATAAAAAATAGGCCAAACAATCAAACCTATGTGTATTTAAATTTGAAATGCCAAATTACTAAACCAGCACCGTTCCCGGTTCGAGCTGAAATGTTATTTAATAGTTAAAATCAATCCATTAAACCGAACTTACTCCTAGTCGTGCATTAGTTTAATTGTAGCCTCAGGATGTTGGCCGCTCTACATCGACTTTGAACTAGGATCTTGTTTACTTGATACTTACCCAACTGATACTGAGTATGGATAGGCAAGTGTTGTAATAAAATTCTGGGCAGATAATGTATTCTAAGAATCTTCTCAAAAAATATTAAAATATAACATACCTACACCTACCTACAAGTGAGTAGACGCTGCCGCTTTCTGCAAAAATAAGCAGGGAAACAAAAGCTCGCTAATTAAAGCTTAATCCTAAAGAATCTTCTTTCTAATTGCTTCCATTAAGTAATAACTCTAATAATAATTACGGACTTCAGAGGGAAATATTTTATTACACAGCCGTAATCCGTCAGAGGCGAATGCACGTTCATGCAAACAAAATGGAGAAAAAACAAAATGGCCGACACAGGTGCATTCTGGTTGCGGACTTTTAAATGAATTATTTAGTTGATTTCCTTTTCATTTTGCGTGAGTAAGATGAACTGGTAGGTAGATTGAATAATACGTGCCCATATTGCATTTTAAAGGTAATTTTGTGTTGTCTGCTGAATTAATGAAGCCCCAAGCGCAATTGGTAGGTTCCTAGTGGTTCCTAGTTTGGTAACTTTTAAATTACGAGATATTTTATTAATGTGATATCAACATTAAAAACTTAAATAGACTAGACAGCTTGCATATGTAAAGTTAACTAGCAGAACCCATAAAACCCATTGGGTGTTTGAATCGTAAAGTTTGAATTTTCAGCGCGATTGCACTTCTCGATCTATTCATGACGCTTTATGACGCTCGCTCACTCGTGAACCGTTAAATTCTGGTCCTTGTTTATTGTTTTTCCATTACAATAATATTCCGTATTGGTATATTAGAATAGCCTTCTGTCTTTTCCTTGGAATGCGTACTAAATGGTGGTGGTCAAGTGATATCTTCACAAGCAGGTAAGTATTAATGTTTATGTTGGTATAACTACTTAATTTGCAATTTTGATCCTGATTTTCTTGTATTACTATTTCAGCTATCTTATTTGTTTTGAATTCGTAGCTTTTACCACGAGACCACGATGTAACGGGAGCCTTTACCATTAGGTAATTTAATGATGCGTTGCTTACAAATAGCTCAAGGCGATGGGTCTGGGAGCTCAGTACAATTTTCCGCAACCTATATTGTTATGTTTTGCAACCTATTTAGTTCAGGAAGTCTAAACTAAGTGGATAAAAAGGGTGGGAACTAACATGCGATACCTCGCCAATAAAACTGAATAAATTTCTTAAGGTGATCCGTTTTCCATACAAAAACTCAAATGACTTGCATTCTTACGCGGGACATAAAATTCTGTTGAAAAACGAACGAATACTGCTATTTTTAGTAAAAAATTTTGCCGATTAATACAAAAATACAGCTAATGTACTGAAAGTACTAGTTTTTGTTGGCAATTTTTGGTTCAATATTACGATTGTGGGCGTGCGGTTAAAACTGTACGGTTGTGCTTTGTGTGCATGTGTGAGTGATCGTACTCATGTAAATCACGGACTGACAAGAGTAATTGACTTTACTGGGCATATGGAGATATTATTTTTATCGAAATTGTTGATAGGCGTTGAAGTTGCACCATGAAATTTACGCTAATCAACTTTTTGCACATATATAGTTGGTACTTATTGCATTAAAAAAATAAAACCTTATATTTGCAGCAGTGGCTCCATCTAGTTGCGTTCGGGTCCAAGTTGGCTGTCACAGATCACCTTAAGCCCTAAATACGAAAAAATAAAATGTTGGTATCCCACAGCGCATTCTGTACGAACAGAATATATTTTTTTCGTACTTGACTTACGTTCCTTGGAGGAAGTCGTTCAGTTCCATGGCCAGGATTACTAAATTTTTAAGGATCGGAACGAAATGGTAGAAACGAAACCCTTAAGGACTTCGTCTGTCTGTCTGTCTGTCACACCCACTGAGCACTGAATGGTTGAGCACCGGCCGCCACTAGAGGCGTCGTGATCAGCACTTGCTATACAAAGCGTGTCAGGGTGCGTCACCCATTTACACACACGATTTCCTACCATTGTATGCAAGGATTACTCGCGGCTCCTGCACGTCTGAGGTTGAGTCAACCTGAAGTCGCATATCTAAACAGATGATATTGTCGTTACTAGTTCAGCAGTCAACAAAGCCCGCGAACAGATGGCGCCGCACTCGTCCTCAAAACGCCCCCTGTACTAAAAATCTAAATCGTAAGGATATAATAGGATCATACAGAAATATAACGATCTCTCTAAGTAGCACAGTTCTTTTTTAAATATGCAAAATATCTTCACAAACAAATTTAGTTTTGCCGTCTTAATAATAGACTTTATTGCTTCGAAAAACACTATAGGTACCTCGGAACCCTCAGACCGTTTTTAGGGTTCCGTACCTCAAAAGGAAAAAAAAACGAAACCCTTGTAGGATCAATTTGTTGTGCGTAGGTATGCCTGTCTGTCTGTTAAGAACCTTTTTCTCACGAACGGGTAAAGGTAAGAAGTTGAAAGTAATATTTAATATGAGACATACAGCGTTATTTTTTTATCACCCCGGATGTTTCTGGTTCCCGTTTCTGCCCATGAAACTGAACAACTTTTCCCAAGGGACGTAGGTCGAAATACGAAAAAAAAATCGACCTCCCATCCAAAATGTGCTGGCCGATGCAGTTTGTATGGGAAGTTGAAAATTGATTTTCTTATTCATGAAGAGAACTACCCACATCTTAAAATATCCGAGGTGATAAAAAATATAGATGTATTTAGGACTGTGGACCCACGGTCCAAAGGTGTGAAAATTTCAAGCTGCTATAATATCACTATGAGACGAAGAGAGAAGAGATAATTAAGGTAAGCTCCCGTTTCAAGTACAGCCATATTGAAGAGAGCCAAGGTTAAGTTTAAGTCATCCTTTTTTGAGGGGTATAAGGAACAGTGTACCGAAAACTGAAAGGGCGTGATTAGTCAACGAAACTGAACATCTTTCCTAAAAAGTTGACTGAACACGCCCTTTCGGTGATCGATACACCGTCCCTTACATCCTTTATATCATGTGGTGGACGGGTACAGAACCCTTAGTGCGCGAGTCCGACTCGCACTTGGCCGGTGATTCTTATGGTGAACATAAAATCACGTTGCATAGTGCCAACGTGCTACGGTCGCTTCCCGCTTAATGGCTTTTTTATTTATCTAAAGCAGTTGTATAATTTGGTTCTCAGTGATTAAGATAGTTTAAAAATTAAGTTAAACGATGATTAGCTCTTTATTCTTCGCAGTCCTAGTGCCGGTGTTTGTTTTCTCACCATTTTTAATCTTAACTCGCATTAAACTTGATACTTTGTTTCAAATTGCGTTTTCTGAAGTGACTTATAAAAAGTTATACATAATGCATGCTTCGCCTGCAGCTGGCTTACTGAATACCACTACCATTTATTCATCTTTGGAAAATATTGTGCACAAATATATTTTTTTATTACTGTTTTTTTACACCGAAGGTACTTTCTGTCCGTTCGGTGCCGGCAAAGAATAGTATCAAGCCATCTCTACCCGTGGGTGTCGTAAGAGGCGACAAAGGGCTTATGAACCGGAGGATCGGCAGCAGCATTTTAAAGGTTAAAAATTATTACCCAAAAACAAAAATTGTAAGAGACTTAAATAACCGTCCCCAAGGAACATACGTCGACGATGTATAAAATGTTTTTTATTTTGATACAAAATACATTAAGCACTGCCTAATAACTACCCGAATACCCTAACAGGATATACTAGTTAGGAGAAGCATCCAAACTTCCAAACTATATTATATATTAATATATAGAAAGTAACTCTGTCTGTCTGTCTGTCTGTTACGCTTTCACGGCTAAACCGCTGAACCGATTTTGATGAAATTTGGTATGAAAATATTCTATGCCATGAGAAAGGACAGAAGCTACTTTTTATTACAAAAATGAGACTGGAAGGGGTTGAAATAGGGGATGAAAGTTTGTATGGGAAATCAATAAAATAATTTATGTTACGCTTTCACGGCTAAACTGCAGAACCTATTTTGACGAAATTTGGTATAAGGATAGTCTTAATCATCAGAAAGGACATAAGCTACTTCTTATTTCAAATTTCAAACTTTTCAAACTAATATTATAAATGCGAAAGTAACTCTGTCTGTCTGTCTGTTACGCTTTCACGGCTAAACCGCTGAACCGATTTTGATGAAATTTGGTACGAAGATAGTCTATGCCATGAGAAAGGACATAGGCTACTTTTTATTACAAAAATGAGACTGGAAGGGGGTGAAATAGGGGATGAAAGTTTATATGGGAAATCAATAAAATAATTTATGTTACGCTTTCACGGCTAAACTGCAGAACCTATTTTGACGAAATTTGGTATAAGGATAGTCTTAATTATAAGAAAGGACATAAGCTACTTTTTATTTAAAATAATGAGACTAGAGAGGGGTGAAATAGGGGGTGAAAGTTTGTATGGGAAACCAATTAAATAATTAATGTTACGCTTTTACAGCTAAACCGCAGAATAATTTTAATTAAAAAAATAAAGAAAGGACACACGCTTCTTTTGATTGCAAAATTTAAACTGGAAGGGGGTGAAATAGGGGATGAAAGTTTGTATGGGGCATCAATACTTTATTGCGTTTTAACTATCAACTATAATAATGTCTAAAAATCTATATGGAAGTCGTTTGTACTTTCATATAAGGAAGGATAGGGTAAGGATTTCGGCAGGGGTAGGGGAAGAGATAGGGGTAGGGATAGGGGTTGAGTTAGGGGTAGGGATAGGGTTGGGGATAGGGATGGGTACAGGGGTGTGGACAGCAGTGGGGACAGGGGTGGGCACAGCGTGGGGACAGGAGTGGGCATAGGGGTGGGGACAGCCATGGGGACAGCGGTAGGGACAGCAGTAGGGTCAGCGGTGGGGACAGTAGTATGGACAGGGGTGGGGACAGGGGTAGGGACAGGGTTGAAGACAGGGGTGGGGATAAGCGTGGGGACAGGGGTGGGGACAGGGATTGGGACGGGGGTAGGGACAGGGGTGGGGACAGGAGTGGAGACAGGGGTGGGGACAGGGGTGGAGATAGGAGTGGGGACAAGAGTGGAGATAGGGTTGGGGATAGGGGTGGGGATATGGGTGGAGATAGGGGTGGGGATAGTGGTACAGATATGGATAGATAGGGATATACAAGAACAGATAGATAGGGCAGGATAGAGATAGATACGGATAAAAAAGGATACATAGGTATAGAAAAGGATAGCTAAGGATGAATGGGGATAGTTAGGGGTAAAAAGGGATAGAAAAAGTTAGATAGTTATAATATAAATAAATATTGTTGATAACTATTTAAAATCTCGGTCTATCTCAATGATTGCAATGCCTCTGAAAATGGGCTCATATGAGATACCTTATTTATAATACCATCTTGTTATGTACCATATGAAGGCAATAAATGTATTGAGTATTGAATCTTTTCAATTTTATGGTGTGATTTATGCACTAAAATAATGCACTGACAACGAAGATTCTGCTCTGTATGGTCATAATGCCTTTTCTTTCACTACAATATTTTGTTTAAAATCTTTAGTCAGGCGGTAGGGGTGAAACCAGAACTATAAAACAAAGATAGGAGTTATTTTGTGACTGGAAAGCTGAAATGCAGTCGACTTATCGGGCTGAACCATTTCTCGATTTCAAATAGCCTGAAGGTGCCACAAGATGGAAGTTTTAACTTACCATTGTTGCTCATTTTGTAGTTATTCTCTTTCTAGTAATAGGATATTACCATCATCGCAAATCCCATAATTGGGCTTTTCAGTAAAATACGAGGGGAGTAGGTATACACTATTAATTTTTTAGAAACCAACCAGTATGTGTAATTTAGAAACTAAGTATAGGACCTGGAGTTTCCTTAATTTTGGAGTGGAATTACCATAGTCAATTAGTCACCATGCCTGTTAGCGTTCCGGTTGGCACAATGGACCGCGGTGGATGATGGGTGACTGACGCTCGCCATCCTCTTGCGGAAGAGGTGGTACTCAGTGGGTGGTTCTAGTCTTAGTAGCGGATAATGGCTAAGTACCGGGCGATCGAGTCTTGCTCTGTATGATCTTAACCAAAGCTGACCAACAGATGGCGCTGGAGAGTTTCTGCGATATATTTTCAAGAAATATAAATAACGGACAGCATATGTGGCTAAATCGATTTTATGCCCACGAAAACCCCTGTAACCGTAAATTTCATCGAAATTATTAGAAAACCGATGTCAAATACTTGCTCATTTAATTAGACGAACTGAGAAATGTGGTCTCTGCCTACCCCGACGGGAACAAGGCGTGATATTATGTATGTATGTTAATTAGACGGTTATATTTTTACATTTTAACGCATATTACTATCTGTTGCGGAAAGGCAAAAAAATACTAATGATGCATTAGCCTCGTTCTGATTTTACTTTTTTATGAAAGAGAAAACGTCAGCAACAGATTTCATGGCAGATTGAAAATCGAGAGGCTTCACGCAGAGCATTAAATTCTGGTCAAAATAGGACGGGACTAAGATGTCGTCATCCTTTTCCTACTTAGTTATATTCTTATTATTTCTACAAATCTAAGCATGTAAATGATTGAAAAATTACAGGAGTGATGATTCAAACCAACATACTAAAAAATTAAGCCGTCTAATAATATGTAAGTGGAGCTTTAGACCTAAACAAATAATTTAGTCAGATTGGGTAAACATTTTGTAGGTGCGCATGGTGTAATAATTAATTCAGTACCCAAATGTTTAGAGATGCAAAGATGGTATTTACTCTAGAAAGAGTACATTCCATTATAATTATATGGGATTTAGTAAACATGCTATGCTAACACAAAACAAAGCGCTGTAAACTTGTGAGACCATTTTCAAGCCTTCTTAATATTTGCTTATAATTCCTCATAATAAAAAACTGGCCAAGTGCGAGTTGGGCTAGCGTACTCATCCGCACCACATTATATACTTATACCCTTTGATTGTAAAACTCCGGCCGCGTCGCATCCAGCCATTAACCTGACTATTTTATTTATTATTCAGTTACTCAAAGTGGGAGATAACCAATAATACCTATTTATCGTGATCAGCGTTTTTTTTTCCTTTACTTTTACTTAAAATTAACACTTTTACAGGATAGTAGAAGATCCAAAGGCGAGCTTGTATAGAGTGCTCTGCGCAAAACTGACGGGATGAAACTTGCCACGATTCAAGTAAAGAATAGGTAACATTATAGGAAGTGGTGCAGCCCAGCAGAATGTGACGTAAACCCTCAGTAGGGCAAAATACTTTTTTTGTTGTTTTTTACTAGGTTGAAATTTGTATCTTTGGAACAGACATGGGTAGCTAGTTAAAAATTTCACTGAATATTTGTTTTTGAGACAAACATATCAATTTATAATGAAAACTATAAAATATAGAAAGTAAGGGGGTTCGCCATAGAAGAAACGGATAATATTTTTCCTCTAACGTCAGAACGGTTTTATCAAATAAGGCCCTTAGCTCATTGTTATGCCGTCATAGGTAAGTAAATAACAATGAAGATACGTACAAATTAATACAAATCCAATTGCCTTTGCCTCGTAATTGTGCCTTGCGGTCACTGAAATGGTTAGTCACTTAGTTTGTGTAGTTTAATTAATAATGCCAAATAGGTATCTCCTGCAATAATAGGCAATACGTAATTTGATCATTAATTTACCGTAATGAGCTCTGCTAGTTTCTCGGGGAAGAGATAAAGTGCTGTAATCTAGGCTTAGGGTTCTAATATGACTTTAAATTTTATACTTGTTTGGATTATGACTTCTTGGTCAGATTTGAGTTCTTGCAAAACTTTACTGCGAACTCAAATGCGGAATAGTTGGGCCTTGTGTGGAGTTAAACAAAAATCGGGGTTGTCAACCACATATAAGCTTCGTTTCATTTAAACCAGTTAACTCAAACAGTACGAATGTAAAGTTTCAAGCGCCTTCAAGTGACGTATCATAACTATGAAAGAAACAGGTTTCGTATTTTTTATTAATCTTAGGTCTACTCTACCTACAAATTTGCGTTGAATTAGAAGCTTGAAATACCTAGTTACTCCGACCCAACTTTCATCAGTTGCAGAGATAAATTGTATAGGCAGACGGCACCGCAGACGGACAACCAATGGTGAATTCAATATTCGTTTTACAAAAGAGGGCTATAAGAGCAATTTATTGCCAGAAGACTCGTGATTCCCTGAGAGAACTGTTTAAGGAGATCACCATTATGACAGTGCCATGCAAATATATTTATGATAATATTATGTACGCTAGAAAGAAAATTCATCAATTACCTGAAAATTGTGACAGGCATACTTTGAATACTAGAAATAAGTACAAACTCGATCAACCATATACCTACTAGATTAGCAAAAAGTCAATACATCTTTCGTTGGTCTGCATGTACGATACTACAACAAAATACCTGACAATGTAGTGCAATTACCTGAGAGAAAGTTTAAAGAATGTGTAAAGCAAGCGTTATTTAAAAAAGCCGGTCAAGTGCGAGTTGGACTCGCGCGCCGAGGGTTCCGATATACCTATAGTATTTCTGGAAGCAATTAAGTCCATTTTTAGGACCTCAAAACTAAATTAGTTTGTAAAGGTTTACTGCAGATTACTAAAAAACTGTGCAACTTAGAAAGATCGTTTTATTTTTGCTGTAATACTTACATAAACTTCTATCGACTATAATTAATTCAGATTTTTCCTTTCACAAACTTCGGAGATACGGGGGGGGGGGGGGGGATGGTATATTTTTTTTGACATTTTTAATCATAACTTGAAAACTAAGAAACGTAAAAAAATAACAAGATATATTTTAAAATGTACAAGTAAAGCCCTTTCATACGATATCCCATTCGACCTAGTAGCGACAATTTGAAATTTGACACCCCCTATTTCGGCCCCCTTTACATTAATAATCATCATTTTTTCAAAATTATTTCATGTGCAATTAAGTTGGGAAACCATATTCTAAAACTGTTCCAAATTTCAAGTCGATAGCATAAGTGGTTGCTGAGATATAGAGGTGTGACAGACAGACGGACAGACAGACAGACAAAGTCGCACGATAAGGGTTCCTTTTTTTACCATTTTGGTATCGGAACCCTAAAAAGCTTACAATAGATTAGATGACTATATCAATGACAAAGAGGTATGGTGCTCTGTTCCAGCAAAACACAAGAAAAATATTATATTACATTGTAAAAACCGGCCAAGTGCATGTCGGGCCAGGCGCAGTATAGGGTTCCGTAGTTATTTTACGACTTTTTTTTATCGCAGAGCGAGTTTTGGGTAAAAAACTTTTTACCTCCTAATGCTCAGAGGTCCCTACGCCTGATTGCTATTGCTTGATCGTTTTTGTTTTAATTTCATCATATATGCTACTACTGTGAATTTTTTTCACATTTCCCATAATAACCGTTAAGGGACACTCGGCAGGAGGGGGGGGGGGGGGGGGGGACACTCGGCTCCAACAAAAATAATATTTTGCAAACGAATCCCTAAATCGAAATATGATTGTTGCAAAGTTATACTCGTATTATTTTTAAAAGGCCTATCCAACGATACCCCACACTATGGGGTAGACGAGAAAAACAAATTTCATCCCCACTTTAGTTGTATGGGAGGTAGCCTAAAAAAAGTGCTTTTCAAAATTTTATTCTACCACTTTGTCGACGTAAATGAAGTGTTTATTCGTATAAAATTTCAGCTTTCTAGTAATAAGGGTCTCTGAGCTAAACCGTGGACAGACAGACAGACGGACATGACGAAACTATAAGGGTTCCTTTTGACTACGGAACCCTAAAAAGCCGACTCTTAAAGTAGGCCTTGCTGCAGTGGTTTCTTGCCGTTTCTTTTACGCTGCCATAGCACGATCCTATACGGTGTAGACTCGCTGTATTTGAATTGTATTCTGCATGAAATTCTGTAAAGAATCTACATTGGATAAAATTATTTGAATCTGAATTAGGCTAGACGATAGAGCTGGACGGTGGCCAGGCCATAGGAATCTATCACAGTGTGAAGTTTTCAAATAAAACGCTACACCCTCTATTTTGGGTTCCGTACCTCAAAATAAAAAAATGGAACCCCTATAGGATCACTTTGTAGTCCGTCTGTCTATCTGTCTGTCAAGACCCTTTTTCTCACGAACGAAAAGAGGTAGGTTGAAATTGATAACGAATATCGAGCCCATAAACCACACAAGATCTGAAAATTTAAATTTTTTACAACGCCGCAATCAAAAGATATGGCTTTTTATGTCCTCATCTCCAAACCCTACAGGATACTTCCCGTTGACCTAAAATTATGAAATTTGGCAAGAAGCTAGGTCTCACAGTACAAATAAAGGAAAAAGTCTGAAATCATTAAATATTTCAATTTTTCTCACAACTAATAGTAACCAATTAAGGTGAGCTCCCGTTTCAAGTACTTTTATTAGAATGTAAAAATTTTATGTTATGAATGTTATGACATACTTGCTTAGTCAACACCTGCTTTGCGATAAAAATCGTAAAAAACTACGGAACCCTCTATTGCGTGTGGCCCGACACACACTTGGCCGGTTTTTTTTCTTTTTGTGATACAGAACCCTAAGAACTTTATGTTTGAAATATAATAATGGTCAAGATATAAGGGACCGTAGGGACATTTAATACAAAGAATCACACTCTTCTGATCAGGTCAAAAATTACTTATAATATTGTGATATTTATTTTTGTTACTATCAAGGGAAAAATTAAATGGACCTGGCACAATTTTACGGTCAGTTGGATTGCTTTCAAACGCATAGAAGCATTTTTTTCCCTATTAGCCATTATGCTTGAGGCAATTAGTGTTAGAGACAACTCACCGATGCGATAAATTACCTGTCAATGTACGCGTTAGGAGGAGAATATGAGTGCCTATAATGATTCAAAACGCGGAAAATAGTTATTGTGAAGGAAATGCCTAAGTTTCCTTTTGGTTTGAACACAGATAGAAGTATATATTTATCATCAGGTTGCCCAGGTGTCTTTTTGTGAAATAAATAATGTCAGTGACACACACACACACACACATTATCAGTGTTTTTATATAAACACCAAAAACTCATGAATAAAAAATCTATATTTATACATATAATAAAACAGTAGAAACAGTGTGTCTGTACTTTTGATGAATTAATAAAAAAAATTGTGTGGACGACAAGAAAGGACAAATAGAACACAAACATATATTTTTTAAATACATCGGAGCAACATATAGGCTATGTTTCATTTAAATCGGTTTTTATTTTTATTTATTTTATTTTTCATTTCGTTCATTAAATCAGAAGCAACACAATAAAGTATAAAGCTGCCTGTGCTACGATAACGCACAAACTACTAAACCGATTCAAACGAAGTTTTTAATGACGTGTTTGGCTTACTTTCGTGCAACATAAAAGTTTAGTTTCATTGCAAAAGGTCCATCCAAACAAAAAGTACGCGAAGTTTCATGCGGCGGCGCAAATAAGTCACTAACTACTGAACCGATTAGGACTGGGTTTTCATTAAAGTATTTGACTTACTCCGTGCAAAATATGAGCTTAGTTCCATTGCAAACGCTGCGCTCAGACAAGGTAAGCGAAGTTTCAAGCAGCGGCGCCAATAACTCACAAACTACTGTACCAATTCAAACATCATCAGTAATTTTTTCCGTGTTACTAAAAGCTTAGTTTCATTGCAAACGGTTCTAGACCCAAACAACATACCAAAAGTGCAGCTTTACCGCAATTATTGCAATTTCGAATGTAACATATGTCTGGCCTACTCTCTGATATAAGTTACTTGAAGTTTCAAGAGGCAGCGCAAATAACCACAGCAAATAACTCACAAACACTGAACTGATTAAAAGGGGGTTTTCAATAACGTATTCGTCTTACTCCGTGCAACATAGAAGCTTAGTTTCATTGTGAATGGTTCACTCATACATAAGGTAATCGAAGTTTCATACGGCGGTGCCAATAACTCACAAACTACTGAACCAATTCAAACGGAGTTTATTTTCTGCTGAGGTGCTAAAGAGGTTTCGTAAATTTAGTTAGTTATAGTAATATTAGAGTTAAGTGATACCCATAAATCGTCTTAGGAAAGAATGATGCGGTTCCTGGAACTTAAGCAAATAGAGGCGTTGAGCAGGCTCGCTGCGTTACAAAATTTGTGATTAACATAAAATTTTACTAAGTAAAGCTACGACGCTTATTCTGATTACAATAGTCAGCTTTCGTAAAAACTGGGGAAGTGCGTGTTGGACTTTGCAAGTTTAGGGTTCCATAAGGTTGTAATAGGAATAATTTACGTACCGGAAGACGAAGCTTTGGCAGGCCCCCCACAAGGTAGACCGACGATCTGGTCAAGGTTGCGGGAAGCCACTGTTTGCGAGCAGCGCTGGACCGGTCGTCATGGAGATCTTTATAGGAGGCCTATGTCCAGCAGTGGACGTCTTTCAGCTGATATGATGATAAGGAAAAATTGAGGGATAAGAAAAGGATATGATTTATTAATATATTGGTATTTATTAGTAAAATATACCTACGTTATATTTAACATTGTCACTAAGCTTACAATGGTCAATGGGAAGTTAAGCCCTAGCCTTATTCCGTTTTTGCCAATGGTTTACGGGGAGCTGGCTTTGACGGAATCACTAGTTTTTTAATTACGTCCACTCTTTTGTTCAATACCGACTAATCTGCCTATAGTAAGAGGTGAGTGGTGACATGTGCGGTGGAGACATGTTAAATAATCCGGATATTTCAATCAGAGTTTCAATTATGCGAACAAAAAAGCCTCCTGCCTGCCCGACAGCAGAGCTTTGTGCGATAAAATGAGTTCTGTTTGAGCATTGCGGATTCCTCAAACTAAATATTTAATCTCCAATATTATAATTTGATTAGTTAAAACTATAGATGTGTGATTGTAGCTCAATACCAATAGTTAAAAAAATTGTCTACCTTTTTTTTCTTTAAAACTTAAGCGTTGCGCGTTGTACTGATGGACTAGCGGATTATCGGGAAACTACCTCAATTTCACTCCCATATTATATGCCCTTAGGTAGGAAATAAACTCGAAAATGATTGGATAATTTTTTTTTGCGCAAATGAGTGTTTATTTTTTTAGATCTCTGATTTAAAACAAAGAAGTTTCGTGATCATATTTTTTATGACCAAATCCTAAAGGTAAGTAGGTAGGTAACTTTTTGAAACTTATCCTCAGTTTCCAATATCGTTTATTTTATGCTTTTCCTCTATAAAACGTACAATTTCAGTATGATGGACCGCTATTGAAAAAGTTCCCAGTAAAATTAATCTCTTTCACATGGTTCCCAGAAATAATTTCAGTGCGTTAGCCGTGTAGGCTTCCAGGAACGGTGTATTAATTATAATATTCCTGATATAAAAATAAATTTTGTCAGTGGAATTGTATCTGTTTGTTAATCTGTCCATGAAACTGAACAAATTTTTCCTAGGAACATAAACAAAAACACGAATAAAAATTCGCCTTCAGATAGGAACAAATAGCGCATTTTGTGTGGGAGATAAATTTTCTTTGGAAGATTCACAACAGTAGGGTTGATATACCCTGGCAATCGTCCTTTGCACATTTGTGCCAGTGTCATGTCGATATTCAGTTCATCCATACGAAGGCGCGAAATTCGTTACAAAAATTGGCGATTCCTTTCACCTACGGAAATACGGTTATTAGTTTATACAATCTTAAATTAGAACATTCAAAATATATTATTGTTATAAACATTTATTTGTTATTGATGTTTTTGTGTCCGATGGGTAGGTCAAGGAGTCCTAAGATACAGGGCTTTCCTAGTTTCTGTTTAGGCTCAAGGGGGGTGATCGTGGTAATTTCAACGATATTACCAAATCAAAAACGTTTGCCTCAAACAGTTCGTAAAGACTTAACATAACTTTTGAGGCAAACGTTTTTGTTTTGGAAATGTCGTTGAAATTACCACGATCACCCCCCTGTTCTTCCACCTTCTAAACACATAATAAAGTGTAGTCCATTAGGTTGTGGAACAACAATAAACGTTTAATTTATTTATTATTTATTACACTGAGTGGATACAAAATTAAGGTTGAGGCATCATCGCTAGTTTCTAGTTACAGATTTATATTAATCCCTACAGAACAGAGCCAAAGTCGTATATACTTTAATCGGATCGGCCCTCACGTTCCCACTGATTACCTTATGAATCCATATGAGAGTCACTTTTAAACCCCTCTGCTTACATGTTATAAGGCCTCTTTTTATTTCATAGATTAATGGGTAGTGAGCTTTTATTGAGAATGGGTTAGATGTCGAGGCCTGTAAACAGCTGCGCGAATCTGTGAATATCAAGGTTTTCCTTAGATTAAAAATTAAAATATAATTGATGCTTTCCAAAATTCCTCGACATTCGCCTGTAAATACTGATGTTTCTGGGCGACATTTAATATTTTGGACGATGTTATACTGGGAATGAAAGGTACCAACTCCCACACAGCCTACAGGAGACAATTTTGATGCATCCCAGTAAACAGTATTCCACTCTCTCCACTCTGTGTAGAATCTGGTGTAGATATTGATCAGCATGAGGATCGTCATGACAAATATTAAAGTTTAGTATAATTTGAGGTTGGAAGGTAATGGTTTCATAAAAGAGGAAGTCTTGGGGAGTGGTGGACCGGATCTTTTATAACTTGAAATTCAGAGAAACTTAAGACATGGAGGGGACTACACCCTTTTCGTTTGATATCTAGAAATAATTTTGTTACCGGTGTGGACTCTGTACTTCGAGCAACGCGTGTCAAATCCGCGCAAGCCCGGTTGCGCGGTATTCACACGCGTTTCTCGAAACTGGTCAAGAGCAAGTTGAACTCACACGACGAGGGTTCCGAATTTCCGATAAACCCGTAGAAAGAATAAAGTCTATTTTTAGGACAGCAAAACTAAATTCATTGGAAAAGGTTTTTGCTGATTTCTAAAAAACTGGGCTACTTAGAAAGATCGTTTTATTTTTCCTATAATATTTACATAATCCTTTATTATTTTGTTTTTTCCTTTCGCAAACTTCGGAGATGAAGGGTGGGATAGTTTATTTTTTTATATTTGTCCTCATCATAACCTTAAGACTAAGACTCGTAAAAAGTTGGTTGCTGAGATAAACAGGTGTAACAGACAGACAGACGGACGAAGTCACGCGATAAGGGTTTCGTTTTTACCATTTTAGTTCGGAACCCTAAAACTAGCTATAGCTAAACAGTTAGCTATTATTTTTATTTCGTGTATACTGTGATTCCGAATAATATTTTGGTTGGCCTGATTTTACCATACTCCAAGAGCTTGTTCCGCCATCCCCTTTCTACCATTGGGAATCTAGTCGCACAGCAGCATATCACCCCACTTGGTTGACATTGTACATATTCGCACAAAGCGCTTCGCAACGCATTATTTTTGTTATGCGCACAGCTAAATAGTGGAACTTTCTGCCTGCATCAGAGTTTCCGAGTTCACACAACCCGAATCTATTCAAGTCGGAAGGAAATAGATTTCTTGTGATTTATAGATCAACTTTTTTTTCCGACCTATGTTTCAGGAGAGTTGTTCAGTTTCATAGACAGATTCACATCCTTCAGATTTCCAACCAAGGTGACCTCTGTCGGGAGCTTGTCGCCGACCGTGTATCCGGTGTTTCATACTTGACTGATACACGACCTTTGGGCGGATGTAACACGCGTTGCTCTAAGAGCGTACCGCGTACCCTTCAGATAAGTGACGTCAAAGTCTTTGCTTACGTTATATCAAGCAATCACTGTTGACTGTTATGTGTATATTCCATTTTTTTGAGTTCCGATACCAAAATGGTAAAAAAGAAACCCTTATGGTGCGACTTTGTCTGTCTGTCCGTCTGTCTCTGACACCCGTATATCTCAGCAACCACTCATGCTATCGACTTGAAATTTGGAATAGTTTTAGAACATGGTGGCTTAATTGCAAATTAAAAAATTAAAAAAATTATGAATATTAAAGTAAAGGGGGCCCAAATTTCAAATTGTCGCTACTAGGTCGAATACATTCAAAAATATATTTTTGTATTTTTTTACGACTCTTAGCTTTCAAGTTATGATGAAAAATGACAAAAAAATACCATCCCTCCTCCCTTGGCTCCGATGTTTGTAAAAGGAAAAATTAGAATTAATTACAGTCGATAGAAATTTATGTTAATATTACAGCAAAAATAAAACGATCTTTCAAAGTTTCTAAGAAATCTGCAAAAACATTTCCAAACAAATTTAGTTTTGCGGTCCTTTATTGCTTCCGAAAATACTAAAAGTATAGCGGAACCCTCGGCACGTGAGTCCGACTCGCACTTGACCGGTTTTTTTCGTTTATTCCAACATAGTACTTATCTAGCCCCTGATTCCAACGCTTACCAACACAAAAGCAATCGGCTAAAGCATAATCTAAAGCTGCCAGAAAAACAAGTTTGTAAAACAATGTTACGAGTATTCTTTACTTTCCATCCCTTCCGGAACACAATGTCAAATATAGGCCGGTATTTCACTGGGACACCACGGTGGCGCGACTGGTTGCGTGACTGGTGGCGCCACTGGTGTCCGTAACTAGACACCAGTAAAGACACACCCTGCGGCCACACTATTAACGCTATATTTCACTGGGAGTGGTAGCGCGACCAGTATCCGAACTGGTTGCGCCTCCAAATTGGTTGCGCAACCAAACGGACACCAGGTGAGTAACTCTCTATAGAGCTGTATACATTTTGTTGGTAGCGGCGACTGGTAGAGCTGCCATGGTGTCCCAGTGAAATACCGGCCTTAGTGTCATGGCTGCAAAATAGGTTGGTGGTTGGTAAGCTTTAGTGTAAACTAAAAAAAAAGGATTAGGACAGGAAAGTCAAAGGAGTATTACTAGTATTCTTTGTAGGAAACAACAAAAATGACCCTTAGAAGGTTGTTTGGCATCACAACTTCCTAACGCATGGTACAGTGTTTCTCTGTTTGTAGCTCTATCAATTTGGAAAACTTAAAATATAGAGATGGCAAAATTATTCTAGGTCTCATGTCTGAAAAAAAGTATTCTCATTGTTTTTTATTATTGCTTCGAAGAAAAAACTATAACACTATTCTGGGCGATTCATTAAACTCTATAGCGTCATCAATTCAAGTCAAGTCCTTTAGTCTGTTTGGGTGTAATATTATTTCTAGACAAGCAATGCTCTGTAAAATAGCAAGTCTAGTCTTCTACCTAACTTGTAATTTAGATATATCTACGCACAGGGTTTTTCAATGAGTGTTGGTACATGCTTACTAAATATAGTCTGCCATAGGTCATTTGTATTAACAAAACGAGTTACAACGTCATTAAGCTCAGATAGTAAGCTTTGCGTGGAGTTCTAGCCCATGACTTCCGGATTTAAAGCCCAACCATCTTACCAATGTAATAGCATAGACAGGGGCGTTCCTAGCTTTCGAAAAGGTGGGAACGGAAATTGTTTTACCTTTAAAACAGCGATCAAGTGCGAGTACCGAAAAACACTTGCTGGTTTGCAAAACTCGCGTAGTCGAAGCACAGTGTTAAGGGAATTTCTCTTCATGCGATTTTAGACCCCCCTAAAGTCCTGCTTCCCCTGAATATGTCCTTAAGCATAGAGGCAGTTACAGCTCCAGTAATAACCAAATCCTGGAACCTAATACCAGTGTAATACTCCTAGTTCAAATTGAAACTAGAAACTAATCTTGCAAATTTGAAAGCTGATGGATGCCCGGATATTACGACATCACCGCCGGATCAATTAGAGAGACTGGACTCAACAAGACCACTGCAATGGATTTTAGTTCTATAGATGTTCAATTACTGCAATGTCTTTATGTACATATACTAGGCATAAGCATCGGCATAAATGTACACCTTACAGTTATTATCATATTACTCAAATTATTGTTATAAAAACTCGTTCTGTCCAGGTAGGTACTCACTTATTTAAAATTGGTGAATCTATAGCGATATACATTATGTACCTTACTGGCCCAAAAACTGAGCCAGTAGGGATTCCAGACATTAGGCTCACCTTTTCGCACGCCACTCCATTTACAACGGTATGTAAGGTCCTTTCACTTAAATAGTTTCTACCTGAACTGATTCATTGGAGCACGAATTCCACACTCCTACATAGCTTGTAGTAAGACTTCTTGATCCAACGTATCAAACGCTTTTTTGAAGTAAAAAAAATATACCTACCTGCTTTCTTTCATTCAGATAGCCGTTAACCCATTCGGCAAACTCTGACAAAGCTGTCGCTGTGCTTCGGCCTCGCCTGAAGCCATGCTGTGCGTCGGAAATTAAGTTGTTCTGTTCAAGAAATTCCTTATTTACAACAGACAGGATGGCCACAAGCCTATAATGACTATCATTAAGGTGGCTGCAGTGCTTAAATATAGGCCGTATAACAGCGCTTTTTGGCATACAAGGATACTTTCCTTGAGTAACGCACAAATTCACAAACTTTGCGAGGACCGGACTTATTAATGTGTCTCCAAATTTTCCTAAAGTCATTTCTTCAATTATCTATACATTTTGTCCTATATAAATTTTTAGCAATATTTATACATTTATTAGTTTTATTTCTGTACCGATTATTCTCTAGTCTGAGAGCCATACTTTTTGGAGAGGATTTCCATGACCTAACAGTTCATCCCTACGCGTAATCATACTTTTGAGGCTTCGCGTTACCCACGGTTGATCCACCCTTTTTTTAATAAAGCCCTGTACTAAAAAAAGGGTAGAGAAACCCTGAAAGCTGTAAATCTACACATGAAACAGATTTTTTTTTCCTATGGAACATAGGTCAAAATAAAAAAAAAATTGCAACTGACCATGTGAATTGCATCAGCTTATTAGGGCATTTATTATTGTAGGTTAATAGTTATTTTTTGTTTGTCTACCTATATTCCTTAGGGTAGGTTGTACAGTTTCATGAGCAGATTTGCATCCTTCTTGGGTGGTATGTTACACCTTATAGTGTAACCGGCTGTACTTATAGGAATTTTGAACAGGGTCACTGTTCTGGGCAAATTTACCAAACCAGCCAATGGCTCAATCGCTTTGGCCGCTTAGGAAACCGGAGTTTGGAAACTTGTTTTCCTAAAAGGCTTTTTTATACTTCTACATAACTTGTTTCCAATAAAACTTTTTTTATACGCTTATGTAACTTGTTTCCATGAAGGCTTTTTCACATACTTGTATGAAACTGAATAACTGATCTATGATCGAGGCCCTTACGGTTCACCTCATATTATAACCGATTATTTATAGGAATTGTGAATAGGGTCACTGTTCTGGGCAAGTTTATATCTAACCAGCTAATGGCTTAATGGTTGAGGCCTTCACGGTGAGATCTTATATTGTCAACGGCTGTATTTATAGAAATTCTGAATAGGGTCACTGTTTTGGGCAAGTTTATCAAACCAGCCAATAATGGCTCAATGGTTGTTCATGGTGAGACCTTATATTGTAACTGGCTGTATTTATAGGAGTTGTGAATAAGGTCACTATTCTGGGCGAGTTTTTAAAACCAGCCAATGGCCTGACGATGCCTACAAAATAAATAGCACTTTTATATGCCATCATAATTCCAGCTCTCTAAGGTTAACTTAATACATTGCATGAGCTAGGTAGAATAACTAAATTTCCATAACTCTGGGTATGTTCCCTAGTATCGTCGTAACCTCAGTTTATCTCTGGTTTAACTCACGTTGAAGTCAGGTTTAACTGGTGTCCGGGCGGTTATCGTGGCACGGCAGACGTCGATGTCATAAATTATATATTCCTCCAAGCCTGTATCTTGCGGTCTGGTGATTTGAAATACGTGGACGAGTATAAAACTCGCATTATTAATTAATGTAGGGTTTTAATTAAAAGAGGCTATGTAGTTTCATCAGAGATAATTGATTCAATATACATTAAATTTTACTTTTATAGACGTAGATATCTATCGCAATAAAATAATGTGACTGTTTTTTTATTTAGCAATCAATAATAAATATAGGATAGGCGCCTGTAGTTAGGTTGTTAGCATCTTTAAATTCTAACGCCCACAGCCAAGATATTTTTCAGCATTCCTACATATACATATAATAATATCATATTGTTCTTATAGCATTCCTAAATATATAATAACACAAGTAACTACAATCTTGAAAATTAGATGCCATTCAAACAAAACGATCCGTACCTTATACCTCATCAGTAGAGATTATCTGCTCCTAAGCGTCAATTTAATCACCTGTCTCCTCAATAGTAATAGTGGGTAATAGTTCAGCAAGCCTATAGTTCCGAAACTAACTTTATTTCGGTCCAGTCGACCCTTCAAATCCCTATTTAATGACCAGACCGTAGAAAGGCACTCTTTGTACGGACATATTATTTGATGCTGTAAACTAAGTTTCACGCAGTAAAAATAAATGAAACAAGTAAAAACCAAAACATTTACATGAGGAGAAATTTTGAAAAATTGAACACAGTACAAAAGATCCTCAGGTGTTAATGTAAAAGCATAGAATTCACCGGTAAGTGTTTGAGATATGAACCTTTCGTAACCTAACTAATCGCAAAATTTACTATAGACCAGGCTTTTACAGTATCATAGTAAGCAACAAAATAGGATTTGGCGAAATTGAAATATTATATACGCGTCGCGCGAGCTGCGTAGGTTCTTATTTATGGGGCAGACTAGCCAAGGGGATTTAGGTCTTACGTAAAGCTAGTTAGCAATAAACACAGCTACAATTTGGGTTGAACTCAATGCCCTTGTCGTGACTTTAAATGCCATACTGTCGTATAATTTTCACATACGTCTGTCTGTCCGCGCAATATCGCTATATTTACATACGTCCCTTTGTTTGACGCGTAATTACTGTGTTTCGGTCTATTCAGAGCCGCTGATATATTGAGGTGGATTTGTCAAAGCTATTTAGTTACATTGTGCGAAATTCAAGTATGTTTACGGCTACTGTTTATATTAATCTGATAGTGTTAAACTTTGTTAGCTCTAACTATGATAATGAGTAAATATAAAATTACTTAAGGACTTTTATATCTCTCATATTCGGTAAGTAGGTCCTTATTACCCCCAAATGGGGCTTGTAGGTGACCAATTAGCGCTCTAGGGTAATAATGTAGCTAGAAAAGCCCTAGGGCGGTAAGTAATTGAGTTTTGAAAGAGTGAAGTGTTTTTTTTTATTACTTACCGCCCTGGGGCTTTTCTAGCTACATTATTACCCTAGAGCGCTAATTGGTCACCTACAATTTGGTGGTAATAAGGACCTACTTACCTCACAATCGAGATGTAAAGCAGAGTAGTTAGCTCGGGTGTAAGCATCAATTGCACCCTCGAACTATAGGCGCCCTCGCTGCGCTCGTGCACCTAAATATCTCGGGCTGCAATTGATGCCTTACAGCCCTTGGAAACTAATCTACTATTAAAGGTGCTGGAAACATTAAGTGGTGTAATGAAAAGAGAACATATACTTATGAAACCGCATATGGGATCAGCAATTAAACCGCAATAAAAATTTTAGCTGTTTCATACATTTGACTCATAATAACATACTACGAACTTCAAAGTATTGGTACGATTGCTTGTGAAATGTACGTAATAATAAACGTTATCACCAAGCAAGTTCATAGGTTAATAGGAAATTTAAAAATCTTGTAATTTTTTTTGTAAAAAAACAAGATTATTTTACTGGCTTCTCACGCCTTTGTTTTCCAACATTTTTTAAAACAAAAAACAGTGTTGATGTACTCAATAAGTTCTAAACAACAATATTAAAATTAGCTGTATGGCCCTTAAAATATTCAAAATATTGTAAGACATTTTGTATGGCTTTGGATCAACAAGATGGTTATACTGTGAAAATATGTAGACCATGGCTCCAAACGTTTGTCTGTAAAACCTATGTGACAGACGATGGTGAGTGACAGCAATAGCCGTTTGAAACCTTCGGGTACAGTACCCTAGAATGAAATCGCCACACCACAAAAATAACTCAAAACCTTTCTGTAATTCACGTGAACACAACTTTACCAATTTTTTCTAAATCCTAAAATATGTACAGTGCCATCTTTCAGCAAAATTTTAAACTATATAATAAGCACGATTATTATTGTGGAATTTAAAAACATAAATCTTTATTAACAAACACGCGAGAACTTACGAAAATACTTCAGTTTATCTGTTCGTTTTTCGAAAGCAAATGATTAATGCCTTCTCACTATCGGAGGATAGTATCTTCTCCATTCAACGGAGTACAGAACCCTTTCAGCTAACGACTCCGGCATTGTTGCTAAGATTTTAAATTAATGGTTGTGAAACTCATTGTTGGCGAAACAAAGGCGGAAATAAATTAATTTTAGTTTTTCATCTATTTTTATTTAGCGCTTTCTAAGGTGAGTAGATTAACTTCTCTTGAGCGAATTTTGTTGTTGCACGACTACAGGTTGCCTTTTGTGTCTTTATGTCTGTGAATAAGTACACAAAATACATATTATACTGATCAATAAAATAAAAGGAAGTCGTCATAATATAAATATCCCATAAGAAGTCTACAGCTGGACCGGGTTATCTCCCTGGGGATGAATCCTGGGATTTCACGGTAAAAATGCGTGATACATCTTGTAAAACATTACTTCCTAATCGTGCTTCGTATTTATTGTTTGTCTTTCAATATAAATATCCCATAAGAAGTCTACAGCTGGACCGGGTTATCTCCCTGGGGATGAATCCTGGGATTTCACGGTAAAAATGCGTGATACATCTTGTAAAACATTACTTCCTAATTGTGCTTCGTATTTCTTGTTTGTCTTTCAATATAAATATCCCATAAGAAGTCTACAGCTGGACCGGGTTATCTCCCTGGGGATGAATCCTGGGATTTCACGGTAAAAATGCGTGATACATCTTGTAAAACATTACTTCCTAATCGTGCTTCGTATTTATTGTTTGTCTTTCAATATAAATATCCCATAAGAAGTCTACAGCTGGACCGGGTTATCTCCCTGGGGATGAATCCTGGGATTTCACGGTAAAAATGCGTGATACATCTTGTAAAACATTACTTCCTAATTGTGCTTCGTATTTCTTGTTTGTCTTTCAATATAAATATCCCATAAGAAGTCTACAGCTGGACCGGGTTATCTCCCTGGGGATGAATCCTGGGATTTCACGGTAAAAATGCGTGATACATCTTGTAAAACATTACTTCCTAATTGTGCTTCGTATTTCTTGTTTGTCTTTCAATATAAATATCCCATAAGAAGTCTACAGCTGGACCGGGTTATCTCCCTGGGGATGAATCCTGGGATTTCACAGCAAAAATGCGTGATACATCTTGTAAAACATTACTTCCTAATTGTGCTTCGTATTTCTTGTTTGTCTTTCAAACAGGTTTCATTCGTGTACACTATGACGTAACAACTTTTCTCTCCGACTGTACCAAACCTGCCAGGTTGCACATTGGCAGACCAAAGTTTTGTGGATCTAATAGGTACCCTCGCTAAAAAGTTGCTTATTATGTGTACTCGATGACGTTAGATATCTTGCAGTGCCCACATAGTCATGTATTTAATTTTTCAACGAATCAGCTACGCCGTAGCCATCCGAAGCTCGTTCGTAGCCACATTGGCTTTTATTGGAATTTCAAACAATGTTTAACAACATTATCAATAACTTAATAATAAATAAACTAACAAATTTTGGCCTTCGAACGCACCACTATCGCACTGATTTTAAGCCTCCACATGTTCTACAAAACTATTTAAGTTTTGTCCAATACAAGAGTGTGGAAAGACTATGTGTCATTTTATCTCGGTTCTTTGATTATATTGACAATTTTTTTAAATGTAGACTTACATTGAGTCAAAAATCCTATACTATTAAACGAGCAATATTTATATATATATATTTGTAATCGGTTTCTCGAAAACGGCTCTAACGATTTCGATGAAATTTACCATGCGGGGGTTTTTGGGGGCAAAAAATCGATCTAGGTAGGTCTCATGTCTGGGAAAATTCGTTTTCCCCGTATTTTTGAGCATTTTGTAAATTCCGCGTTTTCTACAGAAACTTACAGCGCCATCTGTTGGCAAGTAGCATAGCTTGCTCACCCGATGATATTTTCAGTTTGAGGCGGCTATTATACAGCGAAGCTCGGTCGCCCAGGTACTGGTTATATTATACTTTTAACACTGCCTTAAATCTCAGTAAATGTTCTGTCATTACTCTCAACGGAAATGTGGAGCTTCCTTCAGACTACTGAGCCCTGAAAGTTTTCCCTGTGTCAGACTACACTAAGCTGCCGTTATTCATAATCTAAGGACTACACTGTCAGACAGTGTATATTACACGTCAGAGTTTAGATGTTTATAAAATTTTCATGCTATAAAATCATCATATTATCCTGGGATTTTTATGGACAACCATTTTTTTATGTTATTGCCATGGGTTATGTTTTTTTGTAAATAACGTACACAATAGTTTTATATAAACAACGACTGTATCAGAAACTCTAGGGGTGGCGAGGTTGCCCTGTCACTTCCTATGATTTATGTCCCAACGCTGCTTCTAATACCACTCTCAGTCTCTTACTGAAACAAATAAAAACAGGGAATATTTTAGCAAAGGCTAGGTAATTTTAATGATCACTTGGAATCATGAAAAACATGTTATGAGTAGAAACAAAGGTCAAATGATTTTTCGGCCAAGGAATTGAATTTTCCATATTACTCATATACCTACTGAATAGGTGGTAAAACTAAAATTATTTTACACATTTCCTTGAAAAAATTTTCTTTATTGAAGTGTGAATAGAACAGAAAGTGACTAGAAAAATCTCACAAGCTCTTTGTTAAATGTTTGGTTGTATCATGAAAATATCAGGTGTAGTAAGACGAGGTATAACTATTTTAGCCCACAATTTTAGCCGAGAAAATGAAAGTGAACAACTTTCGCTAAGGAACATAGGTCGAAATACGATAAAATAAATTATTACCTCCTATACAAAATGCGCAATAAGCTGGTGCAGTTTCTTTGGGAAGTCAAACTTTTTCGTATTTCGACCTACGTTTCTTGGGAAAAGTTGTTCAGTTTTATGGTCAGAGTAACTCGCCAAAATAGTGCTTTACAAATTTTTCACACCTTGGATTTTTCTCCGTCAAGTAATGCGATATTTTTTAATAACCTTATAATTTATTATTTCTGGTGGAGACGCCGGAGCTCGCGCAGACATCTGATCATATCACGTATCCCAGATTAGTAAGTTATAGTACAGATTACGTATATGGAGCAATTCCAACCAAATATTATATAAAAAATAATAAACTAAAAAATAATAATAATATTATTATTTTTAAATTCTGAAAGGGCATGATCAGTCAAAGTAACTGAACAAACAACTCTTAGGCCGGTATTTCACTGGGACACCACGGTGGCGCGACTGATTGCGCGAAGGGCTAAATTTCAATGGGAGTGGTAGCGTGACCAGCATCCGAACTGGTTGCGCCGCCAAATTGGTTGCGCAACCTTCTTCTATTTTCTCTTCTTTCAAAATAATAATTCATACAATTTGCTGGTAACATAAGAGCTCGTGCCGATCCTTTGGCAGTTACGATAGTGGACAAAGCTGTCCACGCCGTACTACGGGTACAACGTAAATATGATTAATGCGTTTCCACTTTCAGCAGCAAAATTTACGGTCATTTACTCGCACAGTTATCAGAAACGCAGTGATTCATAACGATTAGCGGTATTTAACACATTTCGCATCATTATTGCAATTATAATTAGGTGATCATTGACTACTTTTACTAGACAAAACTCAAATGGAATGGAACGGAATGGCAATTAAGTTTTACAATGAAAAAAAAAATTGCTGATTCAATCATGATTTTGATAGTTTCAATCAAGCATCTTGACTCCATTAGAGCTTGCAAAGACGTTATTGGAATGTATCAATTTGATTATTGAAGATCATAAATTTAAATTGACTAAGACGCTTTATTGAATCATTCAATATATTTTTCGATTTAATCACAAAATGTCAAACAACAGAAAATTTATCATGGTTGGCTATCCGTTTTTTCAGTGCCAGCTTAGAATTTTGATTATAGATAGATCTCCGAGCCCGCGGAGACCTTTATTAATATAATTATATATTAGTATGAAATTGACGTGTGGTACAGGATAAAGATAATGATTCAAACTCAAATTTTCTCGTGATTTTCGTGAATACCGACCAATGGAACTCCAATAGAGGATTCCAACATCATGGTGGATCAGCCGACACAAGTTTGCCAATACCGCATTAGGCCTTTGTCCAGTAAAGCCATCTTTGGTATCTATAAGATTTTCCGTATACACATACCAACAAGTATAAACCATCATCAATCCGAAAAAGTTATGTTTTACACAACTTTAAGTAAATATGGCACATTTTAATTTGATTAAATCTTTTGAATGAAATAAAAATAAAAACGCTACGAGTTACATAAAACCACAGATAAAACCCACCGGTTTAATTATAAAAATCTAGTGTTACCATTGTTTCAACTCAGTTGATATTCACGCAGAAATTCTGTCCAAATCGATATGATGCTTAGTCCAAAAATGGAAGATTATTCATCATCAAGTCATTGCCTAAATGTAAACGAAATTTGCTCAACGCTCATCTAGAGGTTTCCGAAGGTACAAAATTGTGCTTTAACATCATTCGTTGCTAAATAACCATGGAAAGCCTTTAAAAACTATCGATTAAAAAGCTGTTGCTTATAGGCAGTAGTAGGTGCAGGTGGTTTAATGTAACTCCGATGCCGACGGTTATTTGCTGCTCATGGGTACCGACTGGAGAGTCAATCAACGATTCGAACACTTGCCCCAAGCTCAGGTCTTGAAATAAAAACCGGTATTCAAATACAAGCAAAATACCGGTAAATTTCTGTAAATACCTGTTTATTTTTCCTGAATATAAATATCGGGTTTCAAGTCCTGCCTACGCTCCCTTGCGGATAACCGCATTAACTACAATTAACCATCAACATTTACTGATGTTAAGTTTTCATTTTCCGTAAATCGAGATAAAATATCAAGTTTTAAATGTTATAAGGTGGTTTTTCGTGATACCACAACAATATTGTAAATAGTAGGATGCAACCTGTACATTAGCATACGAAATTAAGCCATCACTGCCTGCAGCTGTTGCAAGCTCTGTATGACCACTCTGTTGATTGAAACTGCTACACATGTGTGAAATATAATACTGTTTGGATGTTGGTGGCTGCGTGTGAAAAACATATTGTACAGTTGATTATAATTCTAATGAATGGATGGCATATCTATCTGCACAGTGTAGCAATCTTCAAATGATTGTCAATAAGTAAAATAGTACAATGATAGTAGAAAAAAACCGGCCAAGTGCGAGTCGGACTCGCGCACTGAGGGTTCCGTACCACCACATAAACATAATTGTATTAGTTGAAATTTCAGTAAGTTAATGTGCTACACTTTTTGAGTCCGACACGTGCTTGACCAAATTTTATTATTTGTTATTATTTTATAGCTTATGCACTATAAACATACCAATTTTCAAGTTTGTAAGTGTTCCCGTTTTTAAATAGTACTAAAACAAAAATCGCCTCAGCGACCATCCAACTTGACCCCTCTCTTATATGAATGTTCTTGAAACGGGGGCTCACCACAATTGGTTACTATTAGTTGTGAGAAAAGTTGTAATATTTAATGATTTCAGACTTTTCCCATTATTTGTACTGTGAGACCTAGCTTCTTGCCAAATTTCATAATTTTAGGTCAACGGGAAGTACCCTGTAGGTTTTGCATTTTTGAATAAATGTATGGAGATGAGGACATAAAATGCCATATCTTTTGATTGCGTCGTTGTAAAAAATTGAAATTTTCAGATCTTGTGTGGTTCATGGATCCTAATATATGGTATTAATTTCCACCTGATACCTTTACCCGTTCGTGAAATAAAGGGTCTTGACAGACAGACAGACAGACAGACAGACGGACAACAAAGTGATCCTATAAGGGTTCCGTTTTTTTCTTTTGAGGTACGGAACCCTAAAAATAACCAAGTTGTATAAGAATATACCTGTAAAATAACGTTTGGAATATGCATTTTATATCTATCTGCAAAGATTAGATAGTTAGTAAGTCGGTTAAAGGATAGATAAGTAAATAATGAGAACGATAGTTTTATAACACCACCGGTTCACCAAGTTGGTTAGGCGTCTCCCGTGACTTCAAATGTCACTTGAGGGTGAGAATATTCCGATCTTTTTCAAATCGAAAAGACAGTTCCGCGATTCTGATTTCCAAGCTTATTTCAAACTCGGTTTATTTAATCATTTATATGCTAAGATCGTAGCAGGTGGAGAGCTCACTGGAGTGCTGTGGTCTCTGCCTATCTCAACGGGAAAGAGACGTGACGTTATGTATGCGTGTATCTTTTTTTGAATGTTGGATTCAAGAAATTGATTTGGCACCTTTCTGACAGCTATCTGAAATCAATTTCCTCCCGGCGCATAATGCCACGTTCGCAAAATGTCACACTAGGGTTTACCACAGCAAAATGTCACGTTCGCAGAATGTCACGTTCGCAAATTTTTTCCTATATTCCAACGCTTACCAATACATTTTGCGGCCATGACACGAAAACCAGGAGCATATTTGATTGTTCAACAAACAATTTTTTTCTGACAGCTTTAGCCGATTGCTTTTGATATATAATAGCTGCAAACGAAAAAAAATTATCATACCTGCGGTGTGACCAAAATGTAGATTTTGTAGAGTTAAGGTTTGTAGAGTTAGGCTTCGCAGAGTTGACTTGGCTCTACATAGGATTTTATAACTTTTTAACAGTGATAGCTTTATGTTCGAGATATACTGTCAATAGTATCGATACAATCGATAGCTTGGAACGTGATGATACTATCAATGAAGTGCAATACTCGTAATATCGATACTATTGCTGCTCATCAACCAAAAATAAACTATCGATACAATCGATATTATCGATGCTATCAAAATTCTCAGACGCAATACTATCGATAGTAGGTAGAATTATAAAAACCAGTTTTAAACAGTGTTTTTACATTCAAAGTAGTACCTTCATAATTACCCTACTTCATCATGAGAAAATAAACAATAACTTTCGGACGAGACTATCGTAAAGTTTATCTCCTTTTTCAATTAACCTCTAGCCAGTTCATAGCAGAGCACATATTTAAACTAAGACTTGTATTGCTTCCCATCAACAAGGGAGTCCAGTCACGAAGTCTAGCGTTCGTAGGTTAAATCACCCTCCGGAGCCCATAGTCGTACAAATAAACCACAAGAGGAGAGGCGTTTCCTGCAAAATTAACAACTAGTATGCGGGACCGTAGCGTCGTCGTTGCGCGGCCGTGTGCCAGTGATGTACAATACTGTACGTTTAGTGCGTGAAGTGGCAAAATGTAGAGCGGGTGTTTGCGGGATCAGCCGTAGGCAGGGGCGGCTTTAGGGGGTGGCGAACGGGGCAATCGCCCGGGGCCTCGCTCTTGCAGGGGCCTCGCGCAACAACCCAAGCAAATTTAAAAAAATATATTTTTTTAACTAGATATATATATATATTTTTTAAAACTTTTGATCCTTAATTACTTATTACGGTTATAGCATAACGGTTAATTAAAATAAGGTTAGTTAACAGTTAGGTATATCATTGTAAAACTGCAGAGGCCAAGGATATGATAACGGTGCCAATATGAGTGGTGAAAAAAGTGGTGTTCAAAAACGTATTCTTTAAATTAATCCATTTGCTTATTTTGTACCTTGTGGAAGTCACAGCTGGAACCTAATTCTAGGAGATGCAGCATCGTCTTGTGTCAAAGCAAAATCTTTTTTGGTTTGCTACAAAGATTGTACACTCTGTTTGCCGGTTCAACTCAGAGGTGGGCTATTTTAAATGCTCATGTAAAATCGTTATCGCTAAAACCACTTTCTGAAACTAGATGGGAGTGCAGGGTAGAATCAGTGAAGGCTGTTAAATACCAACTAAGCGATATATGTGATGCTTTAAAGGATTTAGCAGAAAATACAACAGATTGTCAGGTGGTCAGTTAATGCCATAAGGAAATAACTACCTACGAATTTGTAGTGTCACTTGTCATATGGTATGACATTCTTACAAAGATAAATGTTATAAGTAAAATGTGGCAAAGCGAAAACATGCACTTAGATGTGGCTATACAACACCTAGACGCATTCACAAATTGGCTCGATAATTATCGAGAAAATGGTTTTCAGTCATCCCTTGTAACAGCGAGAGAAATAGCAGTGGAAAATGATATTGACAGAGAATTCAAAGATGTCAGAAGACGACGTAAAAAAAGGCATTTTGATTATGAAGGGGAAGATGAAACTCATGAATTGAATGCGGAAGAAATTTTCAAAATAAACTATTTTTATGTCATTGTCGACAATGTGCGCGCAAGCTGCCATCCTAGGTTTGAGGCTCTTAAACATCATGAGAGCATATTTGGTTTCATGTATAATATAAAAAAGTTAAAGGAAATTAGTGATAGTGAACTTTTAAAGCAATGCAGCGACTTGCAAACTATGATGACAGTAGGAGAATCATGTGATATTGATGGACATGAATTGTACGAAGAACTGAATATGTTCATCCGTGTGTATGAAGGAAACGAGGACATTATCTCGGTGCTGAAATACATAAGAGAAAAAAAATTAACTGAAGTTTACCCCAGTATCGAAATAGTCCTGAGAATTATTGTTACCACACCGGTTACAGTTGCGTCTGCTGAAAGGAGTTTTTCGAGGCTTAAAATTATTAAAACATATTTGAGGAATTCGATGGCACAAGATCGGCTTTCAGCCCTTGCTATTCTTTCAATCGAAAATGACGTAGCTAATTCGTGGGATTATTGTGTTTTAATTAAAGATTTTAGTCTTAGGAAAAGCCGCAAACATCAATTTTGAAATTATCATCTTTGTATTTGTTAATTTTGTGAAACTTTCAATGTAAAATATTTTAAAACAATTTTTTTTTATTTGTATATCCTTATCATTTCTCCTCAAACATCAAAAATACCTAAACCAAACAACCAGAACTACTTTCACTTCACATACTTTTCACGAAGGACAAAGGGCCTCGCAAAGACCTGCCGCCCGGAGCCTCGCAATGGGTAAGGCCGCCACTGGCCGTAGGATTCAGGGAAATGGTTAGGTAGACCGTTGCAGATACAATCCTCATATATTTTTAATCAATCTATCAGATTTCTCTTTGGCACTACTGTCGTTTGTAACCTTTTCCCGACCCAATAGCACCCAAAACCGTTTTACCAACACTACCTGAGTCAACCTTAGCACTCCGACCAGGGACTCAATTCTTGAAAATCACCGGGTGATAAAATATCACTTTTGAGGCTTTAAAAATTCAAATTTAGTCAAACCGTTAAAAGTTAAATCATAATACACGAAAATGCAAAATCAAACATCACTTTATATTTAACGAATATCAATCTTCAATTTTTAAAAGAAAAATCAATGTTTCTAAATATTTTTCGTGATATTTTATCACCCAGTGATAAATTATTAAAGAATTGAGTCCCAGTCATAAGGCACAGACACCTACATGTGTCTTGCATTTCGTAGCGCAGATAATCCGCTGAAAGCTCCACGCTTGGCCCATCAGAGTAAACTGAATCGTTGTTTTGGGTAGAGATAGCTTATAGGAAGTGTTGAATAAATATTCATTTTGCAGTTATTTCCAGACGATTTAACCAGAAACGGGACTAACCATAGACCAGATTACTTACTTTTATTCAATACAGTTAGCTTAACTTGAAAAATATTTTTCTGAAATAATAGCGTTTTCGGGTTATTGTAAACCGTACATCTGCGAGACCACATGTCTTATCAGAGGAACATATTATAGGCAAGATCCTTTATTCTTTGTGATTAAAAATGAAGCGTGAGGTTTTTTTACACATTATTAAATTCAATTTTATCTTCACACTGTCTTCACGTTTCAAATTGTTATTAGTGTGTATGTAACCGGAAAATAATAAGAATCGTAAGTTGATCAATTTCCTAGTAACTTGATTATCTTTCGTAAAATAATAAACTCGTAGGAAATTCGTAGATCCATAAGTCCTTTAGGTAAGGCAAACACAACCTTACCGATCCCAAATGAGAAACCGAATGGGATCGGATAGGTTGTGTTAGGCTCCCTTCGAGCCGAGCGAGCGAAGCGCACATGCTGCAGTAGCACGGTTTATTATTTTTCGAAATTGATCAACTTATACTACAGGGTGAAATTGAAAACATTCGACTAATTTTGAGATTGAGTTCAGACCGCGAAACTGAACAATTTACGCCTAGGAACATAGGTCATCGGACAAAAAAAAATTAACCTTTTTAGTAAAGTCAGTCAGTTGACCATACATTTTGTATGGGAGATCGAATTTTTTTGACGTCTAACGACCTATGTTCTGTGGGGAAAGTTGTTCAATTTCGTGGTCTGAACTCAATCTCAAAATTTGTCGAATGTTTTCAAATTCACCCTATACTTTTTTTTATAACTATTTAGTTTTCTAACGATGAACATAAATACAGGGTAGTTTGTTGCTTGCACAACATAACGGTAAACCATATCAGAAAATAACAACATGAATAACATTTGGAGATATCTTTGAAAAAAAAACTACTTACAAATAATATGACTAATAGAAGAGTCTACGCCAATTCACTTTTCCGAGTTCCTTTGAAAAGATTATTTGGCGAAATAGAAAGCAAATAGGGTACCTTATCTAAATATTGTCATGTTTGAATAGGAAGCGTTCAGGATCGCATACAATTGAATGTATACGATGCTTTCCCAAATTGGATAGATACTTTTATATGTATTTTTCGTTTAGATGCAATATGATACAAGTTTATCTTAAGTATTTACTAGCAAATATCAAAAAGTGCACTTTAATTATGCATACGCGACTGTTCTTTTATAATATTTGCTTTAGACAGCATTATTCGTTTGTTGTAACTCTTTGATAAAAAGAATAACACTACGCTAGCCTTGTGATTTTGATAGATCGGTAGATATATTTTAACGTTTTTTTTTAATGTAGAAAGTGGTTGGAGCGTAGTTTAATTAATGAATTGAGGGGTACATTAATTTCGTTAGCTTTTACCGTGCATTTTCAACTTTTGACTCATTTAAATGAAAGTAGTTTCAAACTGGAAGGTACAATTTCAATTTCTGGAGGTTTTAATTTTCATTTTTTTTTTGTTGGATTTAGTACACTATATGTTAAGCGACGTTAATGAAACAAAAGCATTGAAAAACTGATCTGATAGCATTTTTATCATAGGTCTAATGGTCTAAATTTTTATCATAGGTCTAACTTTGAGATTTACGTAAATTTGTTTTTTTAGGCTTAATTGTGTTTCTTTTACAAATATAGGAGGATTATATACTTAAAAAAAGATGAAAATAAAGGTAATTAAATGTAAAGTAAATAATATTTATAGCATTTTTGCCCTTCTTTTGTGGAATTAAAATACCTTTATTATTATTTTTTTAAATCATGCGGTCGTAAATTTGGGTGGATTACTAATGAATTACTTTAAAGACCAGCTAATCTAATTTTTGACAAAAGAAAAATGCTGATATGAATTTTTGTTGAATGTTCATACACTGAAATCGTTTGGCTTTTAGGCTATATACAATACCATTTAGTGTACCATTCACGATTCTCGGCTTCCATCACGCCGTGGCCAGCATCGCAATGGTCGTGTTACGTAACCGTGGACGATGAAACGTGACCACACGTTTTTCTTAGGGCCAGCGCAGACGATGGACATTAATTTGCGCTGTATACAAAATAAGTAAATAAAAATAAATAAAAGTCTTCTTTATATTTACGTTCTATTTGTGTGTGTCAATATAGAAAATGTCTATCTGAATCACAAATCACACCGCTGACGCTTACGCCTACATAAAGGAAAAATTCAATTTCGACAAATACAAATTGAGCACAAACATACATAACGCGGTCCTTGGTGCCAGCCGTAACGCTAACAAGCGAGGTGACTTTGGTACTTCCCCTCTAAATTTTTCCAGCAAAAGCTAGAATTCTAGAGGGAGCTCCTTGTCCTGTAGTGGACGTTTCATGGGATGTTATATGATACATAAACCGATATCCCATTAATCCAGAAAGCACACCATTTTTACGGCCGAAAATTTTGTCTTGAACCCTCATAATCATTACAGAAGGCAGCTGAATTAATAATATGTCTAAAAGTATAACTACCTCAGGTACTATTCGCATCAACAACACACATAATGTAGTAGTACCTAGGCGACCGAGCTTCGCTCTATAATAGCCGCTATGCTACCTGCCAACAGATGGCGCTGTAGGTTTTTGTCTTAAACGCAAATGCTTATAAACACGGGAAAACGAATTTTCCCAGACATGAGACTTTTCGCGCCCAAAAATCCCCGTATGGTAAATTTCATTGAAATTGTTAGAGCCGTTTTCGAGAAACCGATTATAAATATATATACATATGTATGTACAAATATTTCTCGTTTAATAGTATAGGATGAAATTTATATAAATTGCATCTACGTGTTAAAATGTTAGGTAAAATGTTAGACCAAAAATTTTAATAGAAGCTATTTGTCAAAATCACTAAGCTATAATATCTTACGGATGGATAAAATCGGTTAAAATATAATTTTAAAATGATTAAGTTACAGTGAAACACGGTGGTTAGTATGTACACAAAGTACAGTACATTAAACACTACAGATAGAATCAAGGTAATGAAGTGATGGCCGTAAATCAAAACTCGGCTATAAATTAGCATTGGACACTATTGACACCCGACACAACCAACACATATTTGTCATTATAAATACCCCTTTGAGCTATACTATACGTATCTCTATCTAATATTGAGATTTAAATTTTCTATAAACTACTTGCCTTGCAATGGTAAATAAATGGTACAGCAGCACTGCACTTACTTTCTCGCAATACTCAAGTAAAAATTATCAAGCGCAAACTTAAATTTGTAATGTCATACACATAGTATGGCAATACACATTTTTATTTACGTTTTTCCAAAAAATGTGTAATGAAATATACAGATCAATTCAGAATTCAAATTGACAAACATTAAAACAAACAACCTCAAACGATTTCGAGTAAATCACATGCTTAACTTTTGGTAGTACTGGAACACCCTTTATATAAATTTTCACAGATCAATGGATAATACCGTAGGATACTTGTTCCTTATGGTTAATTGTTCAATTTAGTCTACTGAGCAAGCCTTTTCAGTTTTTGGTACACCCTGTGTACTAAATTTTATTCAAAAAAATCATAAAGAATATCCAGTCAGGTAGACAACCAACACCCCTTATATGAAATTACACAGATCAATTGATACTGGCGCAAGATTTCTTACATGGAGATGCTTGGTCATGCAAAGTTTCATGAAGACATGGGGTCCCATTCCGTACTACGGTTTTTTTGACGGAGTAAATAGCCCGAATTCATTTGGCCCTTTTGTTTCTAATAATTAAACTAAATGTTACGAATAGGTTGGTAGGTAAAGGTGTAAACTATGACATTAATTCAATTTTAACATCCAGATATCAACTTATTCTAAGAAAATACCTTATGGAAAAAATAGCCCGAACAATTTTCGGCATAAATTCGTTCTAGGACGTGAGGCATCTGTACTAGTATAGTATTATATTATCTGTGATCAAGATTCTATGAGCCGTTTTTGAGAAAATTTCAATTTTTCATTTTCGTTGCATGACAGCTACCCTCAAAATGAGAGCCAGCAAGAAACCACTTAGAACCCTTCGATGGATTTGCATAAAACTCCTAAAATCAAAATATGGTGTCAATCGGACCATTCGTTTAGCCGCTAGGCCAAAGCGTGACGGACCGACCGACCGACCGACCGACCGACGGACGGACGTTTTTGGGAGACTTGTTTTTTATGATGTATAAGTGATATAGAACACATTTTTGAGAAAATTGGAAAAACTTTTTTTTTCACGAATACAATACCTTTCTCGCTCCGCTCGAAAGTAAAAACCGGTCAAGTGCGAGACGGACTCGCGCACCGAGGGTTCCGTACTACTAAGGAAAAATTCCGTCTTAGTTACCGTTCCTGATGTATTTTGTTGATACAGGGTGCCACCATGGTGTCTTGCAAGACGTATACAACTTTTTGTCGGGGGAATATTTGTCAGTTTTTGGTAATAATTATTTCATGTAGTCAGCAGATTATTTGTGGATTGTTTTTTGTTTGATTATTCAAGTGTTCTACGCACACCACGCTTTTATTGGGGAAAAAGTTTTGAAATTAAGACCAATTTTGCAAGGCGCAATGTGTATCAGGGAATGACAAAAGACAATTTGTAAACAAAACTCTTCGTTTTTCTTTGTTTGAGAGTTCATATTATATTTTCTTTTATAGAAGTTTGGTAGAAGTATACAAATAGGAGGAAAGAGGATATTGTATTGCGATATCTAAAATTACGATACTGAATTGAAACCGAGTGTTTTCGTAAAATGAGTGCACTCGCAAATTGTATACGACGTTATTGTTTGTGAATATTTCAACTCCGCTTTAACTTTTCTATTCTAGAAGACTGAAATAGTTGATGCGGTAAATGTTATTTCATCATAGCATCTTATTTAACGTCCACTATTAGGACAGGGAGCTTCAGAATTCTAGCTTTTGCTGGAATAATATGGAGGGAAAGTACCATAGTAACTCTTATTAGCGTTGCGGTTGGCACCATGAACCGTGGTTGCTGTTGGCCGGTGAATGTAAGATGGTACGATAAACATATTTGACTTTTTGTGATAAGCTGTTGAAACAAAAACCTGTATGACAGATGACGAGGGTATTTAGTTTTGAATTGTCTTCTTGCCTATTTCGTTAAAATGTAGCTTCAATGATTGTTCTTTTTACTTCAAAAGCTTTATAGCAATGGTGGTACAGAATAGAGAAAAATATTGTTGGTCCGTATTAGAGCCATCTGAATAAGTTTTAATTTTTTCTTCATATTTTTAATAACACGTGCCGTAAAACTGTAGACTAAATTGCTATTTGCGCAGTGATTGCATAAAAACCGACAAGTTCTTCCTTTACGCACTGTAATGCTACCTTTACTCTGTAAGCTAAAGCTGTAATTTTTACTTTCGAGCGGAGCGAGAAAGGTATTGTATTCGTGAAAAAAAAAAGTTTTTCTAATTTTCTCAAAAATGTGTTCTATATCACTTATACATCATAAAAAACAAGTCTCCCAAAAATGTCAGTCCGTCGGTCGGTCGGTCGGTCCGTCGGTCGGTCTGTCCGCCACGCTTTGGCCTAGCGGCTAAACGAATGGTCCGATTGACACCATATTTGGAATTTAGGAGTTTTATGCAAATTCAGGTTTCTGACTGGCTCTCATTTTGAGGGTAGCTGTCATACAACGAAAATGATACATTACCTACATATATTAGCCAAGTTAAAAAAATACAAACCAGATTTTAAAAAATGCTTATCAGTAAGCAAAGTAAAGCCGAATGTAAAGGTAATTATGAACAATTGTACCAAGCGTGTAAGATACTACCAGTGCAAGAAAAGGTTAAATACCTAATAGCTATAGAAAATTACAACTCTGATGTACATAAAACAGAGAACATCTTAAGTAAGGCCCTTAGGGTGGACAAGAGATGTAAGTATATTGAACCAAGAACCTATAATTATTATGGTGAAAGAACACTCCATTACATTGTACCTAGATTATTTAACACCATTGATTTCCTGCAAGAAAATATGAGTAAAAATGTTTTTAAAACTAAGTTAAAAAAGATGTTACTCAAAAATTGTGTACCGACAGTTGAACAATTATAGTAATTTAAGTTGCATAAAATCAAATACGTACCTACCTGACTATCAATTGCATGTTACAAATAGTTTCGATGTTAATTTTTATTTTACTATTTAAATTTTTTCAAAACATTTTAATTTATTAATATTAATTCTAATTTATGTATAATTAATTTAAATACTTAACGATGTTTAATTAATGGATAAAAGTGAATGAGCGCAAAGCGCCAACAAACTGCATGTACAGTTTGGCGCAAGATAAATATGTAATGTGTACTATAATTTCTATGAATAAATGCTTTTAATTATTTAATTAATTTAATAAATTGTAATTTTCTCAAAAACGGCTCATAGAATCATCATGAAACTTTGCATGACCAAGCATCTCCATGTAAGATATCATGCGCCAGTATCAAATGATCTGTGTAATTTCATATAAGGGGTGTTCCTGTACCACCAAATCGTAAATATGTGATTTACCCAAAATTGGTTCCATTGAGTTTATTAAAATTTTCTATAATATTACTCCTGGATTGGTTGTCTACCTGACTGGATATTCTTTATGATTTTTTGAATAAAATTTAGTACACAGGGTGTACAAAAAACTGAAAGGGCTTGCTCAGTAGACTAAACTGAACAATAATCCATAAGGAACATGTGTTGGGAAATTAAAAAAATCCCCATGCAAGTATCCTACGGTAGTATCTATTGATCTTTGAAAATTCATATAAAGGGTGTTCCAGTACTACCAAAGCTTAAACGTGTGATTTACTCGAAATCGTTTGATGTTTGTTTGTTTTAATGTTTGTCAATTTGAATTCTGAATTGATCTGTATATTTCATTCGAACATTTTTTTGGAAAATCGTAAATAAAAGTTTGTATTTCCATACTATGTGTATGGCATTACAAATTTAATTTCGCGGTTGATAGTTTTTCCTTGAGTATTGCGAGAAAGTAAGTGCAGTGCTGCTGTACCATTTATTTTTATATAAGTAGAGATGCGTTCTCCACCATTAAAATATTTCTGAGCTCGTAGTTGAGAGCACGGCTGTGGGCTTGTCTAGTGGAATTATTGGGATGGCTCGATATGGATTTATTACCATGCCCGGGCTCAGATTTAATGTTGACTAATTTCATATTAATGTATGTTTGTCTCGACGTCGGGTTAAATTAATATAGTGAAGCAAATTTTGCACTATTTTAGTTGCATTGGGTTTGGATTTTGTTATTGTTGGTAGTACATTTGGTCTTCTATTGTATCTTAGGACCTTCGTCCACGAAGGTACTAAAAATAAATTATAATAGGTAACTCAAATTAACTACAAGTAATAGTTTGTAACGCTTCAGTACTCAGTCACTCGGGTCTTGACAAGCTTAGATACGCCACACAGACGCACACTACGCCACACAGCAGATCTTATAACACGTTTTTTTTTTCAAGGCAACTGAAAAACGTTATAATAATATGTGTCGCAGGTAAATTGTCAGCGCCGTCAAATTAGTTCCATTTTTTACAATTTACCTAGATAAATTATAATTTAACAGGACCTGTTTTTTGTAATTTCACGGGCTATTATCAATTATAATTCAACTGGGTAAATTAGTGTGACATATGCATTCCTGTAGTTTTGATTAAAAAAAAACTTCTGTAGAATTTGGTTTCCATTTAGATCTCACTTCTTTTATTGGCGAAGAATATTTATGTTTTGGCAGTTATTTTTACGGTATTCTCTTCATCTGGAATAATTTTTGTATGGTATTAATTATGTTTTGAGAATGTACCTACATAAAATCATAAGTATCAGTATTATATTATTTGTGAGTGTATTTTATTTTAGACAAGTCACCCGTTTTATGAAGCCGCAAAATATAAATGAAATTCAAGCGATCTATCAAAGTCACGTTCTCCCTAGGGTCCGGTGGTCCTTAGCTTAGTTCAAAAGTTAAATTGCTTTCCTACTTGATATTGTATAACAGCTACTTTGGAACGGCTGATGAGAAATGTTTGCATTTTTACTGATAGAATGAATTCAGTTTGTGTTTACTTTGTTTACCTAAATTCAATCATAAATATTCAAACATTTTTCACCAGTAGCTATATTAAGTAGGTAAAAGTGGTAGAGAACAAAGAAACAGAATAAAAAATCTACAGATAGATTTAACAATTTCTAGTCATACCGTTTTTATTCTTAAAAATAAATAATTGTGAAAGGAAACAGGTGAAAACAGGTTTATGTAGCTAAAGAAGGGTATAACATAATTAGGCCCTTGAAATAACAATAAAAAAGTAGGGGAGGCAAAGATAATCCTTTCAAACAGTTCCTTTGGATTTTATGCTTTCTTTATTGTTGCCCTTAAAACGGTTCAAATTTAAGATCGCCATAAAACCAGGATTATATTCATAACAGATAAAATATTTTAATGGTGACTTGGAGAGTTTTATTTGTTTATGTAGATATGTACCTACCTAATCCGAATTATTATTCTTAGGCAATTTTATTGTTTGAAATATCGTTTAAATGCCTCCCTCTTAGAGCCCAACGAAATAGGTACGAGTATGAATGGAAATAAAATAACTCGTACAGCAGCACTGCACTTACTTTCTCGCGGTATGCGAGAGTCATCATCATCATCATGTCGTGTGTGTTGTAGGATCGATGACCGACCTCACAAACCCTGGTGTCAGAGTTGTTGAGCCGCCCAAGCCCTCTGACATGGATCTAACGACTACAACCCTACATAGTAATATAGACTTATTTGTAAATGCAGGAGAGACTCAGGCGAGGAATCTTAGACACTGTAATAGACTTGTATACGAAACTACCCCGAATACGGCAGTGTATTATAAAACTGTCATGCTATTTGTGTCAGGGTCTACAATAAGCTTCCCTCTGTATATAAAAACCTGCCTTTGAAACAATTTCGCCTCCACATGAAACGGTGGCTACAGGGAAAAAAAAATTCCATTAATGAATTATTAGAGGTTGATTAGTTTTATCAAAGTTAGTTGTAGTTGTTATTAGTGTACATGATATAATTTTAAGTTGGTAGTTAAGTAGAGTTAAGAAATATTTGTATACCAGACTCTGGTAAAACATGTCATGGACATATAAATATGTACTCACCACCTTATTTACACCATGTTTTGTACAAATAAACCTTTTCATTTCATTTAGTAGCCGGGACCAACGGGTTAACGTGCCTTCCGAAGCACGGAATCATCGAAGTTTTCAGACATGATTCATACTGCAATGTCCCAACCAAACTAGGGAAGTCACCCAAAATTATATTTGTTTGACAGCGTCCACACCAGGAATCAAACCGAGAACCTCCGGATCAAGAGCTAAACGCAGAGGCTGTGGAGAGTAAATACTCGTAAATACCAATTGCAAAGTGCACACAAATAATATGGAAATAAAAACTTACCTGTACTATATTTTCGTAAAAATTTTAAAATTAAATAGTATGCAGTCTCGCTCCGCTCGAAAGTAAAAACCGGCCAAATGCGAGTCGGACTCGCGCACCAAGAGTTCCGTACCACTAAGGTAAAAAGATCTTAGTCATGGACGCGCAGTCACGCAGAAATAATGCGTGCAAGTCCGATACGCACTTGGACATAATTTATTATTTTGTTATTGAATCAAGTTCAAGTTCATTTAGTTCAAGTTCATTTATTTCATAACAAAGTACATTTTGTGTTGAAATTCTTACATTTATATATTACAATTAAATTAAAAGTCAAATTAAATAATGCAAAATTCTAAAAAATAATTGATAAAAATTATTTGGCATTATAAAAAGAGTTAAAATACTAGGTATATCGTCAAAAAAAAAATACGTTTCATTATTCGTACAAAAATTAAAATTATAAGTTAATCAATTTGGACAAAAAGAATTCATCGAAAGAATAAAAACACTTTTCTAGCAAGAAGGCCTTCAAATGGTATTTAAATGTCTTTGCATTGCCTAATGTTTTAATATCCATCGGCAATCGATTAAAAAAACAAATAGCTTGGTACCTAGTGCTATGTTTGACAACATTTAACGTAGGTTTGATTGTTCCTGACATATCTTTTCTTCTAGTTTTTAAACGTTTCATCTTTTCTTCTTCGGTTTCGAACGAATTTTTCACAAGGTCACACAATAATACTAAAATATACAAGCTTGGTAATGTCAAAATATTTAATGTTTTAAAATGAGGTCGACAAGATTCCCATTGTGGAATACGCATCATCGTGCGGATTGCTCTTTTTTGTAGAACGAAAGCCTTATTTAAATTATAATCATAACTTCTACCCCATAGCATAATGCTGTACCTGAGTCTGGACTCTATGAGGGCGTGATATACAGTTTTCAACTGTTTTAAGTTAAGCTCATCCCTCAAACTTCTAATCGCATAACACGCAGAACTAAGTGAGCCATCTAAAGCATTTAGTTCGTCTTTCCAATTTAAATAAGCATCAATGCGTACACCAAGAAACCGAACTACATCAACGGGAGTTACTGAATCTTCATTTAAGGTGACTGTCAACTGTTCGTGGTTTCTGGAAGTTGTTTTAAATAATAACACGCTTGTCTTATTAGAATTTAGAGCCAGATTGTTTGTTGAGAACCAATAATGAAAAAGCATCAGTGTCTGATTAACTTTAGCATTAAGTTCCGTAATATTTCCAGCAGAAACCACCGCATTTGTGTCATCTGCAAAGGTTACTAAGCTGATATCAGGAACCATGACAGTCAAATAATTGATAACATCATTTACGAAAAGAATAAAGAGAATCTATTGCTTATGCACTATAAACATTTCACGTTTGCCAGTGTTCCCGTTAATACGACAGATTTAAAACAAAAATCGAGCAATAATCGCCTAAAAGCACGTTTTTAGTAGGGCAGCCCCGATTAATTATTATTATTTTTTTGCTATAGCGGCATCAGAAATAAATAACTTGTAAGAATTTCATCCGTCTACCTATTACAGTTCATGAGATACAGCCCGCTGACAGACAGCAATCGGGGGCATATTAATAGGGTCCTGCTTTACACCTTTGGGTACGGAACCCTAAAAAGAGCACGAGGCTTTCTTTACATCAAAAAAGTAGAATAAAAATGTTGTAAAATTATCAGTTTATTTAAATCATTATCAAAGATATCCTTAATTATTCTATGGATAAATCCTTTGAAAACCAAATTATTATCACAATATGATTGTGAGGATAACTCATTTAATTTTTTACGTTTTATCCCCTAACCCCACATTGATTTGAAACCGTCACGCTTGTAATCTTAACATGATTGATGCCTTTGCTATTGTACATGCCCAATGAGATTTACACGACCAGATTACACTGACTTTCTTTACCAAGAGCTTGTCCTGAGCTGAAGATCTCCCTTAACTGGCGGTGTTTTATTCCCAGTATTCGTACACGACCATTTTAAATTGAACCACGTTATCCTTGCTCATCTTATTTCATGGGTGTCTATTTAAACTGATGTGTTGTGTTCAGAGGTATTGTATGAATTATTCATATAATTTTATACAGATATCGGTTGGCTTGATGACATGTCACATTATTCACAATTTGCAACTGATACCTTAATACGTATTCGTGTTTATTATCATGTGTAAATTTTCGCTACTTGGTTGTCGAATTTCAGGATTCCTTTGCATAAGCAGTGATTTACCTAATAGTAAAATTAACAAAATAATAGTGACAAAGAGTTAATTTTGTAAATGTTTCTGGTTCAGATACTTGGTTCAGATTAGTGGAGTCTTTCTCTACCTATGTTGACTGATGTATCATAAAGGATACTCGTATTACTGTTATCATGTTTTATATCACAGTGACTGAGGTCTGAAAGAACCGTACCAAATAGGGAATCTTGCATTTACTCATATGTATGAATCAACAAGTCCACGAAAGTTCCATCGTAATAAAAAGCTGAGAAAATCTGGCAAGTTTTATTGCCACTTCCACATTCAGTCGTCGGAGTGGATTTACGAGATTCAAACGGAATGTCTTTATCTAGGATCTTTCTCAACTGCTGAATAGGAAACGAGAGTAAGAGAATGGTGAATACGTGAACCTAAAACCTAGATTTTCATCCAGTCTTATGTTTGACTCATGGCTGGTCTGTTCTTTAGATTTCATAGTGAATGAAAACTTAAGAGGTACTGATTTTGATAGATAAGTCAGTATCTTGAATTATACTAAAACGCTTGCTAACCTGTTATTTTTTGTTTTTAACGAAAAGCGGTTTACAGTGAGCCGCTTTGCTATGATTTATGTAGTACTAGAAATCAATAGTAACAACATAGACGAAGTATGTGTGTGTAAAAAAAGCGAAGAAGGTTGAAGCTTATTTTAGCTGTAAGGATGTAGTCTCCCCGTGTGGTGCCGGTAAAAAATAGTACCAACCCTTGCATACCCGTGGGTGTCGTAAGAGGCGACTAAGGGTTACAAACTGGAGGTTGGGCAGCAGCATCCTCCTTTGTATCAAACATCTTACTTACTGCGGTCATCTACAACCGCAGTCCATGGTGCCAGCCGTAACGCTAATAAGCGAGGTGACTATGGTAATTCCTCTCTACATTTTTCCAGCAAAAGCTAGAATTCTAGAGGGAGCTCCCTGTCCTGTAGTGGACGTTTTAATGGGATGCGATGTTATGATGATGATGATGAAGTCTCTACCTAACTACTCTTCGGGAAAGAAACGTGTTCTTTATGTATGTAAATAGCGATGCTATCAATATTTAATACGTGCGTAATCATCTGTCTATCATTTATCTGAATGTTCACAAATATAGGTATAACCAAAAACGCGTAGGTACTTGAGTATCTAACTTTACGAGAATTCACACATGACTTTGCTTTCATAATCAGAAGATTCGTACGACACATCACGGCTTTCGCGAGTAATAGCAAAAGCTAGTTTCCAAGTTTCCATATCTAAAGTCGAGAGGGTGCCAATAAATAATGTATTCGAGTTATAAAACCATCCGCGCGAGTGCTGAGATTCTCCTGATCCTGCTTGTTTTAACGACGGCAATGCGAGTCTGTGAGATGTAGGGAGGTGGACGAGCTCTTAAATACAGCTTCAAACAATAGCCAGCAATTTAATAAAACTTCGATCGTCGATCTTAGAACGTCGGTTATATAATTGTAATATCATTGTCTTAGAACGATAAGTTTACTGATAAGAAATAATCTTCAAATCTTAGCCTTTTAGTGCCTCACTCGATTACAAACAGGCTTTTGGCCGGACTTTCAGCTTTCTTTTTACTTGCTGAATCAGACACAAACCGTGAATAATTTAACCAGCACCTCTACGTTGCGTTTGTTGATTACATGGAGGTTGATTACTTTTCTCCAAGCACTCTTCCCTGTGTGATACCCACTCTACATGTGATCCCACGAAATTATAAACATAATTTGAACATGCTACTCAGACCCTCAAACAGTATAGGGGAAGGTCGGGCAAAAAGAGCACGGTGGGTAAGACGGGTACCTCCTCGACCAAGAAGTTGAAACAAGAACGAGCCATTAGCGTGTAGCGCTAGCGCACTCCCTCCGTAACACAAATCAGTCGGCCGCTGCGAGCCACGCTAGATAGTTGGGGGTACCTGAGGCTATAATCATTTTCCCGCGCAAAATTAAAATATTTCGAAGGTAAGTACGCTCAGTAATTTGTGTTCTAAGTAAAGCTTGATTTGTATGACAAATGATATATATTTTTGTTGGTTGCACGGCAAGCGGGGGGCAAAACGGATCTTACCTTTTTTGCCCGCCAATCATTTTACATGCATCCATATAGAGAAATTGACATTCTTGTTTTTAATGGTTGTTTGGTTGTTTCTTGGTTTTGATTCAGATGATGTATAATTAATTACACATAACGAACACTAAACAAACGAACCCTAAACGAAGCCAAAAGAAAAGCAATGTACTGTATAGTTTGCAAGGAACCATATGAAGATTCTCCCACAGAGGACTGGATTATGGGCACACAAATCATGTACTTCCTACAGTTGTCATGAATTCAATTTTTTGTCATTATTGTTTTGATTAGTTGAAAAAAAATCACTCAAATCAAATCAAATCAAATCAAAATCGTTTATTCATTGTTGGATATTAAAATCTCTTAATGACGTCAGCTAAACTACATCGCTTCACAAACAATGTGGCGCCATTGTGGGAAAAAAAAGAAGCGACAATAAAAACCCACGCGCTCTTTTAAATATGTTTGAATGTACAAGGTTGATATACAATATACATAGGTCAGTTTTAATTTTGAATTAGCCTGTTAGAACCGTAGTCTAATCCCATGGATTTTTCTCTTCTAGATAATCTGATATTTTATAATAACCCTTCTTACATAATTTCTGCTTGATTACAGTTTTGAATTTATCTAACGGTAAACTTTCAATATCAGTGGGTACCTTATTATAGAAGCGTATACATTGACCTTTATATGTTTTACTAATTTTGTGAATACGGCTGACATGAGAAGCAAGTTGATTCTTGTTTCTTATGTTGACACTATGCCTGTCACAATTTTTATCAAAAATATGTATATTCCGTTTAGCATATATTAAATTCTCATAAATGTATTGCGACACAAAAGTCAAAATGTTGATTTCTTTAAATTTATTTCGAAGAGATTCTCTAGGCTTCATTTTATAAATTGCACGAACAGCTCGCTTTTGTAGTAAAAAAATGCTGTTTGCATCCGCAGCATGACCCCATAACAAAAGGCCATATGACATGAGACTATGGAAATAACTGAAGTAGACTAACCTCGCGGTGTCTACATCCGTCAGAGCTCTTATTCTTTTCACTGCGTATGCTGCAGAACTAAGTCTGTTCGACAATTTATTAATATGCGGTCCCCATTGTAATTTGTTGTCTAAGGTAATACCTAGGAACACAGCTGATTCCAAAAGACTCAATTTATCGTTTTTCACTAATAGGCTTGTAGCAGTTGGCTTTACATTAGGCAAAACAAATTTAACACACTTAGTTTTCTTTTCGTTAAGTAAAAGATTATTTACGGTGAACCACTCAACTACATTAGAGATTGTACTATTTACGTCGTCAAAATTTGATTGTTGTCTTTTGACTTTAAAAATCAAAGACGTATCATCTGCAAATAGTACTATCTCATTCTTGTCCTTTACAAGGTTTGGCAAATCGTTAATGTAGACAATGAACAGGAATGGTCCCAGGATTGAGCCTTGTGGAACGCCCATACAAATTTTTGATCCTAGTGACCTTTTCCCATTTACATCAACCTTCTGGATCCTTTCACTTAGATACGACTCCAGAAGGCTTAGAGCCTGGTCTCTAATTCCATAATGGTGTAATTTCCTGATAAGAATATCATGATGTACACAATCGAAAGCCTTGGACAAGTCACAGAAAACGCCAATGGCATCACTTGACTCCTCCCAGGCGTCAAATATACTTTGAATAAGCTCAACACCTGCATCGACTGTTGAGCGACCCCTGGTAAAACCGAACTGTTTTAGGTTTATCAAGTTGTTGCGATAAAAGTGGCTCTGAACCTGATTTAAAATTATCTTTTCAAATATCTTACTAAGAGTTGGTAGAACAGAAATAGGTCTAAAATTAGTGGGGTCTGATTTACTACCAGCTTTAAACAACGGAATAATTTTACTATGTTTCATCAAATCAGGAAAAACACCATCATCTACACATTTATTAAAAATACTAGATAAGTATGGTGCAATGCTTTCTATAACGGCACTAATAATTTTAACTGACAGGCCATCTATATCGGCGGTCTTTTTCATTTTAAGTGATTTAAAGGCTTTAATTATAACGAAAGCATTGACGTAACTGAATTTAAAATCTACATTGCAAACATCTACGTGTCGTTCGAGATAAGATTTGGCAAGAGTGGGAGATGAGTTCAAGGTTTTGGTAGTTGAAACTGGAATATCCGTAAAGAAGTTTTCAAAAGTTTCAGCAACTTCTATATCTGTACTTATGATCTGATCATCAATCTTAAGCTGGAAGTCATTCCGAGGAGCTTTAGATCTTCCAGTTTCACTATTTATAGTTTCCCAAGTCGTTTTCGTAATGTTGGAACTATTTTTGATTTTATTTTTAATGAAATTTGATTTGGCTGCAGCACAAACCCGTTTGAATGTTTTTGAATAATCCTTTACAAATTGCGCAAATGCATCACTATTGTTATATGTTCTTTCCTCGTAAAGTTCATATAACCTTAGCCTGCTTCTGTGTATTCCCACTGTGGCCCAATCACTAAACATTAGATTCTCATTTACAGTAATTTTCTTTTCCTTGAAAATTGCATCGTACTCACTTTTAGTTAAAGTAAATAGAGACTCATACAATTTATTTGGATTATCACAATATGGTAAGTTTGTCAGTTTTTCTTCAACACTACTTTTGTATCGGATAAGTCTACCTTCATTGATAGGTACGCACGTGACATCCTTTTTCAATGCTTTTTTAGTCGTGACTTTGAAAACTGCCAACTGGCCAGAATGATCAGAGCCCAACTTATTGATAATTGATTTATCTACTGGTTCTAAATTCGTAAAAATGTTATCAATACAAGTAGATGAGGACGCTGATATTCTGGTGGGCACCAAAAAAAGATTCACAAGATTGTAGCATAGGAACAAAGATTTCAATCTATTGCACACACTGGATTCTTTTAAAATGTTAACATTAAAGTCTCCACATACTATAATGCCTTTGGTGCTGTTACTAACTTTAATTAAAGCTTCATCCATTGTTTTTTCGAACATATCAAATGATGAAGCTGGAGGTCTGTATACGCTTATAACAATAAGGTGCTCAAATTCACAAAACACAGGCCAGTTCAATAGTTCGCTCAACAGACAGGCACACAACATCTGTACGTTCCTTACACTTTAGCAACTTATTGGCAAGTATTAAGGAGCCACCGCGTATCGCATTGTCTCTGCTGAACGAACTAACAACCTGGTGGTTCTTGAAGTTAAACATGAACTGATGCTTCTTGAGCCAGTGTTCTGTCACGCACAAAATATCAATTTTACTACAGTTCATGAATAGCTCCATTTGTAGTTCTTTGCCCAACATTCCTTGTATATTCTGGTGTACCAGGTTGAATTTACAATTAGTTTTCTTACTACTCAAATTATTTTTATTCTTAAGAGGTAGGCATTCTATTGCTGTAGGTTTACTTTGCGGTATAATACTGCCAGAGTTACACTCTTTTGTCTTATTCAATTGTTTAAAGAACTTGGAACAGATTCCAATGGTCGCACCACCCTAATGCTACTGGTCCGATCAATAGAAACGGACGTGTGGTTAGCCAATGCATTGGCTACATTAATAATAAAATTTGATAGCACATACGCTATTCGTCTAGTATAAAATTTCGATAAGTAATACTTATCTAAAGTCAGATGTAAATAATTATCAATAAATCTATTTATGTCAATTAAGATGAATTTAGTGAAATATCGACATGTCAAATTAAATAATGTCATATTTAAACTTTCTCTTAACTTATTTTCTTGTAAGTCAAGATTATGGCTGAAGGGAAAACCAAGTAGAATTACTCTGTCTATGTTAGGTAAGGAATTTAATTTATAAAAATATCTGGTAACATCTTTCTGTGTCACGTTTCCCCTTCTACCAACAAAAATAATGAGAGTTGTATTACTCTCAAAATTACTTGATAGTATTTTATCTACTATTTCTGTGAAAGTGGAGCCAGGCATACAATTATTCATTACTGCCTGGCTCATATTTTGGTTAAGTTGTAAACCTATACTTTTACCAATTTCATCACTGTACATAATTATTTTGGTTTTTTGAACCTTGGACTTTGAGAGAGAAGTGCTTACCGACTGCGCCGACTGTGCTGGTTGCGAGCACTGTGCCTCTGTCAGATCAGATAAGGCGGCGATCGGCTGTCGGTTGGCCGGCGTGTGCGGGGTACGCGCGCGACACACGGGCGCCATGGACAATCTTGATGGTCACTAGTAAGTAGGTTCCAAAATCTGGTGTTCTTCTTGCCCGCCTAGGGTAACTTTTTTACCTTGTTAGGTATTACTAAGAACTTTGCAATTTTATTAGAAATTTTTCTTTAAGTTGATTGCCAAAGAAGTAATTGTCATTTTTGTTTCCTTTAATTATTAAATATCTAACAATTCATGTGCATTTTATTTTATTAATCTTTACATGCCCTTTATTCTCGACCTTCCCCTATCTTTTCCCAAGGAACCCAGGTCAAAATACGAATAACCCCTTTTTCTGAAGCCTGTTAAAAAAATCAACTTCAGACTGCGTCTACTGATGCCTGTGACTGCTGCCCATTTAGTATGGAAGGTCAAAATTATTTTCTCGTATTTTGACCTATGTTTCTTGTGAAAAGTTCTTCAGTTTCATGGTCTATTAAAAACTTGTCACTATTTCATTAGGACCTAAGGTATAGAGACACTGCTCTGACAAGTACCGAGTACAGTAAATACTTACATGACAATAGTTTAATGTAGAGACCAAGGGCCGCTACACGAAAAGGTTCTTAGGAGACTAACCATAATTTTAATGAAATTTTGATCCCATTCACAGATTTAAATAAAATGTACAGTCATAACAAGAAAATGGCCATTTCACGAAAAAAAACTTTTGATACCAATCGATCCCGATTCTAATACTGATCAAAAACTTCTAAAAGTCAGATTGCAAAAAATGTTTCCCATACATTTTGTATGAAAATTTTACACAATTTTTTACCAAATGTCATTTGATGCTATCTCTAAAACTTATCCAAAACTTCTATCTCAAACACTTCAATCGTCGTTGGAGTACTTAAAGCTTTAGGAAAAGCTTTTTTTCCATTTTCTGGCTTTATAGTAGTAAAACCTGGGTTAGTGTTATTGAAATTTTTTTTCAGCATAAGAAACTTTTTATGTAAAATGGTCACTTTCTTACTAACTGTACATTTTGTTGAAAATCTGCGAATAGGGATCAAAATTTCACAAAAAGTTATGGATAGTCTCTTAAGTCCATTTTCGTGTATCGTCGTATCTATACTATTATCATGTAGGTATTTATTGTACTCGGTACTCGTGATAGCAGTGTGTCATCTAATATTGCTTCAAAGCTTTTTGTGTCCTCATAAATCTTTCACAAACTTAATATTTGATTGGCTAAGATATGAAAGAAAATATAATTAAGTTGACCAAATTATGGTTTAATTAACTTAGTGCCCATGCCCACACAACTTATTTTAAGTCATTTCGTAATTTTATCGTCATTCAATGCAATCAATGACCACAATCAGTAGATAACTAATGATTCATCCCCAGGATGAATGGGCAGACTTTGACTTTTCTTATTTGTTTTTATTTTTTGTAGCGTTGTCTGTTCCCATAAGTAAGGGTGTTGTATGTGATGTGAGCTATCGCATTTGCCAACATAAAAACTATGTTCTAATTTTCAAAGCAATGCTATAGAAGAGACTTGAAAATATAAAAATAAACATATAAAAGAAAGTACTTAGACACATACTTAAGTTATTAATTAAAAATAACACATTTCAATATTTTGTGACTTAAATGTGACTAGGTTGTTTAAATATTCACTATTCAGGTGTAATCAAGAATTTAGTTTAGATTTTGAACGCAGACGTCTAATAACGTTTGGAGGCAAAGAATATCTACCACGTTCTACCCATGGACTCACACTGATGTTAGTTTTCCTTATAGCATCTATAACAGTACTAGCAGCTACAATGACAAGTAAAACGCTAAATAATAATATCAGGTAATCAATGTAGATTGTTCTTTCTTCAATCCATTTTGCGACGCTGTATACGAAGTACACTTCTTTTTCGAGAAATATTTCACAAGGGGATTCCAAAATTGCAAAAGGCAGTGAAATGCATACCAACATGCCTATGATAGATAAAAGCACTGATACATAAAAATTCAAAGTCTGATCGGTTTTTAAAACGGTCTTGTAGATGGCTTTCGGCTTCTTCTGCAGTAAAAGCAAGCGGTTTTCGTCTTCTTTGAACAATTGGTCTAATTTGAGATATTCGATTATCCTGAAAATAAAAAAAGCCGTAAATATAATGTGGGTGGTAGGCTAATTCCGTTCCATGCCAAAATAGTTCAGTCAATCTACGAAATGAGGTTGCATAAAATGCACATTTAGAGACATTAATTTTAAATAGTAATATAGGCTATTTGAAGCTGTAAATAATTAATTACTGGTACATTTATAAAAATAATTTTTTTTGTAAATGTACCCATATGTTTTTTCCAGCAAAAGCTATAATTATGGAGGAAGCTCCCTGTCCTGTAGTGGACGTTTCATGGTATGTTATGATGACCCATATAAGCTGACCTGTGCTACATGGCACCCCTGATGATGAAACACGTATTCCTTTATTTCTTTACATTAGCTAATCCTAATGATGATTCCCAGTTAGGGTCGCTACACACATGTTCGATTCGGCAAGTTCGGTTCGGCTTTTTCTTAGAACTTGAGTCGTCTGTTGTATGAAAAAAACCGGCCAAGTACGAGTGGGACTCGCGCGCCGAGGGTTCCGATATACTTTTTCTATTTTTGGAAGCAAAACTGTCAGTTTTTAGGACCGCAAAACTAAATTTGTTTGTAAAGGTTATTTGCGGATTTCCAAAAAACTGTGCAACTTAGAAAGATCGTTTTATTTTTTCTGTAATGTTTACATAAACTTCTGTCAACTGTAATTAATTCAGATTTTTCCTTTCTCAAACTTCGGAGATAAGGGGGGGGCAATGTTATTTTTTTGTCATTTTTCATCATAACTTGAAAACTAAGAGACATAAAAAAATACCAAAATATATTTTAGAATGTACAAGTAAAGCCCTTTCATATGATATCCCATTCGACCTAGTAGCGACAATTTGAAATTTGACACCCCCTATTTTGGCCCCTTTACATTAATAATCATCATTTTTTCAAAATTATTTCATGTGCAATTAAGTTGGGAAACCATATTCTAAAACTATTCCAAATTTCAAGTCGATAGCATGAGTGGTTGCTGAGATATAGAGGTGTGACAGACAGACGGACAGACAGACAGACAAAGTCGCACCATAAGGGTTCCTTTTTTTACCATTTTGGTATCGGAACCCTAAAAAGCCGAACCGAACATGCCGGCCCGCTTATGTGCTAGCAACCCTTATTTACCAAAATATTTAAAAAAAGCCTACATAAGAACAGTTAATTTTATAAAGTTATAGCGGCCCGCCCCAGCTTCACACGGGTACTAATCTACGGGTAGAGGTGGTGCCTTTTATTGCGCTATATGACGTAGCCTTCAACTTGCTACACAATATTTAAAACATTCTAAAATATTACGTTCGACCAGTCGCAACGACGTGTGCCCTCCGTTGTGTGCCCACAGATTAGTATATATATAGAGGGCTTGTGTGCCCCGTCGGGTTCCTGGGTCTCTGATATTAACTTCAGAAACTCTGGGCCACGCTCGGCTATCAACGGAAATGCGCATCGAGTGTGAACTGTGAAGCTCATTCTAGGACTTTAATTAGAGTGATTTTAATATTGTAATATCTTCCAAGATATTCATTTAAATAACATGGTGTAAACGACAATTTTGATTTATGTTCATTGCTTATTATTACTAACCTTTTAAATTAGATAAGGATCTATATCTTGAGGGCAAAAGTACGTTCAAAAATACCTTATTTTGAAAATCTACTTTTTTGCTATAAAAAGTTGGTTACTATGGGTTATCCTTAAAAGATAGACAAATACTATCGCGGACTTTTCTTTAGAGCTCTTAGAGAACAACAATTCTTTCATACATAACTTTCATAAAAATGAAACCATTTACGCAGCGCACGCCCAGAGAGCTCTCAAAAGGCATGTTTTTTCCCGATTCGATCAACAAACATGATCACAGTTCAGTTAATTTGCACTCAATATTTATAAATTATAGTTTTGAACCTTTCTATTGAATTAATTTATCTATTAGTGAAAACCGGATCAAACTCAATACAGTAATTCCAGAGTTTAGCGATCACAGATAGACATGATGGATGGATGGATGACGACAGAAAAACTTTTCGGGGGACTTTCTTTTATAATATGTAGTGACGAATATTTATGATACATGACGAGCCTTATCAATGTCAAATACACCGTTGGAAAGCGCGTTTTTTTCTGATTAATAATCACTAATACTATAAGTTATTTAATGAAATAAACCCGAATCATAAAGGAAAATGTGAAAGCGTGTAACAAAATGTAGTATTTACGTCATATTGATTACGTCATCAACCTCGCAGAGGGCAAAAAAATTGTGTCCCGGGCTTTATAAACTCGTCTGCTCATGTACTATCCGAATCCAAACTGGCACAATTATTACAAGCACCGAAATGATTTGCTGCTATCCAACCCAACTATTATTGTTATTTGGTACTATACAGATTACATATTATTTTAAGTTCCCATAGAAACTGCATCCTTGATCTTAAAATATATACAAATAATTGTCAATGGTAGTAGTTTATTAAGTTTAGTGCAGAATGTCGAAAAGTACCAAGAAAGCATAAATCAGCAAGTAGTGGTCAACAACCCCTTATAAAATACAAAATACCGGTAGAGAATAAATGTGCAAGAATAGCTTAAAACTGATTTACCATATTAAGATGATAGGATTAAATGAAAAGACAAAAAATAAGGACACGTGAAAAAAGAGAAAAAAAATGATAACTAGAATTTTGGTACTCTAAATACAGAGTATACATATTTATGGCCCGTTTAAATTTAAATATACTTACACCTAAAAAAATAAAATATTTTGCTTGAATATGAAATCACAAGCAGAAACTATAGGGCACGTACGAAGTCGCGGGCACAGAATATTATTGTATTAAATACTTTTTCAACACATTTGCTCATAAAACAGCTCTATTTGCACTGTATTTAGGTCCATAATCCAGCTTATTAAACACGCGTGTTTTTGTCATTAGATTATTTTACTAGTGTTTTATTTTCGTCTTTTACTTTCGAGCGGAGCGAGAAAGGTATTGTATTCGTGAAAAAAAAAAGCTTTTCTAATTTTCTCAAAAATGTGTTCTATATCACTTATGAATCATAAAAAACAAGTCTCCCAAAAATGTCCGTCCGTCGGTCGGTCGGTCGGTCCGTCGGTCAGTCTGTCCGTCACGCTTTGGCCTAGCGGCTAAACGAATGGTCCGATTGACACCAGATTTTGAATTTAGGAGTTTTATGCAAATCAATCAAAGGGTTCTAAGTGGTTTCTTGCTGGCTTTCTTTTTGAGGGTAGCTGTCATACAATGAAAATGAAAAATTTAAATTTTCTCAAAAACGGCTCATAGAATCTTGAATAAACTTTGCATGACCAAGCATCTCCATGTAAGATATCTTGCGCCAGTATCAATTTATCTGTGTAATTTCATACAAGGGGTGTTCCTGTACCACCAAATCGTAAATATGTGATTTACCCAAAATTGGTTCCATTGAGTTTATTAAAATTTTCTATAATATTAATCCTGGATTGGTTGTCTACCTGACTGGATATTATTTATGATTTTATTGAATAAAATTTAGTACACAGGGTGTACCAAAAACTGAAAGGGCTTGCTTAGTAGACTAAACTGAACAATTATCCATAAGGAACATGTGTAGGGAAATTAAAAAAATCTCCATGCAAGTATTGTACGGTAGTATCCAATGATTTGTGAAATCTCATATAAAGGGTGTTCCAGTACTACCAAAAGTTAAACATGTGATTTACTCGAAATCGTTTGAGGTTTGTTTGTTTTAATGTTTGAAAATTTGAATTCTGAATTGACCTGTATATTTCATTCGAACATTTTTTTGGAAAAACGTAAATAAAAGTTTGTATTTCCATACTATGTGTATGGCATTACAAATTTAAGTTTGCGGTTGATGGTTTTTCCTTGAGTATTGCGAGAAAGTAAGTGCAGTGCTGCTGTACCATTTATTTTTCAATCGGCCAAGAGTAAGGAGTTTTTATGCTTATTAAGTTACTAAAATTTTCAAGCTGACTTCAAGAAAATATCATAAATAAATGTTGATTTTATGAAATTATTTATAGTTATTAAATAATTAACAATAAATTTGTCATTTACGTAACAAGATATTTAATTTTTGATAATTTATTTCAAGGTTAATGGAGTAGGATGTTTGGGTACCGAGTGACAATTACTTTTTTTATAGCTTGGTTACTAGATTGACTAATAATTGATAAAAGATTGATGGTGTAAGATAACACAGTTAAAAGGTAATGTTTTGGGGCCTCCTCATGCGACGTATAATCTGTGCCCGCTGAAAAAGAAATAATGCGCACCATTTTACAAATATTTGTATTGTTTATTATTGTAATAATTTCCAATAGTGTCGACTTCTACAAATAAAAACTGTTCCTGAACTGTCTAAAACACTCATACAATAAATACAATTTTGAAAGCTGGTAAAATTAAAGGAACACATTAACATATGCAGCCGACAAAATGTTGGACGTGCGGTGGACGTAAGGTTAGCAAAGTTTAGTATTTTTAAAGGTTTGTTTTTATTCGCAAATGTGTTGAAAAACGTCGTAAAAAGCTCGTGCGCATTGGAGATTACACCCTCGGCTCCATTACGCCCTCGCCTGCGGCTCGGGCTGCAATTTCTGAGCCTCGGGTGTAATATCCAAAATAGCGCACTTGCATTTTAATGTACTATTATTTCCTTACCTTTGCAATGCTAGCCGATAAAGAAGCATTTTGATTCGATAACTAGAATTATACGCACTGCACTAAAAGCAATCTATCAACTGACTCCTTTGGTATGTTAGCTAAAACTAAATTGTTTTTTAATAAGTGCCGTCTATTTCAATCAAACATCAGTTAAAAAGGTAATTTACTAAGTTGAAGGACTAGATTAGGACCGAATATGGTAGAAAATTAATAGAGGTATATCGTTACCTAAGTATTCTATGAGTTCAACTGTCCAACGCTACGAAAAATTCAATTCAATAGGTAATTAATTATTTATATTTATTTACTTTTTGGAAATAAATAGGCATGGTACTTTGTTATAAACGTTGCAACTTAGGTAGTTCAATTATGAATTACGTTTGGGATTATCCTAAAGGGCGTGCTAAGCACCGCTTCTCATATAACTTTCCATAGAAAATGCATCAGCTGGTAGCGCATTTTGCATGGGAGACCAAACATATTTTTCGTATTCCTAGCAAAATTTCATAGGTAGATCTTAAGACAGATTAAAACTTCAGGATAGTGTTACCTTCTTGTGAAAAAAAAGGAAAACTATACTGAGCAAATTAAGATCCTAATTTCTAGAGCAGACTCCAGAGGATAGGGTAACTACATAGATAACACGAAACACAATAAAATGCGGTTTCCCTAACTACGGCCAAGTATGGCAATTCCCCACATTGAGCTAACGATATCGCAGAGTTTGTGTGACTCAATTTGACTCAACTCGGGGGCAATTTGCACAAATTGGACTGAGAAGGAGTTGAATGGAGCGTTATCGGGACGCCACTTGGGAAGTCCTAATGTGTTAGGAATTCCTAATCTATTATGTACTTACTCTTGTTAGTCTAAGTACCCGTATTGCTACGTTTGGGTTTGTAAATGTCTCTAAACATGCACGTGCACTTATTTAGTTTCATATTTTCCAATCACCTTAGAAGTTTGTACTTCTAACACTATGCTTTATGTTGTATTTGTCCCCTGAATGTCTTTCCTCTCTTACACCCGTCTTGGAAAGCCATTAAAGAAAAACATTCATTCATGATACACAATTAAAGGTATCTAAGTAGCAATAGCAGAGAATAGTAGACATTGTGAATTTTATCGAATTCGTTTGAACTATTATTTTTATGAATCGTTTTCGAGAAGGTGATTGATTACAAACATTATTATCGTGGGTACCAGATATCTATAAGTACATGCACTATTGAGCGAAACTATCCATGGCTTAGTATTGGTATACGGTTAGTTTAACTAAGTAAGCAATTTACATAATCATTTGATCTGCCTAGGATTCAATCTAGCACGATCTGATGCAGCTAAATATTTGTCTATAAACTAATATATGGATAAAAGCATTATTAAGGGATGAAACACTAGTTATAGGTATAGATACGATTTATTGCCTGCGATACTACCGCGTTGTACCTAGTTAACTGCAAAACATTCTTCGTAGGGTAGGTGTTTTGCACCTGTGAAGTACATACGGTAAAGCTAACCAAGACAAAGGATACATCGTCCGCGTACATTACAACAGAGAGAAGGTTGGTTGACAAAACAACAGACTCATTATTACGAATCAGGTAAAGCACTAATATTGTTTTAAAGCAGGATTTGTAAACAGTCTGAAAGTTTTGGACGTGGCGAAGTTGGACAATGAATTCGTCGGAGTTGTCCGCGTAATGATGTAATTCCGAGTGGCTTCTCCATCCAGGATACGTCCAGGGTAATGAGCGCACGCCCCTAGGGAATGAGCACCAGTCCAGGTAAATGATTTGCATTTTGGCAGCTATGCAAATTTTTGCTGTTACTTGACATGACTAGAATACTTTACTCCGAGGAAATAGCAAACATGGCTCGGTGGTTATGAAATAAATCTCTTTGTAGATGACATGAGAGGATCACAAGTAAAAATTACATTGCGCGAATATTTTATCACCCAAACATACCTATAGTTCGTCCATCTTAAGTATGCAGTGAGTCATCGCTTTCACCGCTGGTGCTCGAGCCCCGTAACCAATCAGGTCGCTTAAAATTTTAAAGTCAAATGCAGAATGACTAACTGAAGGCAAACCTTCGAAAGAAGCGGTTATTTCCTTTGTGTTTTTTTTAATGTCAAAAGTGGCTAAACGAGCAGGTGGGCCACCTGAGTTTCCAATTCTATAAAAAAAAATTGCTGTTTGGAGTTGCGTAGCCGTATCGTTGTTATAATATATTCTTATTTCATTGTCAGTAATACCTAATACTCGATAGGTCATCTCTATTGGGCGGTGGTGTCGAAAGGAATACTGATTCCCCACGACACCCCTGGTGGTGTCGTTTGGTGGTGTCGAAGGGAAGGAACGCTGATGGTAAGTGGTCACCACCGGCCATGACACCTACTGTCTTATTAGTGAAATAATTTGACACTAATAATACAGCAAAGCGCGTTACACACCCTGAGAACTAAGATGGTATGTCTCATATGCCAGTAATTTCCCTGGCTCCCTTGCCCTTCAAACCGAAATACAGCACTGCATACACTGCTGTTTTACGGCAGAAAAAAGCAAGAGGGCTGGTACTTCCCCAGACAAACTTTTTTTTTACCTAAATACCGATTTTTTTTGTTTTTTGCATTTTAGCTCCATTGTAAATGCACCTTTACCCTGCATTTGCAATAATGACTTACTGCATTCTTAACGCGAAAGAACTATAGCCATGTCAAGGAAGTTATACCAACCGGCAACCACGTTCAAATTTTTTGTAAACATTTCTCCTTATCTGCTCCATCAAGAGTTGTTTGCGCGGGATTTTTCTCAGTGAAAGCTCAGCTATGAATAATTGGTGCTCACCCCTCAGTTCAATGCACCTGGCTCACTTGGGTGCATCATACGTTAGTGTTGCCAGTAATGACAGTTTTAATAACATTTGGCTATTTTCGATCTTTAATCAAACCCTAACGCCCCAAAAATAGCATGATATGTTGTACCTTGGTATTATAAACTGTAATTTTTGGACATAACATCCGTTCACCCACTCATTAGTCAGGTCAAGTTACGAGTATTACTTTCGATCTCACTAATAAGTGGACAAAAACGAATGTCAGGTTCAGGTAAAAACAAATCCTGTATATTCTAAAACGCTGTCAAGTCGATAATGGTTAAAATTGCGAATTTGAGTCATTATGAGAACGAGTAATAACTTTGCTTAATTGTGAAAATTGTCGGTGGACTTAAAATTTTACCAAACTCGTCCCGGTTGTGATTTTGTATATGTTTTGTATAGCATCTAGCAACACTTCGGAGGACCCTCGTTTTGCAGGGACGCTTAGCCATCTTACTCTACTCCACTCTACGTTCTATGTTAGTGTGCCAGTGACATCTTGAGCCTTTTTATGCTAGTGATGTAAGTACATGCGTTCCAGAGGGGATTTTCTCCTGTTCCTGATGATGTAATGATGCTTTTCAAGTTCTTTATCTACAGGGGAAGGCTCGACGGAATATGATAATAACTTCCGATACAAGGTGTATAACAATGCTTTGCGCTTCATTCCACGTTCGAAACTAATAAACTTTACCCGTGAAATGAATAAAAATCATTGTCTCCGTATACTATTGTTTGTTGTGGATTGTGTATGAAGCCGTATTCATTTCATTGCAACGAATTTTCGTGAAATAGGGACGCGATGTTTTGATATCAGCGTTTAATTGGATGCCATAATAATATCATGCATATTTTTCGAATTTGCCCAAAAGGCAAAGACAATAGGTCTGTTCGGTTTTGAGAGTCACGTTACACGATAGCTAGGGAATTGTATTTAGTGTAACAAAAATTGGTTGTTAGTGCACTGTAGCGTTACGCAAACTGCCCGTAAATGGTGCAGTGTTAAAAGCAAGAAAATTTGAACGATTGTCCTTTATGCTGTACGAACGTGGTATGAACCAATATTATTATTTGCATACTAGCTGCTGCCCGCGGCTTCGTTCGCTTTAAATGTTTCTTCAGTGGGAAAGAGACATTTCCTACTGTAAAAATGCTTCAAGGATGTAAGAGTTAAGGTATTCCAGATTGCCTCTCTTCGACTGAGTTTTTGTTGAGAATGAGATGTTTTACCAGGGTGAAAAGGTGACCAATATAGAGTGTGACATTATAGTAATTCGGTACGAAGTCCAATATGTGAAGCTTGACTTCCAGTGCCAAATCGCAAATTTTACAATATCAGGCAGGATCATGGTAGCTTATTTGGTTAAGCCGTCTACGGTATTCAAGGCGAAGACACAGGTTCGACTCCAGCCTGTGGTTGTGAAATCTTACGATTTTTTACTTTGGAGATATAAGTAGATAGATGGTCTTTAGGTTGACAACTTAGCAGCCTCTGAGTATTCCCGTGTCTGTTTCTGCAGAGAAAGTTACCAGGTGAATGGTAGCATCCCTGAAATGACATTGAAAGAGCTGTAAAAAGAATTTCTCTTTAAAAAAAGGGTTTCATTAATTTAAGCCCTTTGTAGCTGCTCTTTCGAAAGCCAGTACTATCCTTGTTATTTAGATTATTCATAATTGATTAAACTGCACATTTCATCAATTGTTGTAACTTAAAATTGGTATAATTGGTTAACTTAAAATTGGTATTTGTACCCAGGAGTGCGAGACGCTGTGATTTCTGAAAAGCGATAGCAAAAACTTTTTTTGAATCCTTACCTCGGCTTACATACTTCATGGAAGTAGACTGTCTACGTCAAAATTTGTATCATGCGTTCCAAATGCGTTCAACGAGTGCATTTTATACAGCCCGTCGTACTACAAAAAAGTTAGACATCTGTTAAACACTTGATTAATAAAAATCGTACCAAATAACTCTGTCTATGTCATTGATGCGCAGAAGTCAAAAATGACTATGACTTGACTTCTGCGCATCAACTGACATAGCCAGTTATTTTGTGCGCATTTTTTTAATCAAGTGTCCAACAGATGTCTAACTTTTTTGTAGTGAGACTAAGTTTTGTTCGCACCAGAAAGAAAGAACAATAGTTTATTTGTGAAAAAAATATTTGAAATGAGACAGAACTTGATATTTTTTGTAAATTTTCTTCTAAGGCACGACGTGTGCCAATTGGGTTGTAAATTTTCGTAGTATTTTGAAGACAAATATCTTTTTATTTACTCAGTATCTTGCCGTAATTTTCGGTGTGTTTTTTGACCATTCACGTGGTAATAATACCAAAACCAAAACATGATTAGTGAAAATCGACTCGACAGAATAAAAATCCAAAGTTACCTGTTCGATTTTCGTTCCTTCCTCTTTTTGTGGAATCTGAGGTGTTTAAAGTAGTGAAATTAGGTATACAGAAATATTCGTAGTTGCTATCATATAACCAATCTAAAATTTTATTTCATTCCTTAATTTTTACAAAAAGTCGATATTTTATATCGGGCGCTTACCTCATTTGCCCAGTGTGGCACCGGCAAGGCCCCGTGTGGCACCGGCAAAGAATAGTACCAACCCATACATACTCGTGGGTGTCATAAGAGGCGACTAAGGGTTATAAACTGGAGGATGGGCAGCAGCATCCTCCTGTGTTGATACACATCATTTACCATCTTACTTACTGCGGTCACCTACAACCGCGGTCCATGGTGTCGGCCGTAACGCTGGCAAGCGAGGTGACCATGGTACTTCCCCTCCACGTTTTTCCAGCAATAGCTAGAATTCTGTCCTGTAGTGGACGTTTCATGGGATGTTATGATGACCTTATTTAGTTTTGGTACAGGCACAGTTGCGAATGTAATCACTTTATCCCTTTCTTTCAAGCGAGAAGACTCCGCCCATTGAGCAGTAAATATTTTTCACATACGAGTATCCTCTTAAGGTGAAACTCTTGTGATACGGGGATGTTTTCTGTCCCTTTTTCGGTGACACACTCGGTCTTTGTCTAAGGTTTTAATTTACTTGTAGCGCCATCTGTATTTTTTTTTTGCATTGGTGTACCTTGGGTTTACTGACTGCGCAAATCAACCAGTATCGCGATACTATTGTAAAATGAACTCGATGTTTATGCGTGCTTTTTTTTTTATAAAAGCTCAACCTTGTACGTTGATGCGTTGGTTTATATAATTGTAATATCATTGGATTGATGAGATAACATACAGACCTTGGATATAGACAGACATACTCGTATAGACAGACAAAAATTCAAAAAATTGCGGATTTGTAAAAAATACCAGTTCAATTCATCACTTTCCATGTACAGAAACCGATCCATTTCTATTTTAATATAGGTATATAGGTATGTGATTTTACTGTGTTCAACTTTGCTGTGTAAATATCGTGTCTCTCGACTCGAACACTTAATCTTCCATTATAGTTTTGGCACAGTAAAGAGATTGGCGACTTCCCATATTATTATGCTACTTTCTAGTTTGCTGTTGATACGAGTACGATATACGAGTAGTCTCGGTTCCATGATAAATGCTTGCTCTCTTCATAGAAAAAATAAGCGCTTTACTTTGTAAGTACAAGGGTAATATTTAAAAGTGAAAAGTAGATTAAAATTGCGCATAATTGCAACATTATATGCATTTTAGGGTTCCGTACCCATAGGGTGAAAAACGGGACCCTATTAATATGCCTCCGATGTCTGTTTGTCTGACAGTGAGGTGTATCTCATGAACCGTAATAGATCGACCGTTGAAATTTTCACAGATTATGTATTTCTATTGCCGCTATAACAAGAATTAATGAAAAAAAAAAAAAAAACAATTATAAATTAAGGGGGCTTCCCTACTAAAAACCTGTGTTTTTAGGCGGTTTTCGTTTTAGCTGTATTGTAAAAACGGGAAAACGCACAAGCATGAAAATTGGTATGTTTGTAGTGCATAATCACTACATATTATAAAAGAAAGTCCCCCGAAACGTTTTTCTGTCGTGCATGCATCATGTCTGTCTGTGATCGCTAAACTCAGGAACTACTGTATGGATTTTGATTCGGTTTTCACTAATAGATAGATTAATTCAATAGAAAGGTTTGCGGTTATAATTTCTAAATATTTATTGCAAATTTACTGAATTATGATGATGTTTGTCAATCGAGTTGGAACAAAACGTGCCTCTTGAGAGCTTTCTGGGCGTGCGCTGCGTTAATGGTTTCATTTATATCAAAGTTATGGATGAAAGAATTGTTGCTCTCTAAAAGTTCTAAAGAAAAGTCCGCGATAGTATTTATCTATCTTATAAGGATTATCCATAGTAACCATTTTTAGGGTTCCGATACCAAAATGGTAAAAAAAAGGAACCCTTATGGTGCCGCTCTGTCTGTCTGTCTGTCCGTCTGTCTGTCACACCTCTATATCTCAGCAACCACTTATGCTATCAACCTGAAATTTGGAATAGTTTTAGAATATAGTTGCCCAACTTAATTGCACAAGAAAAAATTTTGAAAAAAGTATGATTATTAATATAAAGGGGGCCAAAATAGGGGGGGCCAAATTTCAAATTGTCGCTACTAGGTCGAGTGGGGTATCATATGAAAGGGCTTTACTTGTACATTTTAAAATATATTTTTGTATTTTTTTAAATTTCTTAGTTTTAAAGTTATGATGAAAAATGTCAAGAAAAATACCATTCCCCCCCCCTTATCTCCGAAGTTTGAGTAAGGAAAAATCTGAATTAACTACAGTTGACAGAAGTTTATATAAACTTTACAGCAAAAATAAAACGATCTTTCTAAGTTGCACAGTTTTTCAGAAATCTGCAAAAAACCTTTACAAACAAATTTAGTTTTGCGGTCCTGAAAATGGACTTTATTGCTTTCAAAAATACTATAGGTATATCGGAACCCTCGGCGCGCGAGTCCGACTCGCACTTGACCGGTTTTTTATAGCAAAAAAGTAGATTTTCAAAATAAAGGTATTTTTGAACGTATTTTTGCCCTTAAGGTACGGATCCTTATCTAATTTAAAAGGTTAGTAATAATAAACAATGAACATAGATCAAAATTGTCCGTGACACCATGTTATTTAAATGAATATCTTAGAAGATATCACAATATTAAAATCACTCTAATTAAAGTCCTAGAATGAGCTTCACACTCGATGCGCATTTCCGTTGATAGGCGACCTGACGGGGCACCGGGGGCACACACGGAGGGCACACGTCGTTGCGACTGGTCGACTGATTTTTAAAATTTTAGATACGTTCAACCATTCTCGACTTTTACAGATAGTTCAAAATGAGTGTCGTTTAAATCCAGAGAAAAAAAATGTATACGATTCGATAATGTCATCAGTCAACAATAACATAGGGAAAATAATTTTCTTATATGCTCCTGTCTTTCACACGGGCAATTGTATGGGGCCCTGTCACGTGTAACATCAAAATTCAAAATGTTCATTTTTGCACCTAATCCTGAAGAAGTTATAAATGTTGTGTACAACGAAATATTTTAGAATGTTTTAAAAATTGTGTAGCAGGTTGAAGACTACGTCATAATATCGTAATAAAAGGCACCACTCTACCCGTAGATTAGTACCCGTGCGAAGCCGGGGCGGGCCGCTAGTCTTTAGAATAAAGAAGCGTGTCGTAATCGTGCGAATGGAATACAGTTCTGGGTGACTGCGCGTCCATAACTAAGGTGGTATTTTTGCCTTAGTGTTACGGAACCCTCGTGCTTTTGAAACAAAGTCTATAATACACCCTTATTTTTTTATCACCCCGGAAGTTTAAGAAGGTGGTTCTGCCCATGAAAATGAACAAATTTTTCATGGATACAAAGGTTGAATTGCGAGAAAGATTTTTTGACTTCCCATACAAACTGTATCAGTTGACAGTCCATTTTATATGAGAAGTCATTTTTTTTTGTATTTTGACCTATGTTTCATGGGAAAAGTTATTCAGTTTCATGGGCAAAACAGCCTTTTAAAATTACCGGGGTGATAAAAAAAAATAACACAATAAAGTGCTGGTATTACCTCCGTTCAAAACATTGAGAATTATATCTTGAGAATGAGCCTATTAGATTCGCTTGTTTGTATAGATCTTTGTTGAACGCTGTAAATTTTAAAAATCCTGAGCAATTGGTTATGCGGTCATAAAATAATCTTTATAGCACCATAACAAAGTAATACTGGTATACTCGTATCGGAACCATAGGTGAACGAGTCCGACTCACACCTACAACGTGTATAATGAATGAAATAGGACAAAACAAAAACCGAATACTTTACATCGGAAACTTTACAGCTTTTATTGTGAGTCTATGCAGCGTCCTGATGGCTCCATAAAACCTATCTGATTGCAAATGTCCGCTGCCCATTTGTTTGGGAGTATTCGAAAACAATGTTGTGCTTGAAATCCATTAACGCACCGCGTCGAAAGCCGTTACGATGGAACAACAAATATGAGCTGTATAGTACAGAGTCGGAGATACGCGATGTACATATACTGTAGAGCACTCAAAATGAATACACGGAAGCATTATTATGCTTTTCAACTGCGAACTAACTTTGCCCTTATGCTACATTGTATTCTTTAGCAGGCATTGAAAGAGTATTGAGTTTTGAAATTCGTTTTGTAATGGTTAATGGACTACTTTTATTATTATGAATCACGTACTTTCATCTTCCTATGAAATTTCAGATAACTTGATGCGTATCGTTGCAAATACACATCAACAAAACAAATCTAACCGACATAAATTGATTCTTATTATTACTCTTTAGGCTCTTGTATCAACAGTTATGACGCCATAATATTATGTAAATATTTTCCGAGTAGAAAAGCTTTCGAGATCAAGATAAGTTGTTTGTAATAGAATTCCATGAATAACTGAATAGACAGGAGAGGCCAACACCAATTCTATCTCAAATCAAACCTTTTCATAGTTCAAATGGTGAATGTATGAAAAGGGTGAAAAGAGGCAAGTACATCAGTGAAATAGTGGTGAACACTTGAAAACCTTGGGAAGGAATGGGTTTTTGGAATGGGTAGTTTTTAGATTATTTTACCATGCTTAGGTACATTCAATATCACGCAAACATTTAATTGTTGACTCCATTTATTATTTCCTGCTTATTGCTATTGCCGTAAGTAACAAGTAGGATTTCGATTCTCAATACCTAGACATGCCTTTAAGCTTAGGTACCAATCTGCAAAATCATTTCCTCCCCCTTTGATGGATCCAAATTCTCGTTACACACGTATCTACTGATGGACTGGACTGTTACAATGTAACGCCATAATTATATTGTCTGCCGCAATAAAGGGATGATTGCTTTCTCTGACACTCACCGTGTAGATTGCTATTGATTGGACTACAGAGTCCACAATCCCTATTATTGTTTTACCTACATTAGATTTTCTTTTTTTTGACACACCTCATAATGCTATACTCAGAGACGTGAACTCAAACTCAAAATTCAAAATCGTTTCTTCATTGTTGGATATTAAAATCTCTTAATGACGTCAGCTAAACTACATCGCTTCTCAAACAAGGTGGCGCCATGGTGGGAAAAAAAGAAGCCACAATAAAAACCCACACGCTCTTTTAAATATGTTTGAATGTACAAGGTTGATATACATTATACAATAAACATAAGCCAGTTTTTATTTTGAATTAGTCTGTTAGAACCGAAGCCTAATCCCATGGATTTTTCTCTTCTAGATAATCAGATATTTTATAATAACCTTTCTTATATAATTTTTGCTTGATAACAGTTTTGAATTTATCAGAGTTAAAGTTAATCTTTCATAAAGTCTCGTGCTGTTACTTTCTTTGTCAATTAAATTGAAAAGGACAGCATGAGGCAGAAAGAATTACTTTAACTTACATCTCTGAGTATGTTTTTTTTTAAATAAACTTATCCGTATTATCTTAGCGTACTTCACTCGTTATGATACATAGCTGAGATTTGACTTCCCGATACAGGCAGCTCATTTGATGTGTTCTTATTTGTTTAATTCATGTGAAAACTAACCCTCGTAAGGTCAACAGTACAAAATCAACACTGAATGTTCATATCAAAGCTTACATAATTCTCTTTCATGTATGCTCAATTTACTACTTATCGCGGCCAGAGTGCGGCTCGATACAAACCTTCGATTAAAATTTTCAATGCACCACAGGTTTAAAGGGATGATCAAAGCGACCTGATAGCTTATTCATTTGAATGGAAAATATTACGCGTCACATGTGTACAATGAAGTTAGCATACCTGGAAGAGGTAAAATATTTTTTTGTGAAAATACCTACAGATTACTTGCTGTTTATAATATAAGCTAGTAGGTATGCCTTCTTTGTTTCGGAGGCCAAGATACTCTTTGGGTTGCTGAGCCATCATAGTGCGTAAGATAATGTTGTATGACTTTTACGTAAGAAAAAGGTTAACTCTGATTGGCTCGGAGCACTATCTAATGTACTCAAGTTTGTGTTTAAATATCTTTACCCATATGCATTAAAACATTACGGTACTTACTTTACGGAAATTAAGTCCGTGCGACTGAACGGCGGATTCTAAATCAACCGACAAAGCAATTGCTTCCTGGCCGTAACACCGCGAAAACTCATGTTCGTACTTGTGCGGCTGGAAGGCATCACGGCCAGTGGAAAGAAGCAACCGTATGAGTTGTATATTAATTACCGAGTTCGTTTATTTTGTATGTGTCATAAAAACAAACCATATTTGTATCTCCGATACTTCTCTTATTCGCACTTTTCATGAACATTTTTCTTGCTCTCTACCAGATCTAGATAAAACAATATCTTCGAATCTGTTCGAGTAGATGTATATTAGGTTAGGCTTCCTATTTTGTTTCAATGCTGTACCTATACTATAGGCTTTAGCATGAAATGGCTTCTCTTTCTGGAGTGATATTCTATTCACAATACCTACTGCATGATGGAACTCGTTTCTGCATTTATACAGGCAGAAATAGTATAAGTTGGCATACAAATTGCAACAAACGGAAAACTAAACGTGATATGTAGCTTATAGAATAAATTGAAGATGATTTTTAATCCAGGATTGCTGCCTTTCCCCCTACCATTAGAATTTCAAAGACTAAGGGATGTACGTAGCGTAGGTATAAGTATACGAAGATAAAAGTGACGATGATCGTAGCATAGGCTGGAGCATTATGAAACCAGAAATAAAGTGCACGCAAGTAATTTTGTATACTGAAGGTGGAAGGGCTTTTGTGCAAAGTCCGTCTGGGGAAGTACCACCCCCTTACCTATTTCTGACGAAAAGTGTTTGCACTGCTTTATTACAGTTCAAAGAGTAAGAGGGCCAGTGAAATCACCGGAACATGAGAAATATTATCTTGATTCTTAGGGTCAGTAACGCGCTTTGTTGTCTTATTGGTGTCAAATTACTAAAAACCGGCCAAGCGGACTCGCGTACCGAGGGTGCCGTACCACTAAGGAATAAAAACAGTCTTATTATGAACGCTCAGACACGTAGAAGTGTATTAAAAACGCGCGAGTCCGACACGCTTTTTACAAGTTTCTCACCTATAAACACGTGTTTAGTTGGGGCCCCCTTAGTTTAGGTATATTTTTTTTGTTTTTAGTATTTGTTGTTATAGCGGCAACCAAAATACATAATCCATGAAAATTTCGGTCAAACTTTTTTTACGCTCCCCCCTTTAGCTGTTTGGGAGCCTCCCTTAATTTTTTACTTTTTTTTTAGTATTTGTTGTTGTAGCGGCAACAGATATACACAATTTGTGAAAATTTAAAATTTCTACCTATAACGTTTCATGAGATGCAGCCCGCTGACAGACGAACATCGGAGGCATATTCATAGGGTCCCGTTTTTCACGGTACGGAACCTTAATTAGAGAGTGGGTACTATGGGTGGGTGACGACCATAATATTATTAAGTGGCCCTCTGCACGTTTGCTTACTTGTGACATACAAAATACTATCTTAAGAATGCAGGAGAGTCATCTGTTTTTGATGCTGTTAGCCAAGCCCCGCAACCAACCTGGTCGCTTAAAACTATAAAATCAAGTGTACAATGACTTACTGAAGGCGAAGCTTTGAAGGAACCGGTGATTTCCTTTGTGTGTTACGTAAAAAGGTTTTTTTTTTATTTTGTCTCCACTGTGCACCTTTACCCTAAAGTTGCACTGTGACACTGCATTCTTAACGCGGACGAACTATAGAAGTATTGACATATTGCGAAAGAACTTTAGAAACTGCCTCTAGCTAGGCATACTATTCATAAAGTTTTGGCCACTTTTGGCTTCTTATAGTTCACTTGTTAACGGTGCTTTCAGGCATTGCTTTAACTTATTTCCCTTGTTCGATGTTAACTTTTATCGACCGCAGTGGGCGCATGAAGAGCGATTAGTGAACACGCTGTAGGTTGGTGTGGCTTAACATCGCGGCTCCCCTGCTAGATAGGGGTGTTCGACAAAGCAGCGGCGAGTAATTGCAGAAAAATGGGGAATATCTAGGTCAGTGCAACTGTGTGCGGGCATCATGCACGATCATTGCATGCTTACACAGTTTTGAATAACTACTGAATATTTTCGTGTAATTTTTTTAATCCAAGCGTGGCCACTATCGACCCGGTCCTATAAGGTGATTTTTGTTGGGTATTAATGCCGAAATTTGCGGTGCAATTTTGTGTTTTTACAGGGAAAATAATCCTTGCTTGCAATAAAAATCATAATGTTTCTTTGTTCAGCTATACTTACTTACGTATCTAATATAATAGCACAAATTCCTGTCCCCTTTTGTAAATTGCAACCTATGGATAATACCCAAATTGCATCTAAGTGCGATCAATAACCTGTCACTACCATTTACCTACGCATTCCACACTTCCTAGGTATAATGCGTACCTACAATATACTTATTAGATAATTCCTGGTGCGCTCGCCCTTTCGCCTCCCTGTCATTGGGATGCGAAATGACGTCATTCAGTCCAGAGATGGATTTGTCCCATAATTTCTGAACACAAACCTGCGTACCATGGAATACTAGTCGCGTCACAAAACTCGCATTGTTTGACTTACACTGCTCCTTACCAATATCAGCTACATTTAAAGCGCAGTGTCAACTAGCAACGAATAATTAAATTGAGGATTGTTGTGAGATGTTTTCGATTGTGATTGGCAAGTGACGTGTGCCATTTAGGGGCCTGATGGACAGACATTAGGCCGTCTGCGTTGTTGTGGGCCGGACTGTTTCCATTTGTTGAGGGTTCCAAGTAATTTTGTAAATGCATTCCGTAACGGGTTGAAAAAAGAAACGCTGTGGCACGGACAGAATCATATTTTTGCAAAAATTATAAATTTGTTATTTTTCTGTAGATCAGATTTTGTTTGTATCTGTAGATAAGTAAGTAACCAAAATTTTTGCAGAGAAAAGTGTACAAATATGTCACCGTTGTTGATCAACTTTAAAAAAATAATAAATTTTATTCTTTCTGGCAATCGCCGGCTGCTGCCGCAGCACGCTCGCTCCGCTCGCTCGGCTTGTGCGTTTGGTCGACAGAGAACCTAACACAACCCAACATCCCGAACGGAACGGTTAGGTTGTGTTTGCTTACCTAACGGACCTATGGGTTTACGAATTTCCTACGAGTTATTATTTTTCGAAAGGTGATCAAGTTACTGGGAAATTTATCAACTTACGATTCTTATTATTTCCCGGTGACATATACAAATAGTTCTGAATAATTCACAGCGAATACATTTTCAGATTTCCTGTTATATCTCAATCCTTAAAGCAGGTCTGTAAATTTCTATTCCTTTGTGGCAGTAACGATAAACCTTGAACTGTTTTAGTCTGAATGAATATCTAGAGATCGTGTAGTTTGTATCCTTAACCTTGCCCTTGGCCTTAAACTTGGTTCATTCTTGTTGGTTCTAAAAAACAAATTAAACATTATTGTTTTGTGTGATAGGATGTTCGATTTTATCATTATTGTCAATGGGCTTACTCTTGACCTCGATCTAGTTTTGAGGACATAGATGAGGTCGACGATGGAACGAAGAAGCCTATTCACTCGCGACTTGAATATATTCGGGTTATATGAACTCGGCAACACTTTTAATGACGAAGATAATCTTACAAATCTTTGTAAAATAAAAAAACCGGTCAAGTGCGAGTCGGACTCGTGCGCTGAGGGTTCCGATATACCTATACTATTATTGAAAGCAATAAAGTCCATTCTTAGGACCGCAAAACTAAATTTGTTTGTAAAGGTTTTTTGCAGATTTCTTAAAAACTGTGCAGTTTAAAAAGATTGTTTAATTTTTGCTGTAATGTTTACATAAACTTCTATCGATTAGATTATCAGATTTTTCCTCTCACTAACTTCGGAGATAAGGGGAGGGGGAATGGTATTTGTTTGACATTTTTCATCATAACTTCAAAACTAAGAGTCGTAAATAATACAAAAATATATTTTAGAATGTGCAAGCCCTTTTATATGATATCCCACTCGACCTAGTAACTACAGTTTGAAATGTTGCCCCCCCGATTTGGGCCCCCTTGACGCTATAATTTTTTTTAAATTCTTTCATTTGCAATTAAATTGGAGAACCATATTCTAAAACCATTCCAAATTTCAAGTCGATAGCTAGAGTGGTTGCTGAGATATACAGGTGTGACAGACAGACAAGCGGACAGACAGACGGACAGACAGACAGACAAAGTCGCACCATAAGGGTTACTTTTTTTACCATTTTGGTATCGGAACCCTAAAAATAAGTCGTTTTTAACTAGGTTGAAAGTTTTATACTTTGAACCGACACAGGTGGCTCGTTGAAAATTTCACAGAATATGTATTCAATGTAATATTTTTTTATTTTTATTGTATTTTTTTATTTTTTAATGTATTTTTTATTTTTTTGTAATAATTTTTTATGTAATATGTGATCTATTATAGAATGACAATGTATGATAAATACAAATAAAGGAATATGAATATGAATATTTTTAAGGCAAATATATAGCCCAATGATAGAAACTAAAAAAAAATAGAAAAAGAAAAAAAAGAAACGTGTTTTGTTTGTTTTTGCTCTGTCGTCGGAACGGTTATTAATTAGATCGTCAAACTTAGTATGCAATATATTTCACTAAAATGTCAATAAAATTACATGTCCTGACTGACTAACTGACTGATTGACTGACTGACTAACGCCGTCAACGCTTTAGCTACACATTTGAAATTTTGTGTGCAAATATAACGAATACCACAAACAACATATCAGAAAGGATTTTCCAAAACTTATCCCTATTATCCCTAAATGGGGTGAAATAGGGGATGAAAATTATTTTTTTTTTTTACATTTTGCTAGTGGTAAGAAAGAAATAAATGTATGTCTTAGCTTATACGTTAGTATTATATAGTCTAAGGTCTTAGCACTTTTTTAAAATCATCCTCCAAGGGAGCGAAATGTGATATGAATTACTTATTTGAGATATCTTTGGTTTTCATAAGTGCACAAAAATCATTAAATTCCATCCCTTATTTCATAGCCTTGGGGGATGACTTTTGAAAAATCCTTTCAGATATGGTAATTGTGGTATGCATTAATTTGCAGACAAAATTTCAAACGTGTAGCTAAAGCGGTTATGGATCGGCGCCAGTCAGTCAGTCAATCAGTCAGTTAGTCAGTCAGTCAGGACATGTAATTTTATTGACATTTTAGTTAACTATATTTCATACCAAGTTTGACGCTCTAATTAATAGGTATTTGCCGAGGTAGAGCGGAGAAATGCCTTGAAATTATTCTGTTAATTTTTGAACAAAAGAAGAAAAAGAAAAATATACTTAACTAAGCTAGTTTTGGGTGTAAACAGGAATATTCCTAACTTTGTCCATGACATTCAACCAAGGCTAACAATGATGTAACAAAGAATCCTGCTGAGCTGAGCTCCTCGTGCAAGCTAATAGAGTTGTATATATTTTATATCAAAATGAGAACTTACAACACTCTCTAATAAAATTAACTTAACCATACTGTGAAGAAAAAGTCAAGCAACTCACGTGATTTTACAAGCCTTAACGATCTGTGAAATAATATTGCTTGATAAGTAGAAAGATCAACAGGTCATTAATATCATTTTGATATACAAAAAAATACAAAATGTTTTATTAATATTTTTATACAATGTGGTACAAAACTCGAGGATGGAACTTACTATTAAGCAATCAGGTTGCTTGTGTCAGGAGGCTCCGCTCTTCCTTCAAATGAATATGTTGGCTAGTGCCCAAGTATCTGTGTGTCGGTAGAATGTATTACGTAAAAGTGTGTGTGGGTGTGTGAGTCTGTATAGTGTGAGTGTGTGTGTGTATACAAATATATTTTAATAAAATGCAAAAATATTTGAAAATTCAGAAATGCAGAACTTTGTCCAAGTCACCCCTTTGGTTTGAGAGTACTTTGAATAATTGAAAGAGTTGTGAAGAAGGTGGGGTCGTAGAGTCCCCATGTAGATGATATAGCTTGGATATAGGTCAGTGGGGTTATAAAGAGGGTTCCGAGTGGATAGGGAACAAGGAGTGCTAAAGATGTAACACCTAGGTACCACCGAGTTCGTTGCGTTGCTAAGCATTTGTAGATAGGTAGTTAGGAATTATCAAAGAGTTTACAACCTCGCTCTCCGTGGTTATTATAATGAGTTCTTGCTGGCGAGGATTATGTTTGAAAATTTTGATGTCTGACTGAGTAAGTATGTACTTACCTTTACATAATTCAATACCGAAGGGAGTTTTGAAACCCTAATTTTGCAAGCGATATTCATAATCATGCAACCCAAGGGCATTTTTTATGCAAAACAACATTATCTGAAAAACAAAAAGAGAGACAATATTTATGTCTCATCCGTACCATTGAGCAGGGAAAACGAGGCCTCAAAATGAATGCAAATTTGCTTGGAAAGCGGCAAAAAAGTATTAGCATAAACGCTCAATATTAGATGTTCATACGCATATTAAAAACGATTAGAGGTCCCCTTTAAAAATGTCAGCGTTTGAAATGACCGGTCGTTTTCACCGCTATTATTCAGATGACGGACAATTTTTTATCCTCGCTTTCGTTAAGCCTCTAAGCCTTTCATCAACTAGTGTTACCTTAGTCCATTTTTGCATTAAACACAACACCACCACCCCGTATTCGTGGCTTCTGCATTTTTGGGATTCGTTAGTCACAAATCCATAATTTTTTTGATAAGAAAAACGCCCAATCAAATAAGGTAAAGAGCGGGAAGATAAAATGTAATTTTTTTGATAAGAAAAACGCCCAATCAAATAAGGTAAAGAGCGGGAAGATAAAATGGGAATTTGTTGGGCAAAATCGTCCTAAATATCGTTCAAATTGTGTTGTTTAAATTGATTCCTAAGATTTTGAAGAAGAAAGAATAATGGCCCTTATTATGAAACTTGACGCTATTAATAATAGACCACACGCTTCAATTACATAACGTTGTTGTAGGTATTCTGTGGATTCCCTGTAGTAGAAGAGGGAAGACGATATAAGCTTATGGAGCTCTTGGGCGCACTCTACGAAGTACAATCTATAAAATATCTACGAGTACAAACGTCTGAGTTTCCAAATTGGTGTCAGTCCTCTTGTAGTCAAGATGGATGTAAGTAATGTAATCTCCAAATTTTTCGCTGCGCCTATTTATTATGAAATATTTCCGAGAAATAATGACGAAGCTTTATTAGCTGCGTGCGTAATATAATGTTAGGATATATAGTTTCGGAAACAATTAACCGAAGTGCACGGGAATCATTGTTAAGCCTATTAGTGATCGAGACATCTCTAGTCTTTCCTCATTTTGTGGTCTAAGTAATACTTTAATAGCGGTTCGAAGTATGCACATTGTTTTGTAATACACTAATACTCGTACAACAAAATTACCTTTTTTTATGTCATCATCATTATTTTTTAATGAATATTATGCACAAGACCAGCGTGATTAGTGAGGTGATAAGATGTAATTGCATTTTAAGTATTTATTCATAAATAACAAATTTTTTAAGCCTATTGAATATATAAAGTGAGCAGTGACTAAAAAAAATATTGTATACGTACATGTATTGAAACATTTTGTTCCTAATGTAATTATAAGACTGCTGGTGGGTATACATGGTGTATACAACAATGTGTACAACGTACATATGTTGACATGGTGTGTACAACAACGTACATATGGTGACCTTAATGTAATATAGAAAAGCTGCAATATACTTACAAAGCAACTTCGACTTAGCGTTAAGATAGAAGGGGTCAAGCCCCGATGTGCCGAAACGAGAACACCTAAATTTAGACATATGACTCCTATGTCAATTTCCCATAGAGTTCCCGGAAAATGGAAAATTTATGAAAATTGTTTTGTAGTTTATTCGAATATACACCTTATTACGTCAACAACTACATTTTCTTTTTGATTCCTTAAAATTTTAACATGATGCTTCCGAGGTAAACTTGTGTACAAGATTATTTTTTTGGACCTGATATGCGTAAATGCGTATGTATGCCCACCTTATTATAGAGGTCAAACGCAACAACTTTTGTTCTACGACTTTGCTAACAACGCACGAAAAATTTTCAACTGCCCATACATAATGGGTCGGTCACGTGACCACTTTAGTATGGGGAGTCGAAATTTTTTTGTGCGTTCTTAGCAAAGTCATAGAACAAAAGTTGTTGCTTTTGACCTCTGTAATAAGGTGGGCATAAGCATTACAGGTCCAAAAAAGAAATAACCTAGTAGATCACACAACTAGAGAGTCTGCATAATCCTATAAACGCTTACCTCTTGAGTCTTGTCCACGTTTTCTCGATCGTTACATTGACGACTATTTATCAATGTCTTGTCTAGGGCTGCCAACCATCCGATTACATCGTGACATTCTCATTTTCCATCCCCTTGTTTTCTTGCTCGAGATTTACTTATAACTCGCCTTTTGACTTGGGCCTTGTTATTAATCCGTTGCATCATTAATTACCATCAGGTTGGTTTACCCATTAGGGCGTGCTTCGAAATTTTATTGCTGTAGATTTTGCTATACTAAATTCTCCATTAAGAATTTAAGCACAACAATTTTTCTCCAAGTAAGAATATGAATCTCTAGATTCCTGTCTTAAGGCCGGTATTTCACTGGGACACCATGGTGGCGCGACTGGTGACGCGACTGGTTGCGCTACTGGTGTCCGTAACTAGACACCAGTGTCGCTACACCCTGCGGCCACAATATTAAGGGCTATATTCCACTGGGAGTGGTAACGCGACCAGCAGCCGGACTGGTTGCGCCGCCAACCAATTTGGCGGCGCAACCACCGGCTGCTGGTCGCGCTACCAATCCCAGTGAAATATAGCTCTTAATACTCTGGCCGCAGGGTGTGTATTTACTGGTGTCTTTACTGGTGTCTAGTTACGGACACCAATGGCGCAACCAGTCGCGCTACCAGTCGCTCTACCAGTGTCCCAGTAAGGCCTAAGAAAGTCCGTTTTACCTAAGAAAGTCCGTTTTACGTAAAGAGGCTTATTTGCATTCCTGGTAAATATTCCATCCATTTTCATAATCCACGCTGCACGTTCGATGCATAAAAATAGTTGTACTCAGTTTCATAAAATTTGCATTCCTCTAAAATCAGCTTGTACTTCCATTAGACTTCCATTAAACTTTTCTCAGATTTATTAACCAAATAACAAGCGTCGGCAAATAGCAGTAGTTTGTAAATTTTAAGTACATATATTATGCAGATATTTATTATTCTGTCTGATGGTTGCAACATTGAAGTATAATTTCAACCCTATGCATTAATCCGGCGTAGGTAGGCTGCAATACAATCAGCAAGCTGAGTAGTAAATATAACTTCCGCGTACTCTGTTACTTAATACATACCTAATCGATTTCCTTGTTCCACGAGGCTCTATATCTAAATATACAAGGTGTAAGAGACGGTGTACCGAAAACTGAAAGGGCGTGCTCAGTCAACGAAACTGAACAACTTTCCCAAAGAAACATATGTTGGGAAATGAAAAAAAAAGTTGGCCTCTCCATTCAAACTGTTCGACCAGAGAGGGCAATTTGTATGAAGAGGTCAATTTTTTTTTCATTTCCCAACATCCTTGGGAAAGTTGTTCAGTTTCGTTGGCTGAGCACGCAGTTTCAGTTTTCGGTACACCGTCCCTTACACCCTTTATAAAAGAGCTTGACCTGACTGACTGACTGATTCATCAACGCCGAGCCATAACCGCTATAGATTCAGATCTGAAATTTTGTACAAAGGTTTTATGCACGTCAAAAGTAACCACTAAGAAAGGATTTTTGAAAATTCATCTCCCAAGGGGGTGAAATAAGGGATGAAAGTTTGTATGAAAGTCCTTTGTTTCTTAAGCTAGATTCACACAAATTTGAATTTAAGCTTTTGGTAAAGAATAAAGAAACACGTGTTTAAGCATTTCTTAAAAATCACCCTTCAAGGGGGTGAAAAAGGGGATGATTTTTTCCGTATGATGGTCTATTAGTCTTTCATTTTTAAAGGTAGAATTATAGAAATTTGGTTTTGAGCTTTTGGTTTGGTCACGCAAGGGGGTGAAATAAGGGATGAATAGTCGTATGAACATTTACTAAATATTAGGATTTAGTCTAATAAAAAAAAAGAAATAAATATATGTTTTAGTGATTTTGAACAATCATCCCACAAGGGGATAAAAATTTGGGATGAAAGTTAATACGAAATTCCTAGACCAAAAAACGGGCCAAGTGCGAGCCGCCAGCTGAAGTAGAGGGTTAGGGGCAGGGAGAGGGAGAAGGAGAGGGCGAGGGGGGAGGGGGTGGGAGAGAGGGAGACGGAGAGACTGCACATTGTCTGAATTCAAGGATAAAAAATTGATTTTAACAAAAACTAACCACCTCCTTCAAAATTTTATAAGGAATCTATTAGCACTAAAAAGTATAAAATAACCATAGCAGTTAATTATCAGTAACTTAGTGAAATAATAGAAAATAACCAAGCCTATGTTTTTTATTTTAACTATAAATTTACAAAAATCTGTTAATTTTGGAGTCGGTGCCAGCCAAGAAGTTGCATTGCAGGGAACAATATCTTATCTAGTGTTTTTACTACAGAAGACGTTGAACTGCTGTTTTGTTTACTGTAGAGGGGATCTATGGATCCCATATTAAATTGTCAATGGTAAAGAAGTAGGCACGAGATGGAGAATGAAAACTCGTCGTAGTTTGGTAATGGTGTACCTACAGCTTATGTAGCGCGAGTAAGCTAGTGCACTTAAAGGATAGTTGTCTAGAAGCAGATACTTCAATTGGTTTTGCGACTTGGCTGGCACCGACTCCAAAATGAACTGATTTTTGTAAATTTATAGTTAAAATAAATAAATGGTACAGCAGCACTGCACTTACTTTCTCGCAGTACTCAAGGAAAAACTATCGACCGCAAAATTAAATTTGTAATGCCATACACATAGTATGGAAATACAAACTTTTATTTACGTTTTTCCATAAAAATGTTCGAATGAAATATACAGATCAATTCAGAATTCAAATTGTCAAACATTAAAACAAACAAACCTCAAAACGATTTCGAGTAAATCACATGTTTAACTTTTGGTAGTACTGGAACACCCTTTACATGAATTTTCACAGATCAATGGATACTACCGTAGGATACTTGCATGGAGATTTTTTTAATTTACCAACACATATTCCTCAGTTTAGTCTACTGAGCAAGCCCTGTCAGTTTTTGGTACACCCTGTGTACTAAATTTTATTCAAGAGAATCATAAAGAATATCCAGTCAGGTAGACAACCAATCCAGGATTAATATTACAGAAAATTTTAATAAACTCAATGGAACAAATTTTGGGTAAATTACATGTTTACGATTTGGTGGTACAGGAACACCCCTTATATGAAATTACACATATCAATTGATACTAGCGCAATATATCTTTCATAGAGATGCTTGGTCATGCAAAGTTTATTCAAGATTCTATGAGCCGTTTTTGAGAAAATTTCAATTTTTCATTTTCGACGTATTGCTACCCTCAAAATGAGAGCCAGCAAGAAACCACTTAGAACCCTTCGATGGATTTTCATAAAACTCCTAAATTCAAAATATGATGTCAATCGGACCATTCGTTTAGCCGCCAGGCGTAAGCGTGACGCACAGACCGACCGACGCGCGACGGACCGACCGACCGACGGACGGACATTTTTGGGAGACTTTTATTATGTATAAGTGATATGGAACACATTTTAAGAAAATTAGAAATACTTTTTTTTTCACGAATACAATACCTTTCTCGCTCCGCTCGAAAGTATAAAACATACCTACGCTTGGTTATTTTCTATTATTTCACTAAGTTACTGATAATTAACTGCTATGGTTATTTTATACTTTTTAGTGCTAATAGATTCCTTATAAAATTTTGAAGGAGGTGATTAGTTTTTGTTAAATTTATTTTTATTTTACAAGTTTTAGTGTTAATGCCACCAGGTAGTTGGTAACCCTGACTGATCCTGTTGTTCTTTTTTATGTGGAAACAGACAAACGAGCAGACAGCTCACCTGATGGAAAGTGTCACTGCCGCCCATGGACACTTGCAACACCAGAAGAGGCGATGCTAGTGCGTTGCCCGCCTTTTAAGAATTTGTTAACCCGCTTTTTGAAAACCACAGGGGGAAGTTCATTCCATATCCTATATGTGCGCAAAAGAAATGATCGTGCAAACCGCGTTGTATTGCAACGCCAGGGGTCCAAATTATGCGAATGGAATTTCTCCCTGCGGCGTGTGTTGCGGTGGTGGAACTGTGCCGCAGGCACCAGATTTAACAGTTCCTCAGTACACTCCCCATTGTACAGACGGTACAGAACACACAAGGAAGTAACGTCTCTCCGTAGACTTAGTTGCTCCATACCGTCGGTGAGCATGGGATAATCGACAATTCTAACTGCCCTCTTTTGGATGCGATCAAGTGGGAGGAGTTGGTATTGGGGCGCTCCAGCCCAGAGGTGGGAGCAGTACTCCATGTGGGGCCGGACTTGTGCTTTATACAGCACAAGTCGATGACTCGACATGAAGTACCGCCTTGCTCTGTTTAGTACTCCAAGTTTTTTGGAGGCCAGCTTAGCTTTACCTTCCAAGTGATCGCGGAACTGGACTTCATTCAAAATGTCGACACCGAGGATCCCGATGGTCTTTGAGATCTTAAGAGGGGTGTTCTGGAAACGAGGTGCTGTTACAAAAGGTGTTTTCTTCGCAGAAAATGCGCATACTTGCGTTTTAGTGGGGTTGCATTCGACCAGATTGTTCCTGCCCCACTCAGAAACTAGCTTGTACAGCCATGACCTGATGATCACTGCTTAAGAGTGGCTAGGACATACGATTTTAAAGGCCTTGTAATCTTTTGATACACAAAAAACGCGGTGTTGTCATGTCACTGTTTACAATGATGATGTCACTAAAAAGCCAAGAGAATTTCCGGATAAATCTCTGAATCTCCAACTCTAAAATTGATGATCAGTAAAATACAGAAATTTCGAAAATCGTTCTACAATTGACAGAATGTTCTAATTGTTGTGCCACTAGCGGTCACCCATCCAGGTTCTGACTACACCACGTCCAAAGTTACTTAATTTTCGTGATCGCAAAGAAAGAGCAACTTCCACTCGGCCACAAATGCTTCAAACTATCGATCTCAAAGAACGTAATTACAATTTCAAAGAATTATCCTCCAAATCCAAGTTTCATCCATCACCGGATCATCAACATGAGATGATGAATACCAGGCGCAAATACTTGTATCACAACACCCCATAAAACGTTCACCACAGGACAGGGAGCCAAGCTCCCTCCAAAATTCCAGCTTTTGCTGGAACAATGTGGAAGGGAAGTACCATAGTCACCACACTTGTTAGCGTCACAGCTGGCACCATGGACCGCGGTTGTTGGCGACTGTAGAATGCAAGATGATACGATACACAAAAGGATCATCATATTATCCCATGAAACGACCATTGCAGGTTAGGGAGCTCCCTCCAGAACTCTGGCAAAAAAGCGTGGTATTTAGGAGAGGATTTACCATAGTCACTACGCTTGTAAACGTTGCGGCTGGCGACTGCTGTTGTCTGTGATCGCAGTTTGTAAGATAGTACGATACACAGAAAGATACTGCTGCCCATCCTCCGGTGTGTATTCCTTAGTCAACTTTTACGACACTCACGGTTAGAGATGTGTTGGTACTATTCTATGCCGGCACCATACGGGTGACACAGAAGGATGCTGCTGCCCATTCTTTGGTTTGTTACCCACAGGTAGAAATGAGTTGATACTATTCTATGCCGGCACCACACTGGCGACACAGAAAGGTGCTGCAGCCCATTCTCTGGTTTATTAAACCTTAGTCGCCTTTCACGACTCCCGCGGATAGAGAATATTAACCCTTAGTCTCCTTTTATGACACCCAAGGGTTGGTACTATTCTTTGCCAGCACCACACGGGCTACATACTTGTATAGCTTTGAAAAATATATGAAAAACGTAAAAAGTGCCTATAAAATTTTGAGGGTTGCCCTCGATTTCACTAGAATCCCATCATCAGATTCTGACTTGGTGACAATGGGACCACCTCACGGTTGAATAAAAAAATTTAAAATCGGTTCACAACTGACGGAGTAATCGGTGAACATACATAAAAAATAATAATACATACAGTGGAACATAGAACCTCCTTCTTTTTTGAAGTCGGTTAAAAAGAAATTGCTGGGTTCGTCTCCCTTTCAATACAACAGTTGCAGCTTTCGTTTTCGCCGCTATAGACACAAAACAGCTGTATACCACAGGTAATTAAATATAGGAAAAAAAATATGAAGCAACTAATGGTATGGTCTTTTTGTACCCGCTTATTTTATATGATGGAGTTTTTGGGTGGAATCATTGGTAGTTGTTCTTTTAATGACCACTGTTGCTGTATTTGTAGGTGCTCCAACGCTCCAACCTGCTCCAACATGCAGTTGAAAAAATAATTGCTGCTTACGACATCCTTATTTAAACGTTTCCAGATTCTTTAGTGTCAGTTACATTTTCACATTTTTTTTGTGAAAATGTAACTGACACTAAAGAATCTGGAAACGTTAAAGGATCTACTTTTAATTAGTAAGGTTCGCTTTAAACTTTCGCACTTCTCATACATGTATATTTTCGCGATATTTACGAGTAGAGATGAGTTGGTACGTTTTATTGCCAGCACCATAAGGGCAATACTTGAAACCTATGCTTTTTAATTAAATTAACTTACATCTAGACTAATATAATAATGACCCATGTGGTGCCGGCAAAGAAGAGTACTAACCCATTTCTACCCGTGGGTGTCGTAAAAGGCGACTAAGGGTTTATAAACTGGAGGATGGACACAGCAGCGTCCTTCCGTGTATCGTATAATCTTATATACTGCGGTCACCAACAACCGCGGTCCGTGGTGCCAGCCGTAACGCTAACAAGCGTGGTGACTACCAACGCTTCGTCTTCGATTCGATTAGTCATAAAAGCTTAACAGACAGACAGACAATGCAGTTCTCGCCTTTATATTATTAGGTATACAGAGTACCTATGGTACGGATTTTTGTAAATTAAACACGTCTTGTTTACGTGTGGACTGTTAGGTCGCCCACTATCCTCGTAAGTGTAAAATTATAGTCGAATTCCACGCGGGCGAACTAAGATAGATGTGTCGTTATATCTTATACAAAACAAAGCCTAATTAAATCTGAGGCTCAGTCACTTTAGCTTCTGTGGCAACTGAAAAAAGAGCGGTACAAAGTCCAACGTGGCTTCACATGCTTTTAACTGTGCATGTACCTGCATACAAAACTGTTGGACTACTCGTACACTTCTGTACAATCGTTGTAACTTAAGACAATTCCTAAAAAACAATGATTCACATCTCTCTTTATTTATTTAAGTATTTTGTTTATAAGTACCTACTTCCTAAGTTTTCAAAACTTTAGAACTTTCGTAATTTTTTTTTACATTTGTTGCACTGCCATGCCAAAACAGGAATTTTAATTATTATTATTTTTATAATAAAACTAAATCTAGATTTTACCAATCTTTAGCCGTACCACAACTTTTACACAAACAACTTGACCGGATCAAACGGAATTTTCAACAACGTATTTGGCTTTCTTCGGTACAAATACGAGTATAAGCTTTGTTTGATTTCAGCTCGGTTTCACAGCTTGAAACTTTGAACTCGCCCATTTTCTGTTTGAGTGAACCGATTGCAATAAAAAAAACCGGCCAAGTGCGAGTCGGACTCGCGCCCTAAGGGTTCCGTACCCTATCTACCATATGATATACTAAAAGCTTTTGCTCCTTGATTTTAAAAACTCAGGACCATCTAACTTGACCCCTCTTTTATAGAAAAGTTCTTGATACTATTGGTTGTGAGAAAAAATTAAATATTTAATTATTTTAGACTTTTTCCTTTATTTGTTCTGTGAGACCTAGCTTCTTGCCAAATTTCATAATTTTAGGTCAACGGGAAGTACCCTGTAGGTTTTGCTTTTTTGCATAAATGTATGGAGATTAGGACATAAAAAGCCATATCTTTTGATTGCGTCGTTGTACAAAATTGAAATTTTCAGATCTTATGTGGTTTAAAGACTTTAATACTCGTTATCAATTTCAACCTGATACCTCTTCTCGTTCATGAGAAAAAGGGTCTTGACAGACAGACAGACGGACAACAAAGTGATCCTATAAGGATTCCGTTTTTTTATATTGAGGTACAGAAACCTAAAAAGTTCAAATATTGCACGAAAGCAACCCAAATATGTTATTGAAAACTCCGTTTAAGTCGTTCAAGTACTTTGTGAGGTATTTATTGGTGTGGTTGCTAACCTTCTGTGTGAATGAACCATTTGCAATGGAATAAAGCTTATATGTTGCACAGAAAGAAGCCCGACGCTTTATTGAAAACCTCGTTTGAACCAGTTCAGTAGGTGAGTTCTTGGCTTGCTTGCCAAGCTTGAAACTTTGCGTATCTTCTGTCAGAGTAAACCTTTCGCAATGAAACTAAGCTTGTTTATTGCACAGGAGTAAGCCAAACGAGTTACTGAAAGCCACGTTTGAATCTGCTCAAAAGTTTGTGAGTTATTCGGGCCTTTGCTTGAAACTTTGCGTAACTTCTAGATAGAAGTTACGCAAAGTTTCAGATGAGTGAACCGTTTTCAACTAACCTAAGCTTATATGTTGCACTAAAGTACCTATTCCAAGCACGTCATGGAAATGCCAGTTGGATCGGTACAGTAGTTTGTGAGTTATTGGCGCCGTCTATTGAAACTTCGGGCATTTCCTGTCTGAGTGAACCGTTTTCAATGAAAGTAAGCTAATACATTGCAAACAATTAAGCTAAACACGTTATTGAAAACCCCGTTTAAATCCATTTAGTAGTTGGTGAGTTATTGGTGCCGCCGCTTGAAACTTAGTGTATTTTATGTCTGAGTGAACCGTTTGCAATGAAACTAAGCATACATGTTGCATGGAGTAAGCCAAATATGTTACTGAAAACCTCGTTTTAATCGGTTCAGTTGTTTGTGAGATATAGGCACCTCCGCTGGAAATTTCGCGCACCTGTCTGAGTGAGCCGTTTTCAATAAAAGTAACCTAATATGTTGCAAAGAAGTAAGCTTGACAGTTTTTTGAAAACCCCGTTTGAATCCGTTCAATAGTTTGTGAGTTATTTGCGCCGCTGCATGAAACTTAGCGTACCTTCTGTCTGAGTGAACCGTTTGCAATAAAACTAAACTTTTATGTTGCACAAAAGTAATCTAAACTCGTAATTGAAAGCTCAGTTTGAATCGGTTTGTGAGCTATTATCGTAAAGGCAATTTGATACTTTACATTAGTGTAGCTTCTGATTGAGTGAACCGATTTAAACTAAACATAGCCTATATGTTGCTCAGAGCTAAGCTTAATCTATCTGCGAAAACAGCGAGAAAATCCGTTCAGTAGTTTCGGAGTTTATCGAAAACATACAGACAGACAGACAAAAAGTTCAGAAAACATATTTTTAATTTCTACGAGTATTAGTCGTTTCTTATCGCCCACACAATTTCTTTTTTAATTTATCAAAAGTACAGACACGCGGTTTCTACTCTTTTATTATATGTATATAGATATTCCCGCGGTATTTTCAAAGACAAACGATCGTGCCAGCACTCATGCAGTGGCCCAAGCACGGCGAAGCTACGCCAAATGCAAATTAGTAGACGCGTTTTACCTGAAATACGAGTAACTACCTACTTACCTTATTAAAAGCTTATATAATGAGATAGGCACGACCGTTTCCCGTTGTGTGTTCCCTGAAGGTTATTAAAAGCTTATATATTAAGACCTATTTGTTATCGCCTGGTGAGGACTGCCAATGTGACTATGAGAGGTACCTATTTGATAAAGTAAAATAGGTGATGTGTGCGAAGAAGAGCTATTGTAAAATTGATCGGGCAGTTTCTATGGAGAAGCCGATTTTTTTTTCGTTTCCTGATAGTTTTGTTCACTGAAATTTCTTCAGTGTCGTTGACTGATCATGCCCCTTCAGTATTCGGAAGGCTGTCCCTAACACCCGTTATAAAAGGTGTAACAGAAAGGGTATATCAACCCTGAAGGATGTGATTCTGCCCATGAAACTGAACAACTTTCCCTAAGGAACATAGGTCGAAATCACGGGTCGAAATACGAAAAGAAAATTTTGACCTCCCATACAAAATGCGCGATCAGCTGATTCAGTTTCTATGGGAGGTCAAAAATTTTTTTTGTATTTCGACCTATGATCCTTGGGGAAAGTTGTTCAGTTTCATGGGCAGAATCACATCCTTCAGAGTTGATATACCGTTTTTGTTACACCTTGTATACTACTACTATGATTTTATTAAAATTTCCATTAGTTTCCCCCTGGTGTTGCGGGTGTCTAGAAAGAAAGAAAAAAAAATCACCCCCACTTTACTTGTAGGGGAGGTACCCTAAAAAAATATTTTCTTAGATTTTATTTTACCACTTTCTCGGCATGAAAGAAATACATACAGCTTTCTTGTACGAAGGGTCTATGAGCTAAGCCGCGGACAGACAGACGGACATGACGAAACTATAAGGGTTCCTTGTTGACTACGGAACCCTAAAAATTAATCCCTATTTCCCTTGGTCACGGCATCACGCGTGAACGGCTGGACCGATTTCGCTAATTCTTTTTTTTGTGTTTGTTATTGTAAGGAGAAGGTTCTTAGGTAGGGGTTGGAGTAGGTGTAGGGGTTGGGGTAGGTGCAGGGGTTGGGGTAGGTGCAGGGGTTGGGGTAGGGGTAGGGGTTGGGGTAGGTGCAGGGGTTGGGGTAGGGGTAGAAAAAAAATTTGTACCTAATAAAAAAGTTTGCAGGGTCAGCTAAAAAATAAAATCTGCTTATTTATTGCCTGTAAGGCGGAACAAAGTTCGCCGGGTCAGCTACTTAGTATACGTATAAGGCTTCATCTTTTCTGAAAATGATGCGGTTATCTTATGACGACTAAGTCGAAAGACAGCGTTACATTCGATTAGGAGTCACTGTTGATGACTGTATGTTTGATCACAAGATCTTGCGAGGTGAAGTTTTCAGTATCACGAAGCTTAATAGATAATACCGGTAATATGGTACGAGTATCGACAGCTATTAGAGATGGAACTGGTCTACTCAACGTCCTTTTTGAATCTCCAACCATAGCTCCTAACACAACCTTCGGATTAAGACGACAACATCATCACCTTTAGACCTTGCTAGAGATTCAGTAAAGGTGATAAATATAGCATTAGACTGAAAAATAAAGCTATTTGCAGCAAATGTGCTCTGAGACAATACGGCGACCATTTTCTTTCTTATGCCTCACAGAAATAATAAAACATGCATTACCAACGGTCGTATTGACGGCTCAATCGGTTCGACAGTTTTTATTGGCTATCCAGTTTCAGAGGATTTATCTGAAAAGTGCATTGCCATGTACAGCGAATGGTTCCAGAATAATAAAATACCTACGGTTTTATGTTTTCGTAATCTTGAAGGCTAGCTGTATCGGGGGCTTGAAATATGCATGGAAGTGGCTCGGATAACGTGCAAGTAGAAGTAAAGTTCAGAATTGATAACTATCCTGTACGGAACTTTACTGGCGAATATCAAAGGCAAGAGCTTAAGAGCTCTGGAATAACAATATTTATGACAGACTTACTTACCCATACGAGTAGTGTTAGTGCATTATACGTAACTTTATCGAAGTAAAAAATGTCCTTACAGCTACCTACACATTTTGAAGTTAATTATACTATCTACTCACCACATTTGTACTTACCTTTGGAGAACAGTAATTTAAGTGAAAATCCATTTACAATAATGAAGCCATTTTCAAATCACAATATAATGAATGTTTCGACTAATAAAACGTCTACAAATTACAGGCTGAGGCCAAAGGGAGCAGATGGTTGGAAATGCCAATTAAATTGCTATTAGTTGTCATAAAACAAGTTTGATGTATTGGCTTTTGGAGGGGGCTTCAAAACGAGTAGTTTACTAGATTTATAAAGATGAATTTTAAAGATTAGAGATTTTTTTATCAAAAGTACCTGTTACTTTCATTGTACTTGTTGTCATTGTGTTGATTTTTGGTATTTCCTCCCTAAATTGACTATTTTGACTTGCCAAAATAACACAGAATACATAATAGTAAGGGTGATGAAGGACAAATTTCTATATGATTTGCTCATGTCTGCCTCTTTGACTGATGATAAGGAGCATCCTCTAAAAGATACAAAAAATATTGGCGGACATCCACACCCCTGCGTTTTTGAGGAATTAAGTTTTAACTATTTTGAAATTTGATATTGAAACGTACACCTGGCAGACTATGACTATATGATTAAATACAATGTATAAAACCCCAGAAAAATGGTCTGCCACCATAATACGAGTAGCCTTGTGTCGTAAAGTTACAGCGCTTCAAAATGCAAAAATTCACTACTTCGTCCCGTGATAATGCAGAGCCCTGCATGTCTGCCTCTTCGATTTTCTACATCTTCAGAAGTATTAAACATTATTTAGTATCGTATTTTAATTTTTTTTGCTTTAACTCAAAAACGCAGCGACGCACAGAAAAACTTGTAAGGACCAAATCGATTCGTATTGAGCTGATCTATCATCCCTATTAATATGAATCATGAGCAAATCATATACCCAAATTGCAACAAGCACCCTTACTATAAGTTTTATGGCATTTAACAAATATCGTTTTATATCCTGTAGTTGGAATTTTTCAAGTTACCAATAATTAAAATCACTCACTCTATTCTTTTATTAGCGAAGATAAATGTTGTATCAAGCCTCCTTTAATGATTTTGGTGGAATACATTTTGCAGAATAGTCACAAACAGTACAGGAATGTCACAAACATGAGCAAAACTCATGTGTATTTTATACTTACTAGGACCGTGAACAGAACGATCTCTATACAAAAAAAAAATTGTTATTATAGCAAAGCTGCAGTCAAGAGCTCGTCAAGTTTGATATATTGGATTATGTGGCAATCTTTTTAAGTGAAAGTTGATCTGTTCCGTTGTTTGATCGTATTTTTCTAGTTTCAGAATAATTTCATTACGTACTCACGAAACAGGCACAAGCTAGTAGTGAGGAACTCTCGGTGCGCGAATCTGACTCTCACTTTGCCAGATTTTTCATATTTTTTTGTATTGGGGGTCATTTCACACAACGTCAGGTAATCCTAAACTAGGCAAAGCCTCTTAATGCAGCCATATGAGGAATTCACCTCGGAATTTGAGCTAACAGGCTATAATCTCGTGTACACCTTCAGTTTGGTGTTCTTAAAGTTGTCTCAAAAGTCTCATAAAATCTCGTGTCCGCGTCGTAAGTTATTCAAGGTCAAATGTCACAAAATACAGTTTTTAGCGATTATCTCGGTTTCCATAGCTCCAATGACGTTGACATCTATGTATGAATTGTAGAACATAAAATTTGCGATAATTTATTAAAGATTTTTTTTTATACGCCCAACCGTTCTTGAGATAGAGGGCGGAAAGCCTGCAGCGCTCAGCCATACTCACTGTATTGCAAGGTCAATCGTGAATCCTAGTAAATTGATGAAATATTATTAACAATAAATAATTTGTAATTTTTATCGTTTTGCACAAATCCAAAACTTTTTACCTACTTTTATTAAATAATTTTTGTATATTTTAAATCTATATTAATTAATTTGTCTAAAGTAGGTTTAAAGTAAATATTAAATCAGGAATTTTATTGTAGTTTTATCTCAAAAACGGTTGGGCGTATAATAAAAATATATTTAAAAAGTTGTCGCAAATTTTATGTTCTACAATTCATACATAGATGTCAAAGTCATTGGAGCTATGGAAACCGAGATATAATCGCTAAAAACGGATTTTTATGACATTTGACCTTGAATAACTCAAGACGCGGACACGAGGTTTTATGAAACTTTTGAGAAAACTTTAAGAACACCTATCTGAAGGTGTACACGAGTTTATAGCCTGTTATCTCAAATTCCGAGGTTGACCCCTTTTTTTCCTTACGTGGCCGGATTATCTATGGGTATCAGAGACTGATAAATAAATAAATGGTACAGCGGCACTGCACTTACTTTCTCGCAATACTCAAGGAAAACTATCAACCGCAAACTTAAATTTGTAATGCCATGCACATAGTATGGAAATACAAGCTTTTATTTACGTTTTTCCAAAAAAAAAGTTCGAATGAAATATACAGATCAATTCAGAATTCAAATTGTCAAACATTAAAACAAAAAATATCAAACGATTTCGTTGGTAGTACTACGAGTAGAACACCCTTTATATGAATTTTCACAGATCAATGGATACTACCTTAGGATACTTGCATGGAGATTTTTTAAATTTCCCAACACATGTTCCTAATGGATAAGGCTTAGCGTATATTGCCACGCAGATGGCGCAGGGCAGGGCAGAGCAGAGCAGAGCAGATTTTTGTAATGTATGAACCTTCATAGAGCAACGCAAGCTGGGATGCAGACATGTGTACGCAGACACATGTCTGCGCCTTGTTTCTGCCGGCAATTGTTTCTGCGTGCTACAGAATAAATAACACACTATAGCGTGTGAAAGCAGACTCTCGCAACTAGAAACAACAAAAAGTTATGCCACAGATAAAAAAAAATTGTGGTTAATTGCTCAAATGTGGATGAGAAGTACCATTGTCACCACGCTTGTTAGCGTTGCGGCTAGCACCAAGGACCGCGATTGCTGGTGACCGCAGAAAGTAAGGTGGTATGATACACAAAAGGACACTGCTGCCTATCCTCCTGTTCATAATTCCATAATCGTCTCTTACGACACCGGTAGCGATGGGTTAGTCCTTTAGCGCAGGCTTTGCCCGTGGTACACCCGCGTGGTTCACCTGGGAGTACCACGGAAGATTTTTTTCTTCCGTGGAACACCTGATCACTTTTGAAATAAAACTAATTCAAAACTATCGCCCGTGGTGCACCTATTGTCTATGGCTAAAATCTTTCTAATTTTTTTTGTAATGATAGATCCCGTCGCGATCTTCATTTTGGTTGACAGCTGTCAAATTTATTATCACTATAACTCGAAAGCTACTGACCCTAGACTACTATTGTGCTGCGAAAAATAATAGGTCTCGATGAGATCTACATTTTGGATGACAGCTGTCAAACTAAAAATCGCTATAACTCGAAAACTACTGACCCTAGACTATTCGTATGCTGAGACAAATGATAGGTCTCGATGAGATCTACATTTTGGATGACAGCTGTCAAACTAAAAATCGCTATAACTCGAAAACTACAGACCCTAGACTATTCGTGTGCTGAGACAAATGATAGGTCTCGATGAGATCTACATGTCGGATGACAGCTGTCATACTAAAAATCGCTATAACTTGAAAACTACTGACCCTAGACTATTCGTGTGCTGAGACAATGATAGGTCTCGATGAGATCTACATTTCGGATGACAGCTGTCAAACTAAAAATCGCTTTAACTCGAAAACTACAGACCCTAGACTATTCGTGTGCTGAGACAAATGATAGGTCTCGATGAGATCTACATGTCGGATGACAGCTGTCATACTAAAAATCGCTATAACTTGAAAACTACTGACCCTAGACTATTCGTGTGCTGAGACAATGATAGGTCTCGATGAGATCTACATTTCGGATGACAGCTGTCAAACTAAAAATCGCTTTAACTCGAAAACTACAGACCCTAGACTATTCGTGTGCTGAGACAAATGATAGGTCTCGATGAGATCTACATGTCGGATGACAGCTGTCATACTAAAAATCGCTATAACTTGAAAACTACTGACCCTAGACTATTCGTGTGCTGAGACAATGATAGGTCTCGATGAGATCTACATTTCGGATGACAGCTGTCAAACTAAAAATCGCTATAACTCGAAAACTACAGACCCTAGACTATTCGTGTGCTGAGACAAATGATAGGTCTCGATGAGATCTACATTTCGGATGAGAGCTGTCAAACTAAAAATTTCTATAACTCGAAAACTACTGACCCTAGACTATTCGTGTGCTGAGACAAATGATAGGTCTCGATGAGATCTACATTTCGGATGACAACTTAAACAATTGACAATTAAATTAGCTGTAGGAGCTAAAGTCGCGCTGCGAATGAAAAGCTTGACCTGCTCTTGACTGTACATTATTTTTAAAAGACCTACCCAACGATATTCCACACGTAGGAAAAAAAATCACTCCCACTTTACTTGTATGGGAGGTACTTACCCAAAAAAAAAAATATTTTTAAAGTTTTTATTTGACCACTTTCTCGGCGTGGATGAAATACATATCTACACTAAATTTTAACTTTCTAGTACTAATGGTCTCTGGGCTAAGCCGCGGACAGACAGAAAGACGGACAGAAAGGCAGACGGACATGACGAAACTATAAGGGTTCCTTGTTAACTACGGAACCCTAAAAAGTTGTTGCATTTAGCCTCCTAAATAAGCCTTTAATAGGTTTTACAGCTATTTTTTTTGAATCCCTATGTAGATATTAGATACAGTACAAGATATCATTACAGTTTATGAGAAGGGAGAATTCAAACCTTCTTTCTATTATATAAAAAAAAAGTCTAATTTTTTTCACTATAAGTTGTCATTCTTCCTTCCGTAGGTGTGTAATAGTATTCTGTGCCCGCATGTGTTTAGTATCTGCGTCCCAGCTTGCGTTGGTCACCTACGTCTGCGGCCTGCAAAATCTGCGGCCTGCGGCCTGCGGCCTGCGTCCTGCGGCCTGCACCTCAGCTTGCGTTGGCCCTAATTGTTCAGCTTAGTCTTCTGAGCAAGCCCTTTCAGTTTTTGGTACACCTGTGTACTAAATTTTATTAAAAAATCAAAATGAATATCCAGTTAGGTAAATTTTAATAAACTCAATGGAACCAAGTTTGGGTAAATCACATATTTACGATTTGGTGGTACAGGAACACCCCTTATATGAAATTACACAGATCAATTGATACTGGCGCAAGATATCTTACATGGAGATGTTTGGTCATACAAAGTTTCATCAAGATTCTATCAGCCGTTTATGAGAATTTTTTTTTTTTATTTTCGTTGTATGACAGCTACCCTCAAAATGAGAGCCAGCAATAAACCACTTAGAACTCTTTGATGGATTTGCATAAAACTCCTAAATTCAAAATATGGTGTCAATCGGACCATTCGTTTAGCCGCTAGGCCAAAGCGTGACGGACAGACCGACCGACGGACCGACCGACCGACCGACGGACGGACATTTTTGGTAGACTTGTTTTTTATGATGTATAAGTGACATAGAACACATTTTTGAGAAAATTCGAAAATCTTTTTTTTTTCACGAATACAATACAATACCTTTCTCGCTCCGCTCGAAAATAAAAGATGACAAAAAGACACAGAACAAACACGTCTTGTCAAAATACAAATGTTTGTCCTGGGCGGGAATAGAACCCGGCGTGAAAGGCAGGCTCACTACCAACCACACCAACGGTCCAACGGGCTTGTCAAAATAATCATTTTCTCTTTTCTTTGTTTCATTTTGTATGAAGGGAGCTCTGTGAGACACGTTGACCACAGTGAAGATTGCCTGCCACCGCTAACACTGCGAATGCTTGCGACGGGCCATAATGACTTTGGGTCTTAGTTTAATTTAATATTAACTGGTGCAACAAGACCCTGGTCTTAGCGTGAGTCGATTCCAATCTTGATTCCCTTTGTAGACGAGCGGTTTGTAGTATTTGGAACAAAAATGTAGCATAATTCTATAAAAATATCGATTTATTTTTGTATTCTGTGAACCGCGTTAAGATTTTCACACAAAAATAGAAAAAAAAACTATAAATTTTACACAGAAAAATAAGGGTACTTAGAAGGAGGATTAAAGAAATAATTCGTCACAAGGTAGCGAAGGCGTCGTTCTATGGATTTGACGGGTTATTTTGAATATTTCCTAGTGATCATTGATAATTTGACATAAAAAATTGGGACATGTTGGCAGATGTCATCCCATAGTAAAATAAATTAGCAAGGTATCTATTCCGAGCGAAGCAAGGAGGTCCGAAATCTTTGAAATTTTAGGGTTTCCCATACATAGAACTGAGACTTATTTTTTTTTACATCATACCCATACGTGTGGCGTATCTATGGATAGGTCTTCAAAAATAATATGGAAGTTTCTAATATATTTTTTTTCAAAACTGAATAGTTTGCACGAGAGACACTTTCAAAGTGGTAAAATGTGCGTGTGCCCCCCCCCTGTAACTTCTAAAATAAGAGAATAATAAAATTAAAAAAACCGGCCAAGTGGGAGTCGGACTTGCGCACTGAGGGTTCCTTACCACATAATCATAATTGTATTATTTGAAATTTCAGTAAGTTAATGTGCTAGATTTTTTAAGTCTGACACGCGCTTGACCAAATTTTATTATTTGTTGTTATTTTATAGCTTATGAACTATAAACATACCAATTTTCAAGTTTGTAAGTGTTCTCGTTTTTAAAATAGAACTTAAACAAAAATCGCCTCCGCGACCATCCAACTTGACCCGTCTCTTATATGAATGTTCTTGAAACGGGAGCTCACCACAATTGGTTACCATTAGTTGTAAGTAAAGTTGTAATATTTAATGATTTCAGACTTTTCCCTTTATTTGTACTGTGAGACCTAGCTTCTTGCCAAATTTCATAATTTTTTTTTTGCATAAATATATGGAGTTTACGACATAAAAAGCCATATCTTTTGATTGCGTCGTTGCAAAAAATTAAAATTTTCAGATCTTGTGTGGTTCATAGACCCTAACATATGGTATCAATTTCAACTTAATACCTTTAGCCGTTTGTGAGATAAAGGGTCTTGACAAATTGCAGACAGACGGACAACAAAGTAATCCTATAAGGGTTCCGTTTTTTTCTTTTGAGGTACGGAACCCTAAAAAAATATATGATGTACATTACCACGCAAACTTCCACCGAAAATTGGTTTGAACGAGACCTAGAAAGTAGTTTTTTTTATACGTCATTAATCGTAAACCGCAATTTACCTTTGTACGGGTTTGTACAGGTTTGTACGGAACCCTCAGTGCGCGAGTCCGACTCGCACTTGGCCGGTTTTTTTTTACTACTACTTGAAGCGGGAGCTCACCTTGCTCGGTTATAATTGGTTATGGAGAAAAGTTGTAATAGTTAATGATTTTTGACTTTGACATAAGAATAGCTTCTTGTCGAATTTCATACATAATTCTAAGTCAACGGGAAGTATCTAAGTACATTGTAGATTTTGGTTTGGAGATGGGGACATCAATCGCCGCATCTTTTGATTGTGATATCGTAGAAGCTTAAAATTTGCGCACCTTCAAGATTCTAGAGACATTAATATTTGATATTTATTTACCCGTTCGTTAGGGCTTTGACAGATAGACGGACTACAAAGTGATCCTTTTAGTCTAGGCAACGAAGCGGACCGTTGTATGAAGACCCCCGCATTAAATCCTCTGTCGATGAAAGGACTACAAAGTGATCCTTTTAGTCTAGGCAACGAAGCGGACCGTTGTATGAAGACCCCCGCATTAAATCCTCTGTCGATGAAACACTATATGACACAAACCTTCTATAAAAAAAAAAAAAATCAGTACTTTTAATTTTTACATACAATTTTTGTTATTTTTGTACGGAAAAATTAAAAGTACCGTTTTTTTTTTATTTTTTCAGAGAAGGTTTGTCTCATGTAGTGTAATACCCCAGCAAAGTTTCATCGACTGAGGAATTAATGCGGGGGTCAACTGATCCGTTGCCTACACTATTTAAGGGTTCCGTTTTTTTTTCCTTTTGGTCACTGGGTGGAGATCGAGCTTGAAATCGAATGATCGAATCTGAATTAATGAAATAATATTTTATTTGATATAGTTGTCAAAAACTAGCTAACAACATATTTAAGTACGTATAAATCGATGTTTTACGACGAAAAGAAAAACAATATTTTTGCGTGCGTTTTTATTGCCGCCGGTGTATTTGTAACAGTCAAAGTGATTTCATTTTGATGTGTGGTCGAGGTGCCGTAAGCTTGTACCTATTATGCTGTCGACAGCAGACGTGAAGTTAAGCAGGCGCGACAAAACGTTGAGTTTTTATTCACCTTTCTTTTTAAATCCAATAATTTGCTCTGACTTTCATACCTTACTTGGTATACGAAAGGAATGAATGAATTAATGAATAACACTTTATTGCACACTAATAAAGTAACATTTACACATAACCAGTAATAAAATGTGGGCATAAGGCGGTCTTATCACTAAGAGTGATCTCTTCCAGACAACCAAGGATTAAAAATAATATACAAAGCTATTATATGTCATGGCTAGGAGGAATGAGGATTATGTCTACAGGCCAGAGGAAAACCAAATGAATGCCCACATATCGTCTGGTTAAATAATAACATATTCCTTTTTTACATAAAACGTATACTCACTCGATAGATAACATTTAAAAGCTACCGTTCGCGAGCTCCTCAAATATGTATAAATATCACATTACGCTGAGTCAACAATACCCACCCCTCCTTCACCAAATTGCGATTCATTTCCGTAAAATAAACATGTATGTGAACACACACAGAATTGCAAATCGACCTGTTAATCTAATAAGAGAAGCCAGAGCACCGACACGGTTCATTTGCGAAAAAAATGTCCCAAATTCTTTTTTTCGTCCGCGTATTCCAATGCACTGAACCATGGGATGTGACGTTGACAAATTCAAACGCATTTCCTTTTATCATCGTGCGTATTTCTTTTTATATTATGAACAAATAGAACATTTTGCAATTCCGGAGTCTCAAAAATGATTGCGCGTTCTTTTATCACTTTGTGGTAATGGTACATTCATCAACATCATCATTACATCCCAACAATATGTTCACCGCTGGACAGGAAGCTCCCCGTATGACCTCCGCTGCCCATTCTCCGGTTCAACATCCCTTAGTTCCCTTTTATAACACTTTTAAGACATACTAGAGCGATTCTACTCGTAGCTGACACCAAACAGACTTTAAATTTTTGGAATTTTTATTCAAGCTAACGAAGCCCAAAGATTATTTTGGCTTTTCATATTACAAAGTGGTCACGTGATCCCTTTTTTTTTGTTTCTTTTATTATTATTGGAAAGAAAAAAAAGAAACACAAATAAATGACGTTGTACACTGTACTGATAAGTGATAACGATACTTTCTACAGTACTACACTTTTTCAATACTATACACGTATTGACTCGGATTTACATAAATAAAATACAGCTAACTGCACGATTGTTTAGCTTTTTGTACTATAAAAAGAAACAAGAAGTACACATTTAATATTTTCTTTATTTAATTATTCTTTAATTAAAAAAGGGGGAACCCTTTCTTCACTCTGGGTTATAAAGTGGTTGAATGGCGTGTCATTCAAATAAATTCCACTACAGTTGACTTGCCTATCTCTGATAATCCAATTACTGACAATCCGTTTATATCTTAGCGAACAACTCACTGATGAGGTAACCCTTTATTGCAGATGGTACCCATTCTCCGTAATATAATTTGCTGCTTTCGGCATTAAAATCTGCAATTGTCCAAGGTTCTAATTACGTTATATTCATAGTTTGTTTTTTTATTAAGTTAAAGCATTAACTAGCTGTCACCAATTTAAAGTTACGCGGACTTTTAATGTGCGGTATAAATACATGCAAACTTACAAGGAAGAGTACCCAACTGTCTATACATGTTAAAGAGTAACCTAAAATAACAGACCCATATTTTTGACTACCCAAATTAAACTTATTAGAAGATATCGACCTCCAAACTACTAAAAGTAAGCATTTTTTATTGTACGAGTATTTTTAAGAACGTGAAAAAATAATAAACACGTGTTTTTTAAATCGGCTTACACTCATATTTACCTAAATAAATACATCCTTCAAAATTTATGTTTTTCTGATGGGTGCTTTTTAAAAGAAAATATGAGTTTGAGACGCTATAAAAACGTGCTTGTAATTTTTTCATGCTCTCAAACATACAATCAAACTTGCTCACAAAAAAAAAAATCATCATAGAAGCTATGTGATTTTGTCACTTTTTAGTACTTTGGAGGTCGAGGTTTGGAGATTTTCGCTCCGATTCGATTTGTTTTGATATAAAGACCCTGTCAAAACAAATCGAATCGGAGCTAGACAGTCAGGTTACTATTCCTTGTTAGTATCCACATTATTTAGCATACAATTGTAACTTCTCTCGTCTTTCTCAGCCAACATTCCGTGTGTGCTAAAGCTTTCAGGCCTTGGCTGATTAGACGAAAAAGACTCAGCGGGATAGAAAAGAATAGCCGTGGGAGAAGAATTTACCATGCCTGTGCTGTGTTTGTGTTTGGCTGGGGCACAAAACAAGCCTAGAAAATATGCGGACCTTGAGCCACGTAACTTATTCGTGCCACTCGTGATGGATACGATGGGGTTTTGGGCCAGCAACGCAAGAACTTTTATCAACCAATTCGCCGTCAACTAAGGCAGGCTAGGAATAATCCACGTGCCGAATCTTTCTTGGTTCAAAGCTATATAGGGCTGTATTATGTCATACTATAATACCTTTGTACTAGGATCGATCTTGTATGGGATGAGATTCTATTGGTAACATTTTATTAATATTTAGTCTTTAATCAAAAAACGGGCCAAGTGCGAGTCGGAGTGCACCGGGGGTTTTGTACTACTAAGGTAAAAATACCGTCTTAGTTATGTACGCGCAGTCACGCAGATGGGTATCAAATTCGTCCGACACGCACTTGACCAGTCCATAGCTTATGCGCTGTAAACATACCAATTTTTGCCATATTTTGTTTCCATTTTTATGATAGAGCTAAAGCAACACGTTATGTGTATATACGTGTTTTTTTAGCACTATTATATATTTTTAAAATTTTTATTATTGGTTGTTATAGCGGAAACTGTAATAATCTATGAAAATTTCAATACTATCTACCCATTACGCTTCATGAGATACAGCCCGCTGACAGACATAAAGACATCGGAGACATATTAATAAGGTCCCGTTTTTTACCCTTTGGATACGGAACCCTAAAAACTTATCATTGTTCGACCTATGTTTCTTAGGGAAAGTTGTTTCGTTTGTAGTTATCATCATCATATCATGTGGGTAGCAAGATCGATGATCAATCCCGGTAATCTGACATGCTCTCTACGGTAATAATAAAACACGCTGTATAGATAAAAATATACCCAGGGAAAAAGCGAACGAAGAACAAGCTTGTAATAAGACGAGCAGCGGGGTTAGGAGAGCGCACACTCCGGTTTAAAATATCCTATAGAGCTGAGTAGCAAAAACCGCGGGTGGTCAGCCAATTCAATCGAGAACGCAAGACTAAAATCCCTTGAATATACCTACTACAAAACAACAAAAAAATACCCTACGACTATCGGTATAAAGTTGACTTTAACACACAGACACCAGTCGCTTTTAAAAAGCTTATTTTGTAAACCTTTGCAATGCATTTCGGAAATAATTAACTGCACGCGTTACGCTACCCATTGCATTTTAAACGTTCCTATCTTGAAAATGTAAAAATCCATAATTATATAAGCGTTTGTTTGTATGGGTTGGTTATATTGGGAATGCGCTTAATTTACGAACGTATAGCATCATCAATTAAGAAGTTTTTAGATAGTAATTATAAAGCAATTAATTACTATGGTGAGCGTACAGCCAAATACATGGTACCTAAACTGCTGAATACCTTACCTTACGGATCAGCTATTTTCTAAAGATTAGCAGTAAGTTGTTGAAGTTAAAGTTAAAAGATTTTTTCCTGAAAAATATATTTTTTTTTTACCGAAACATATTATAAAATGTAAAGTGTTTCAATTATCTATGTTTTTGTTTCATGTAAGTTTCATGTAATCTTGATCGCGGGATTATAACATAGAAATAAAAGTATTGTGTTTAAAAATAAATGTGGTTGTAAACCGAGAGCGATATAATCTGCCAACAAACTGCCCTGTAGTTTTTAAGAATGTTAATGTTTAGACATAAGTTTACTTTTGGAATAAATCTATTAAAAAAAAATACAACATTTAAGAAAATCAAATATTTCCGGTCGGGAAACGAAAAAAAAATTATCTTTCCAAGAAACTGCCACAGCTAATAGCGCATTTACTATGAGAAGTAATTATTTTTTTCATATAATTCTGCCTATGTACCTTAAAGAAAGTTGCCCAGTTTCGCGGTCCGGGAGAAAAACATCCTTCAGGGTTGACTATCTCTTTTCACATCGTTAAATCTTGATTGACCCGAAAAGAAGAGGTCGATTAAATGTGTCAATGTTGTTTCAATGCTATGGCTCAAAGAAAGTGTTTACCTCTGTAACAAGCATTTGTACTTCCCTTTATAAGCTAGTGGTCGCATGTGAGACCACTAAAAAGTTTGTAAAATGGACTTAATTGTTAATTTTACAATGTCCTGACTCACCACTACTGAGCTTTTATGGTTCCAATGTGTGCTCACAACCTCTAAAAATTGTAAATAGAGACAACCTCTAAAAATTGTAAATGGAGTTCAATTTCCAAACTCTTTACCTGGGTGTCTGCCCTATAAAGGGTTATTTACCTAGTGAAATGCTTAAACGGAAGATAGAACTGGATATACAAACGTCAGCCAACTGTTATTTATTTTACTTTACTATAAATTGTCAAATTTTACCTACAACGATACGGCTGGGTACTGTTGACAATCTCCACTTGACTTATTTAAGGCATCCATGAGTAATTCTTGTCCATTTGGCGTATGTTTTATATTTCTTCCAGTTCTATCTGTAAAATCCCAATGCTGTTAGATAGGGCTTAGAGTGGTCAAGTTATGATGGGCGACGAAATGGCGCGTATAACAATAAGGGCCGAAATCTTTTATAGCGAGGATATATTTCTTTGACAAGGTGTCGTCATCGAATTGAAATTTGAGTAAAAAGAAAGCAGTAAAAATGTGAAATATCAAGCGCGTTTAAGTCCATTCCAGTGGTCGACTGAATTTCTTTTTACTGTAGTCAATTTATGAAATTTGGCCCCTAGACAAATTTATCACTTTTGTTAATTTACAATTTTTTTCCCAAATAAAAGTTTGTTAAAAATGTATTCTACGACCCATGTGGGTCAGAGAATACTTTTTTGGCTTTCCCATACAATTCTTGCCCTGACGCTGATTGTAAAATTTGTATGGAACGACCAAATTTTTTTCTTGTGTTGACATGTGTCTATTTAGAAAAGTTATTCAGTTTTATGTTCTGAGTAATATACAAAAAATTGCCAGGAGTCTAAAAATAACCCTGTATATTTATGTAAGTAAGTCCCGTGTGGTGCCGGCAAAGAATAGTACCAACCCTTACTTACCCGTGGGTGTCGTAAGAGGCGACTAAGGGTTATAAACTGGAGGATGGGCAGCAGCATCCTCCTTTGTATCTCACATCTTACTTACTGCGGTCACCTACAATCGCGGTCCATGGTGCCAGCCGTAACGCTAACAAGCGAGGTGACTATGGTACTTCCCCTCCGCATTTTTCCAGCAGGGGCTACAATTCTGGAGGGAGCTCCCTGTCCTGTAGTGGATGTTTCATGGGATGTTATGATGATGATGATTTATGTAAAACTAATTATAAAATCGCTTATTATGGACCAATGCCCTTCCTCGACCACGCGCTGAGTAAATGCCTCAGCGCGTCCCATCTGCTTTATAGGGTTAAACTGTTATGTGGCTATTGCGAACAATGAGAAGTATTTGAAAGAAATTTACTGTCCCCGGGGTGTTCTTGTCACGTTTTTGTGGGGTTGAAATGGTCTTTCTTACGAAAATGGTTTGAGAGGAAATAATTTTATATTTGAATAAATAATTGGGGTAGAACTCTGTTGAAGTCTCTTTTCCAGTTATTAGAGGATATAATAAATCAGGCAGCACCACTTTTAGACTAACTAATATTTGGTATACATTGTCGTATTAAAGTAAAGAGTTAAAGAGTTTTTATAATCTCAATGTAGGTATAATTTAATCATTATGACACCAGTTAAACCCTTGGTTAAACTAAACTACGTGTAGTATAGCAATTAATGCCTGTCTGAGCGAGTATCCTATAATAATAAACGAGCTATACTTGTATCTATATATATAAAAGAAGAAGGTGACTGACTGACTGACTGACTGACATATCAACGCACAGCCCAAAACGCTGGGCCTAGAGATTCCAAATTTGGCATGTAGGTTCCTTATGAGGCCTAGGGGTGCACTAAGAAAGGGATTTACAAAATTCCAACCCTAAGGGGGTAAAATAGGGGATGAAAGTTTGTATGAAAGTCCGTCAGTTTTGAAGTTAGGGTCTTCAAAATTTGTATTTAGGCTGACGACTAAAAATTGATATTTACGTGTCTCAGGGTTTTTGAAAATTCGACACCCTTAAGGGTGAAAAGGGGTATGAAGTTGAAAATTCTTTATTTTTAAAGTAAAATCCACATAATTTATTATTTAGGCATTAATGATGTAATTCTATGCAACGTTCATCACTGTTCTGTTCTATGCTGTTCATCTGAATTAGAAGATAAAATGTTCATTTTAGATAAGATGTACATGGAGTTATTGGATGAAAACGGTAAACTGAAGATGGTTATTAAAGAGTATGAAAAAAAAGTAGAAGCATTATCTCGTATATGCAAATCCACGACGAAAAAACCAAAACTAGTAAAACGAAGGTGCAATGATTCAAAGCCAAATTTCACACAATCAGAGCTTAAACAGGAAAAGAGAGCAAAAGCTAAGTACGCACTTAGTTTAGATAACTCAAATAATTCAGAGGAAAATAATAAGTCTCCATTAAGTGACACTAATAATAATGCATCGGAAGACGTTGAGCAAGAAAGCAAGGAAATCGATGATTCCAAATATATCACAAACTCTTCAGTCAGCATTATTGAAAATGATAAACCAAAATTGTGCATAATAAGCTCAAACAACAACAACAAAGTATTGGGAATAGCAGAATCAATATTTTCTGAAGAATACTCAATTTGTCACTACTTGTCCCCTGGAAGCGACACAACACAACTCCTAAAGAATATTGAAAGAAAGTTGGACGGCTTCACAATGCAAGATTTTTGTATTTTATTTATAGGAAATGTGCGTTTTAACACTGCTAACGATTATTTTGTGTTAGTTGATCATATAAAGGATACATTCAAAAATATTAATTTTACAAACGTAATAATTTGTCTACCTACTTATATTCGTGGATATAATGTTAGCAGCTATAACGAGGGTGTGGAGAATTTTAATAAATTATTGTGGGCTGACAATGTCGAGCATCAATATGCCTACATTTTGGATTGTAACTTAAACTTAAAATGCGATTGGTCTATGTTTCATAAATTCAAAGGAACAATAAAACACAGAGCAATGAGAACAATTGTGGGCGACTTAAAATTGTTAATTAACAATATCTCTGCTACATTTACCACAGAAAACAAAGAACGTGAATTATCTGAAATGAATTTTTTTGTTTCTTTTATTGATAGTGCTAAACAACAAAATATGTTAACTGTTGATAGTCAGCCTAATGTATTAAGCATAATGCATCAAAATATAGCAGGTCTATGTAATAAGTTAGATATAATTGAATTATCTTTAAGTGAATTAGCTGAAAAAAACAAGGAGTTTGATATACTATGTTTTAGTGAGACATTTGTCAAAAGTGGTACAGAAGGCAACATAAAGCTCCATAACTATAAACTGGGATCAACGTACTTTCGTAATAATCGTAGAGGAGGAACTTGTATCTTAGTTAAAAAAATACTTGATGTCAAACATCTAAACTTTCCAAACAACATATACACTACGTTATATTTTGAGTGTTGCGGTATTGAACTCATTGGCTTAAATCTCATAGTAGTTTGCATTTACCGAATCCCAGAGAAAAAAAGGTCTTTTGTTGGCTTGTTCATGCATAAGCTAGATAATTTACTACAATATCTTACGGTCAAATACAAACGGAAAAAAATCGTGATCTGTGGCGATTGGAATGTAGACTTCTTGATAGAAAGTGAGGCTACTAAAAACCTAATAAGTATATTGCACAATCATGGCTTTCAACATCATATCAATTCTCCTACAAGAAAAAACGCTTGTCTTGATCAAATAGCTAGCAATATCAAGCAAGTACAATCGGAAACATTTCACCTAGGTCTTTCAGATCATGAGATGGCTCAGAGTATAAGTTTAAAATTAAAAAAACGTAAGGAATACTCTTCCTGGTTCGAACATAAACGCGATTATAGTACAGAAAACGTTAAAAAGTTTTGTGAATGTATGTCTGCACTAACCTTCACTGAAGTGATTGACTCCGACAATGCTGAAATCGCTTTTAGTTACTTCTTTGATACCCTACTAATGTTCTACAATCTGTGTTTTCCAGTCATTAAAGTTAAAATATCCAATCGTCCTAGGAAACTAAAATGGCTTACAAAAGGATTAAAGCGATCCATCAAAATTAAACGAGCATTATCTTTAAAATATAAACAATGTCCAACAAATAAAAAAGAGAATAAAAATAAATTTAAAAAATATACTACATTACTAAAACAATGTATAATAAAATCACAGTTAATTAATAATAACAAATATATAAACAAACATAAAAATAAAGGAAAAGCTACTTGGAATGTGATATCTTCATCAGTAAAATCTGACATGTGTACCGGTGACATTGATGAAATTAAAATAAATAATGAAAAATATAACAATCCAATTGACATCTGTAATGCTTTTAATAATTATTTCATTCATTTGACAAATAAAAATTCTAATAACACTAACATTATAATTAATTATAATATAAATAGAAATCCACACACCATTTATTTAGCTCCAGTTGATGAAACAGAAATATATAAAATTATCATGTCTCTCAATAACAGTAAGACAAGCGGGTATGATGAAATAGTAACCAGTGTTCTTAAAAAATGTGCTATTGACATATGCCATCCTATTGCCCACATCATCAACATATCCTTTATGGAAGGTATATTTCCAAAGGATCTAAAAATTTCAATAGTGAAACCGATTTTCAAAAAGGAGGACAAATCAGATCCCTCTAATTACCGACCTATCACCATCGTTCCTATTCTGTCAAAAAATTTCGAAAAGGCTTTCCTTGTTAGACTAAATAGTTTTCTAACTAAACATAACATATTGACTAAAGAACAGTTTGGTTTTCGTAAAGGCAGCTCCACTGAGCTTGCTTGTTTTAGCATGTTAAAATTTATAACTGAAAGCATCAATAATGATATGTCTATAATGTCAATATTTTTAGATATGAGTAAAGCTTTCGATTTCGTTAACCATACAATGCTATTAGATAAATTGGAAAGATACGGTATTAGGGGAAATGCTTTAAATTGGATAAAAAGCTATCTAAACGGCAGAAAACAATGTACTGAGATAACAAAAACCTCCCAGTGCCAAAACATTCTAATAAAAGAAAAGTTTAGATCTGCATGGCAAATAATCTACACTGGTGTACCCCAAGGGAGTATTCTTGGCCCACTGCTGTTTTTATTATACATTAATGACTTACCACAAGCTATCTCTCATAAATGTGTCTTATATGCAGATGACACAACTATTTTAATTAAATGTAAAGATAAATATCTATTTGAACAGACGATAAATATAGCTTTAAATGATGTAATTAGATGGATGGAGCTAAATTATTTGACGGTGAACATTAATAAGTCAAAAGTGATGCAATTTTATTCATATAATTGTAATCCGATTCCACTGCAAATAAACTATAATGATGTGAAAATAGAAGAAGTAGATACATTTAAATTTTTGGGAGTAAATATAGACAGCCACCTAAATTGGAAAAAGCATATAGATATAATTTGCCAACGACTAGATCGTTTCGCATTTGCTTTAAAAAAATTGAGACAAACTGCTTCAACTGAGACAGCTCTGACAGCATACCATGGATAGGTTTCATCAGTGCTTACTTACGGATTATTAATATGGGGTAATTCTGTTGATATCATAAGGGCCTTCAGAGTCACTGGTTACGAAAAGTACAACAATTTTGAAATCCAACGTGGTGGACGTGAAACACCATCATCCCCCTGGGGATGGAGTTGGGTTGCGATAGGTTTGAAATGTCTAAAAATCAATATGAGTGTCGTTTGTATGGTTTATTGGGTCGCTGATTACGAAAGCTACAACAACTTTGAAATCCAACGTGGTGGACGTGAAATACCATCATCCCCTGGGGATGGGGTTGGGGTGCAATAGGTTTGAAATGTCTAAAAATAAATATGGGTTTCGTTTCTATGCTAGGGATAGCGGTTAAATTGGCGTTAGGGGTAGGAATAGGGGCAGGGATAGAGAGAGGTAGAGAGGTGGAGAGGTAGAGAGGTAGAGAGGTAGAGAGGAAGAGAGGAAGAGAGGTAGAGAGTGTCGTGGGAATTCTAAACGTAAGGGAGAATTCAAGTGATACGACAACAAATTTTCTCAAATACGAGGTTTATTTCTAACTAACTTATCTTAATACAAAAATCAAACAGGGGCGGACTCAGAGGTCGACCCAAAATGACCGTTACCAATATTCGTTACCACGGAAGGTATGCATGAAAATGCCCTATTGAACATAGCACTAATAATATTTTAATCAAGTAGTTTCTTGCAGTCATTACACTAAACTAAAGAACAGGGGTGGTTCCGTAAACCCTACGTTTGGTGATTGAACGAGATTACCACGAAAGTCCGTTAATTATTTATCACTGTGCTTCCTTTAAAATAAGACTCCCCTGGTATGTCCTGTATTGCGTAGACGGGGCGTGACCGCGTTCACCGCGGAAGGTCACGGGTGAGCTGGTCGAGTAGCGGGACCCGCAGATGCTCAGGTTGGCACAGCTGTAGTTGTAGCTTAGCTTCGTAGTAGCTGTAGCTTAGTTGTACCTAGGTTGTAGCTAGGTTCTAGCTTGGTTCTTTGTTTTGCTCAGTCGTAGGCTAGTTGAAACTGTAGCCTTGTTGTATCCAGGTTCTAGCTGTAGCTTTGTTTTGCTCAGTCGTAGGCTAGTTGAAACTGTAGCCTTGTTGTATCCAGGTTCTAGCTGTAGCTTTGTTCCTGGAATGCACCAGTTTAGAAAATGAGTGACGGTTCTCGTTACGTGGGTTTCGTGTCCGTGGTACAATCCGCCCGATGAATGTGAGAACATTCAAGGGAGTCTCACCTACCTTTGATTGCTACAACGGTACACGAAACCAGAGCAGATTTACAAAATAAAATACTAAATGATAGATACGACAATGAAAAAACCGTTACGACGCGATGACGTCATTTTGAAGAAATGAATAACGGTCGTGTGACGGTTATCAAAATAACACGGCATCTTGCCACTGCTTTTAATGAATGCCTTGAATAATTACAATGCTATAGCATAAAATACTACTTCCAATTATTACATACGACACGAAATATTAACGAAAGATCGAGGATTACCTACGGTTGACGGAAAGAAAGAATCACTACGAAATACACTGATAGTTTATTAAAATTATGTTCACACTTACCCAAAAAAGAGTGGGATCCTAGAGCACTTTTAAATAATTACTATTAGATGATAATCCGGCACAGCCGGCAGAAACGGCCGCGGAAAGCGCGCGACGTAGGTCTGTCTCGACAAGCGGTCGACGGCGGAATGGCTGAGTGCTCCTCAGCGCCGTTAGTTAAACCTCGCTTCGGCTAGTGACGCGCCATCGCATATTTCTCGACTTGAGTCGGCCTATTTGCTATCCTGAGCGCATTGACTGGGTCTTTAGACTTTCCTAACAGAAAGTGTACACTACATTACCTCCTCTCCCCCCTGTAGGATTTGATTTCCTGAGAAATGAAATCCGTAACTTGTAGCTTGAAATTTCCACTAAACCCTTGTGTTCCGCCTTACATACTTCCTCATTCATACAACCTACATTATGGCTATATCATAATAAATTATGATAATGCCCTACATTCACAAAACTAAAGTCTTCTGATTCTTTTGTTCTGAAGACTTTGCGGAAAAATTCTGCGCTAAAATATTGCTACTGTAGGTAATTGGTTGGAGTTGTTTGTCCCAGTAAGTGTGAATACTACTTATTTTATTTACAATATTTACAAGTTATTTGTGTCAGCAACTTTAGGTACTAATTCGTATTGACAGTGTATTATTGCTTGATAACGTAAGAACGGTAACATAGGGCAGGGCCAAATATATTGTGCCCATGTTCTACTTCACGACCTGTTCCAGTTGGGATAGAGCCAAGTATCTTGGGCCCAACTGAACCTTCCTAAATAGTCTGATGTTCTGTCTGCGGTAGAGCCACTTTTCTAATGGACGCAGACAAAACGTAATAAAAAAACACGAAACTCTTCTTGCGTATCAATTGGGGCAGAGCCAAGCATATCTTGGACCCAATTGACACGACCACATCCTCTAAGCGTCCTGTCTGTGGAAGAGCCATCCTTTTTGATGGGCACAGACAAAACAAAAAAATCTCATAAGAACCACTCTTGCTATTTCGTTACCGTTTCGTCATTTTAAAAAAAAAACTTACGTTTGCTGACACAAAAACAAAAAAAATCCTAATCACCTATTTCTTTATCGTTCCTAACTTATAGTCCTTGAGCCCGTGACAAAATCACTTACCTGTCATGAGAACATCTTAAGATGTATGGCAACAGATCGGCAAAGTGGTGCTGAGCAAGAATCAGTTACATTTGGCATCCGAAATTTGCCGGAAGTCCGAGAATTTCTTCCACTTCCGGTAAAAATTTGGGGGTGCAAGTTACGTGTCATGAGAACACTCTGAAACCCTCGGCAACATGTAGTCCTTCATTGACAGAGTAGAAAAATACAAGTCTGCCAGTTCCTAGTTTGCCGGAAGTACTTGGTAGACGGTCTCAAAGGATGACCACCACCCAGTAAACAGATCTAATTTTTTTACTATAAAATTAAATACGTATTAATAATCGTGCAAGTCTGCTACGGCTATGGTTTTTTAGTTTCACTAGTCATCGTAACTGAGTACTCCAAGGGTCTGATGATGACCAGCTATCAAGCAACTGGATCTGAGGGCCAACTACACCCAAAAGCTCCAGATTTTAACGAAAATGCATTGTAGGTGGCCGCCGTTCCTAGACTTGCTGGCTCGAGAGTCTGATGATGACCAGCTGTCAAGCAACTGGATCTAAGGACCAACTACACCCAAGAGCTCCAGATTTCGACTCAAATGCTTTTTGGTGGCTGCCGTTCCTGGACCTGCTGGCTCTAGGGTCTGATGATGACCAGCTATCAAAAAAGATTATTTTTTATTGACAATTAGTTATCATAAACAAGCTTAGCTTACCTTCATATGCCTAGCCATTGGAATCGAATGGTCAAAATTTTCTTAACCTTAATAGGGCTTATCATCAAATCATCCCCTTTTTTACCCTCTTGAAGGGTGGTTTTTAAGAAATGCTTAAACACATGTTTCTTTATTTTCTACAAAAGGCTTAAAGTCAAATTTGTGTGAATCTAACTCAAGAAACAAAGGACTTTCAAACAAACTTTCATCCCTTATTTCACCCCCTTAGGGGATGAATTTTGAAGAATTCTAAAACACGTACTTTTTTATTCTTTACCAAGAGCTCAGATCCAAATTTCTATAATTCTACCTTTAAAAAACCGGCCAAGTGCGAGTCGGACTCGCGCCCTAAGGGTTCCGTACCTATCTACCATATGATATACTAAAAGCTTTTGCTCTTTGATTTTAAAAACTCCGCGACCATTCAAATTGACCCCTCTTTTATAGAAAAGTTCTTGAAACGGGAGCTCACCTTAATTGGTTACTATTAGTTGTGAGAAAAATTGAAATATTTTATGATTTTAGACTTTTCCCTTTATTTGTACTGTGAAACCTAGCTTCTTGCCAAATTTCATAATTTTAGGTCAACGGGAAGTACCCTTAGGTATTGCAATTTTTCATAAATGTATGGAGATGAGGACTTAAAAAGCCATATCTTTTGATTGCGTCGTTGTAAAAAATTAAAATTTTCAGGTCTTGTGTGATCTATGGACCTTAATATTCGTTATCAATTTCAACCTGATACCTCTTCTCGTTCGTGAGAAAAAGGGTCTTGACAGACAGACAGACGGACAACAAAGTGATCCTATAAGGGTTCCATTTTTTATTTTGAGGTACGGAACCCTAAAAATTAAAGACTTATAGATCAACATACGGAAAAAAATCATCCTCTATTTCACCCCCTTAGTTCATAGTTCATAGTTTATTATTCCTTAACAATATACATTGTGTTGGACATACCTCTTAGCATCAATACGATTTGTCAATAGAGAATTTACAATAATACATGAAAAAAAAATTACAAAAATATAGCCTTAAATTATTAAAAAAAAAAAAAAATTATAATGTCATTACATTATAAATAATTGTAGAGAATCTACTTATTGACGAAGTCATCAACGGAATAAAAACATTTTTCCAACAAGAAACTCTTCAGGGTAACTTTAAACGTTTTAAAATCGCTAATACTTTTCAAGGGTGATTTAAAAAAAATGCTTGAACACCTATTTCTTTATTTTTTACCAAAAGCTTAAATTCAAATTTGTGTGAATCTAGTTTAAGAAACAAAGGACTTTCATACAAACTTTCATCCCTTATTTCACCTCTTTGGAAGACGAATTTTCCAAAATCCTTTTTTAGTGGGTGGTATTGAAGTGCAAAAAACCTGTGTAAAAAATTTCAGATCCATAGCTGTAGCGGTTACGGCTCAGCGTTGATGAATCAGTCAGTCAGGACAAGCAATTTTATATATTTAGATTTAGTAGTTCGTTATAATTAAGTTCACAATTTAATTGAGTAGTCTTCAAGTTCGAATAGAGCCATTTTCTTGGATGCTATGGTCAGTGTCAGACCCTCGAGCCAGCAGGTCCAGGAACGGCAGCCACCTACAAAGCATTTGAGTCGAAATCTGGAGCTCTTGGGTGTAGTTCGTCCTTAGATCCAGTTGCTTGACAGCTGGTCATCATCAGACACTCGAGCCAGCAAGTCTAGGAATGGCAGCCACCTACAATGCATTTTAGTCCAAATCTGGAGCTCTTGGGTGTAGTTGGCCCTCAGATCCAGTTGGTTGATAGCTGGTCATCATCAGACCCTGGATCCAGCAGGTCCAGGAACGGCAACCACCTACAAAGTATTTGAGTTGAAATCTGGAGCTCTTGGGTGTAGTTGGTCCTTAGATCCAGTTGCTTGACAGCTGGTCATCATCAGACTCTCGAGCCAGCAAGTCTAGGAACGGCAGCCACCTACAATGCATTTTAGTTAAAATCTGGAGCTTTTGGGTGTAGTTGGCCCTCAGATCCAGTTGCTTGATAGCTGGTCATCATCAGACCCTTGGAGTACTCAGTTACGATGACTAGTGAAACTAAAAAACCATAGCCGTAGCAGACTTGCACGATTATTAATACGTATTTAATTTTATAGTAAAAAACTTAGATCTGTTTACTGAGTGGTGGCCATCCTTTGAGACCGTCTACCAAGTACTTCCGGCAAACTAGGAACTGGCAGACTTGTATTTTTCTACTCTGTCAATGAAGGACTACATGTTGCCGAGGGTTTCAGAGTGTTCTCATGACACGTAACTTGCACCCCCAAATTTTGACCGGAAGTGGAAGAAATTCTCGGACTTCCGGCAAATTTCGGATGCCAAATGTAACTGATTCTTGCTCAGCACCACTTTGCCGATCTGTTGCCATACATCTTAAGATGTTCTCATGACAGGTAAGTGATTTTGTCATGGGCTCAAGGACTATTATGTTCTACGCGAAGACTTACGTTTGAGTCTCTTTACTATTTACAATTTTCAGGTCTTTAATATGCCAAGTACCGAGATCCCTTCCGGACATGTCTTCTAAGACATAGACCAGCGGTGATTTCTTACCTGTTATGCGACACTGTATGTATTTAGGAGCTAGTTTTTTACTAAAATATTTATCTGCCGAGCTCTGATAATACGTTCTCTTCCATACAATATCATTGACATTAAATTCTGCCTGCTTCCTCCTAAGGTTATACCTCGTTATGTTTTTGCTATGCGCCTGCCATAACGCGAACTGGACCTTGTTAAATATAGCTGCTAAATAACCGACATTATCACAGTAGATGTCACGAGGCATGAAAATGATCTCCTCGCTCAAGTCTGTGTCTACATAATGCGAACCACAAGTTACTAGTTCTCTGCCGTAGACTAAGAATGAGGGTGTGTATCCGGTTACTTCGTTTACCGAATTGTTCATAGCAAACTGTATTTTAGGTATGTGGACGTCCCATGTTCTGTGATCGTCTTCTATGAAGGTTGATATGCAGGTAACGACTGTCTTATTATATCTCTCAACTGTATTCACCTGTGGCGTATATTTGGGTGTGAAATAAACGTTAGGTACTTTGTACTTTTGGAAGAATGTCTCCAAATTTCTACTTATAAACTGGCTTCCATTGTCTAAAAAGATTGTTTGTGGTATACCATGGACTAAGAATACTGAGTCTTCTAGTGCTTTTATCACTCCATCTGCTGTTGCTCTTCTCATTGGGAATAGTTGACAGTATTTAGTGAAACAGCATACTACGACTAGCAAGTGGGCGTTCTGCTTTCTACTAGTTGGTAATGGTCCGACAAAATCTATAGATATCATTTGAAATGGACGTGAGCATTGCTTAGGCCTGCCCATCTCACCCAACGTCGCGTGGTTTGGTGCTTTATATGACAAACAAGTAGAACAGGTTGTTACGAACTTAACTACGTCCGCGTGCATACCTGGCCAAAAATAGCGTAGCGCTAAACGAAGATAAGTTTTATGTATTCCTAAATGTCCTGCAGTAGGTTCGCTGTGATTTTGTGATATAGCTTCATTGTGGAGTTCCCTTGGTACTACTTCCTTCCAAGCAAACTCACTCGTCAATGAACACTTGTTCTTAGATAAACGGTAGAGCTTTTCATTTACTATTTTGTAATTCTCGTATGCGCCTGGGTTTTCCCGAACGCTCTTGCACATCTTGTTATACCAACTGTCGTCAGAATTAGTAACAGTTGTCAGCGCTGCGACCGGAACGGCGCGCGATAAGGCATCCGGTATAACATTGTTTACTCCCTTTCTGTGTTTCATTACAAAGTTGAATGCAGATAACCGTACTCCCCATCTAGCTAACCTCCCTGTGGGGTTACTCAAGGAGAGGAACCACTGAAGTGCCGAATGATCTGTATACACCGTGAATTGCTTTCCATTGTCTAGATAGCATCTCCAATGCTCTAAAGCTATGATAACCGCGAGAGTCTCACGCTCGGTTATGCTGTAATTACGCTCTGCTCCATTCAAGGACTTGCTCATGTATGCTATTGGTCTCTCTTTACCATCAATGGTCTGTGTTAACATGGCCCCAATGCCATAATTACTTGCGTCGGTGTGCACTTCAAAAGGTAAGTTGTAATCTGGACACGCGAGGACTGGTGCGGTAACCAGACACGTCTTCAATTTGTTGAATGCTTCGTTAGCTTCAGACGACCAACTGAAGGTCGCTGATCCTTTCTTATTTGAAGTCAATTTGTTTAATGGCGCTGCTAATGTGCTGAAATTCGGTACGAACCGTCTGTACCATGTCGCAGTTCCCAAAAAACGTTTTACTTCCTTCTTTGTTGTAGGTGTGGGAAATTTTACTATCGCCTCCACCTTCCCTGGATCTGTACGTAACCCTCGTGAATCGACCACGTATCCCAGGTACTTCAGCTCTTCGCGAAAGAACTGACACTTCTCATAATTTATTGTTAGGTTTGCTGACCTTAACTTTTCGAGCACGCGTAGGAGTAAAGAGGCGTGTTCTTCAAACATTCGAGTGACTATTATTATGTCGTCAAGGTATGCAAATACCCTCATATCAAATTCTGGCCCAAATAGATAGTCGACCAGCCTTTGCTGTGTCGCGGGTGCATTGGTTAATCCAAAAGCCGTGGTTTTAAAACAGAAAGTACCCCGACCCGGAACGTAAAAAGCTGTCTTCGGTCGATCTTCTTCTGCGATGGGTATTTGCCAAAACGCTTTTGATAAGTCTATACTACTTAAGTATTTGGCATCGCGAAGATTATCAAGAATCTCCGATACATATGGAAGATTATATGCGTCTTTCTTCGTGACTGCATTTAATTTACGACTATCCAAACAGATACGTGGCTGTCCATTCTTCTTTTGGGCTACGAGGACTGGAGAGGACCATGCACTCTCACAGGGCTCGATGACGTCCAATGCGAGCATCTCATCCACTTGTTCTGTTATGATGCGCTGCTTCCCAGGCGACAGTCGGTAATACCGTTGCTTAATTGGAGGAGAGTTCCCCGTATCTATGTGATGTGTTATGACGTGAGTTCTTCCTAAACCTTTTTCTTCTGCTGATATTTCCTTGAACTTCCCCATTATGCTGTCCACGATATGCACCTGCATCTCGTTTAATTGTTCAAACGGTACAATATGTGAATCCGTTTCTGCGTTCAAAACTGTCAGTGGTGCCCTCTTAGTTGGTTCAGTTGTGATAGAGCCAATATACTTTGGACACAACTTGAACAACCTCCAGAAATCTACGCCTAAGATAAGTGAGATCTTTATCTCTGGTACCACAAATATTTTTATGAAACGTAACTTCTCATTGAATGTGACTGGAACATTTATGTAACCACTGCTGGTTATCTTTTGTCCTCCGGCTGCTACTATCGTTATGTTTTCGTTTGACTGCATTTCCAATCCAAGATTTTGCAATTCTTTATGAGCGTTGTTTCCAAGAATTGACACCGCTGCTCCTGAATCTAATAGACCAGAGGCTGGTACACCATTTATCAAGATATCTATGTACGGCCTGTTATCATCTAACTCTCTATTTGTTAGGATCGCACACACCCTATTGAACGTTAAAAAATTTCTAATGAACTTCAGCCACTCCTTCCATTCCTGTTCATTATGATGCTTATTTTCTATTTGTGCGCAATCCTGCCTATCTAGTTTTTTGGATTGCGCGTATTCGCTTGACAGCTAGGGCAATCACCGTGGCGGTAACCAGGACGTCCGCAACGGAAGCAAATAATGTTTCTATCCGCTGGGCAATTACGCAAGTTGTGATCATCGCTACGACACCGTGCGCAGAATTTATTCTTCGCATTAATGGTAAAGACTGGCCGTGCATTGGCTTGTCTGTTATGGTTATAAGACATGTTGTGGTTACTTGAAGTATAATAATTTCTTAATGAGTTGTGATTATTTGGTGTGAACTGTTTAAAAACTTCATTGCCTTGCTTCCTCGCGTTATAGTAGTTCGCGTTTGTATATGATCTGTTATAGTTATGCCCTGTACTACTATTATTCTTCTGGTCTCTAACATAGTTGTGAGTATGATTTTTATCATTCCCATACTGCTTACTGTATTGCTGACTGTTATTGAAGTTATTTGACTTCACGCCTTGACTTGAGCCTGCAACTCCGCTATAAGAAAACTCTGGTGCTAATGTACTTGCTGTGACCTTGGGTGGTTCACGAAAACTCGTCATTCGTGACTGTATTGTCTCATAATTCTTGCATACTTGACGTAATGTTTCAATATCTGTAATCTCTCCCGCTGAACTGATTACACTCGCATAGCATGGCCGGATATTGTGCAATAATATTTCCAGTTGCTCAGCTTCCTCCATTTTCCTGTCTAGTTGATTAAACAACCCCGACATAATTGAAATATAGATTGTAATATTCTCATTTTCCCCTTGTGTACGTGCCCTTATCTCTGCCTGCAGACGGTAGTCATAATCCACTACTCCAAAGCTGTCTTTTAACCGCTCGCATACTTCTTCCCAAGACTTCACGTCGTCTTGTATGCTACGATACCAATGGAGCGCATCTCCAGTAAATATCTCGGTGGCATACGAAAGTACCTTACTAGATTGTATGCTACGTGCTGATATATGTTCCTCTACACGTTTAATGAAAGATCTAACACAAGTTTTACCATCATACTTTAGCTTAGACAACTCCTCACTTTTCCCGCAGTTCACAAAAACCTGCACCTGCTTATTGTCCTGACCATCTCTATTATCTTTAAGATTTTTAGCTTCCGCGATTGTGTTTATTTGTTTGTTTGTTGCTTCGAAACGTTTAATGCAATCATTCAGAGATGCTAACGCGTCCTCATCGTTTGCACATTCAATGCGTGATAAGCGAAATTGTAAATGCAATGCGAGATTCTGTGCTCGTTTTAAATTTTTACTATCATAAGTAGTATGCAATTCCAGCAATTTATCCTGCAGTTTTTGAATCGATTTCGCTGCTTGTTTGATGTCAGCAGTCGTTTCCAAATGCGAATACAGAATCGAATCTGAAGGCAAATCTTTATATGTTTTTACGATTTGTTTACGTAATGCTTCTACCGTGGTTCCCGGATCGTCTCCGCGTATCGCGACCTCATAAGTTAATTCCTCCTTTTGTAAGGACAAAAACTCAATCTCACTCATTTTAAGCTGTGCTGCTAAATCATTAAGTCAACAGATTTTTAAAAAGAAAAAAAAAAAAACTAAGTTATTACGATTATCTAATAATTATTAAAAAGAAAAAAAAAATGAAAGAAGTTGTTGCTTCTTTAAAGTCAGTGTCGGTAGACACTGTGTTTTGAGACGACTGATGTTAGGTCTCGTGTGCAGTTGTGGATACTGGCTCCCTTACCCTTGGCAACGGTTTGGGCAAGAGGGTGGTACTACCCCAGGCGGACTTGCACAAGGCCCTACCACCTCGCGAAGAGAAAATATAGAAATGTTTAAAAAAAAAATGAATTATAAATTAAAATGAGTGAGGGTTGGTAGAAGAAAAAAAAAAAATACTGCTCTTTGGGTAAATGTGAACGTACCCTAATATCTGCTCCGTTACAACCCTAACCTAACAGCGTTATTTTTACTACCTTAATAATTAAAAAAATATACACACGTAACGAAATAATAAAATTATAAAAAAACACAAAATTATTACAATAAACTGGAACAAAACACAATATTTGATTTGATGCGTGATGGTCTAACTATAATTACCATAAAATAAATTCCAAAAAAAACGTTTCCAAAAAAAAATAATCCCTGATTACGACCCTGTCACACATCAAATCAAACAAACAAAAAAATAACACTTCACAAAAGAAAGAAATTGTACCGTGCATGCAATCAAAAGAAGCCAGTGACAAACAAATGGTAACCTCGTTCATACACACAAAAAAAAAACACGTTGAGGCGCCACTTTGTCGTGGGAATTCTAAACGTAAGGGAGAATTCAAGTGATACGACAACTAATTTTCTCAAATACGAGGTTTATTTCTAACTAACTTATCTTAATACAAAAATCAAACAGGGGCGGACTCAGAGGTCGACCCAAAATGACCGTTACCAATATTCGTTACCACGGAAGGTATGCATGAAAATGCCCTATTGAACATAGCACTAATAATATTTTAATCAAGTAGTTTCTTGCAGTCATTACACTAAACTAAAGAACAGGGGTGGTTCCGTAAACCCTACGTTTGGTGATTGAACGAGATTACCACGAAAGTCCGTTAATTATTTATCACTGTGCTTCCTTTAAAATAAGACTCCCCTGGTATGTCCTGTATTGCGTAGACGGGGCGTGACCGCGTTCACCGCGGAAGGTCACGGGTGAGCTGGTCGAGTAGCGGGACCCGCAGATGCTCAGGTTGGCACAGCTGTAGTTGTAGCTTAGCTTCGTAGTAGCTGTAGCTTAGTTGTAGCTAGGTTGTAGCTAGGTTCTAGCTTGGTTCTTTGTTTTGCTCAGTCGTAGGCTAGTTGAAACTGTAGCCTTGTTGTATCCAGGTTCTAGCTGTAGCTTTGTTTTGCTCAGTCGTAGGCTAGTTGAAACTGTAGCCTTGTTGTATCCAGGTTCTAGCTGTAGCTTTGTTCCTGGAATGCACCAGTTTAGAAAATGAGTGACGGTTCTCGTTACGTGGGTTTCGTGTCCGTGGTACAATCCGCCCGATGAATGTGAGAACATTCAAGGGAGTCTCACCTACCTTTGATTGCTACAACGGTACACGAAACCAGAGCAGATTTACAAAATAAAATACTAAATGATAGATACGACAATGAAAAAACCGTTACGACGCGATGACGTCATTTTGAAGAAATGAATAACGGTCGTGTGACGGTTATCAAAATAACACGGCATCTTGCCACTGCTTTTAATGAATGCCTTGAATAATTACAATGCTATAGCATAAAATACTACTTCCAATTATTACATAAGACACGAAATATTAACGAAAGATCGAGGATTACCTACGGTTGACGGAAAGAAAGAATCACTACGAAATACACTGATAGTTTATTAAAATTATGTTCACACTTACCCAAAAAAGAGTGGGATCCTAGAGCACTTTTAAATAATTACTATTAGATGATAATCCGGCACAGCCGGCAGAAACGGCCGCGGAAAGCGCGCGACGTAGGTCTGTCTCGACAAGCGGTCGACGGCGGAATGGCTGAGTGCTCCTCAGCGCCGTTAGTTAAACCTCGCTTCGGCTAGTGACGCGCCATCGCATATTTCTCGACTTGAGTCGGCCTATTTGCTATCCTGAGCGCATTGAGAGGTAGAGAGGTAGAGAGGTAGAGAGGTAGAGAGGTAGAGAGATAGAGAGGTAGAGAGGTAGAGAGGTAGAGAGGTAGAGAGGTAGAGAGGTAGAGAGGTAGAGAGGTAGAGAGGTAGAGAGGTAGAGAGGTAGAGAGGTAGAGAGGTAGAGAGGTAGAGAGGTAGAGAGGTAGAGAGGTAGAGAGGTAGAGAGGTAGAGAGGTAGAGAGGTAGAGAGGTAGAGAGGTAGAGAGGTAGAGAGGTAGAGAGGTAGAGAGGTAGAGAGGTAGAGAGGTAGAGAGGTAAGGAGGTAGAGAGGTAGACAGGTAAGGAGGTAGAGAGATAGAGAGGTAGAGAGGTAGAGAGGTAGAGAGGTAGAGAGGTAGAGAGGTAGAGAGGTAGAGAGGTAGAGAGGTAGAGAGGTAGAGAGGTAGAGAGGTAGAGAGGTAGAGAAGTAGAGAGGTAGAGAGGTAGAGAGGTAGAGAGGTAGAGAGGTAGAGAGGTAGAGTGGTAGAGAGGTAGACAGGTAGAGAGGTAGACAGGTAGAGAGGGAGAGGTAGAGAGGTAGAGAGGTAGAGAGGTAGAGAGGTAGAGAGGTAGAGAGGTAGAGAGGTAGAGAGGTAGAGAGGTAGAGAGGTAGAGAGGTAGAGAGGTAGAGAGGTAGAGAGGTAGAGAGGTAGAGAGGTAGAGAGGTAGAGAGGTAGAGAGGTAGAGAGGTAGAGAGGTAGAGAGGTAGAGAGGTAGAGAGATAGAGAGGTAGAGAGGTAGAGGTAGAGAGGTAGAGAGGTAGAGAGGTAGAGGTACAGGTACAAGTAAAGTAGAGGGAGAGGGAGAAGGAGGGGAAGGGGGAGTGGGAGGGAGAGAGGGAGGGGGAGGGGGTGAGGAAGAGGGAGGGGAAGGGGGAGAGGGAGGAGGGGGAGAGGGAGAGACAGGGGGAGGGGGAGAGGAAGGGGAGAGAGGGAGAGAGAGGGAAAGGTTTAGTTTTTCTCGATTACTTCTGCGAATTGGCTCTGTTTTGAAAGATTACTTAAAGGTGTCTCTCATCTCTCTCTTTAAATTTGTTAGGATACTGCTGCTAAGTTCCTCTGTTCTGAGTAATTTATGAGTAACGTATGTATACGAGTATTATATAAAATTCAGCTGGATCTTGAATTATACTCATTGATTTGCGCAGGGTTAGTCCTGTTTTTCCTTAGTTTAAAACTACCCCGAAACGATGGGATAAATAATAATTTCCCTGGACTAAAATATCTCATTGCTTCGGAAAACCGGTAACAACCAAAATACGAAATCCATGCGAGCGAAGTCGCGGGCAACAGCTAGTATATATATATTTGTACCTAGTTTCTCAAAAACGGCTGTGATGATTTCGATAATGGGGGCAAAAAATCGATCTAACTAGCTCTCAGGTCTGGGAGTATTTTCCTACGTTTCAAGTGTATAAGGGCTTATTATTTAAATTTTACAACCCGTAAACCACTTAGATAAACTGTAGTTTTTCTACTCGATACTGGATGGCACTGTATATAATGCACAAAAAATAATGCGTTTCAGCAACCCTATACTGCCATTTTGTTAGTGGGCTACAGAGCAAAGCACGGTAGCCCAGGTGCTTATTATTATATCAAAATCAAGATACGAGTATAACCATACCACTTCTCGATGGCCAAAATCATAAAGTGTGAGTCATTAACCTGCTCTAATAGGCATTTACTAATAAACCAAAAGATGTACCTACAAGTAATAATGTCTCATTTGGTCGTGTTGTAACTGAGGTTATAATAAACTTTATTGTTTCTGCTTTACGAGCAATCTTCGTGAGGATTAGTTTTGGTAAAATTATTGCTAACCATTTGTGAACAATTTCAGATGAGCTTAGAGCAGGGGTGTGAAACAGATTTTTCAAAGGGATATTTAGAAAGTTCAGAGTATGTCAGCGGGCCGGAATTTAAATTAAAATCTAAAATACTTACACAATCTTTATTTATTTAGTTTAAGTTAATTTTCATCATTATAATATCCCTTGAAACGTCCACCACAGGACAGGAAGCCCCCTCTAAAATTCCATCTTTTGCTGGAACAATGTGGATGGGACGTTCCATAATCACCACGCTTGTTAGCGTTACGGCTGGCACCATGGACTGCGGTTGTTGGTGACCGCAGAATGTAAGATGACACGATACACAGAAGGATGCTGCTGCCCATTCTCTGGTTCATTAACCCTTAGTCGCCTCTTACGACACCCTAATATCGCTTGTAATATGTTTGTATGTTTGTATACGGCTTGTAATATGGTGAACGCCTTGGCGTGTAGAGTCGTGATTCTTCACTCGGAATAACGCGTTGCGAAGAAGAAAACGGTGCGTTAACAGAACGCGCAGGCATCCAGGGACGTCCGCCGAAATATAAAGGTGTCGGGTCGCTATACCGACGAGTATATGGTTGTTTTCTCGTACGATAAATATTTTCCGAAGACAAATTTGGTTTAGCGGCTCGATTTATAGGCATACTAGGTTTCTCGTCATAAAATAAGCTCATTTGTTTGAGAAGCAGTTTTAAATCATTCTTCGTTTTAAAAAGAGTACATGCCAATTTATTACGATAATATGGTTTAGTATTTTTTAAATATTGCTTAATAAATACTGCATCTTCGTCAATTTTCGCTTTCTGTGCTAATTCTAATAATCCGTAAAAATATTCTAAAGGTTTTTCGTTTGGCTCTTGCCTTCTTAGGTAAAACCTTTCTTGGTAGCTTACCCCAGATGCGAATTCTTCTATTAGAGCCTTTTTAATTACATCAAATGTTGAATCTTCCTTAATTATAGTTCTATAGAAGGCTAGAGCAGAGCCCTTAAGTGCAGCTGGTAGAATCGCTAACTTTCTGCATCGTCAAGTTTTTTAATGGTGGCGATTGCGATGAATTGTTCAACAAAATCATTAATGTCTTCTTTTCCTGAGAATTGCATCTCCATCTTTAATGTCTTTATAGGTGAGGTCGGCAATCTTTACCAAATCTTTTGGTTACGGCGCTATCCACCAATTTATAATGATGGTGATATTTCACCAAAATATATAATAATGAACCTGGGTGGTTCGTGGGGGCGTTGGCTCATAGATAGAATTTGCTACCTGTAAGTCCTATCAGCTGATCCTCGACATTTAAACAACGCTTCGAGTTTAAACGAATATCACATTTATTACGATGTAAACATTGATTACACTGTTGAAAGAATTAAAACACTTCAGGCTACATCAGCCTATAATTCGCAACACATTTAGTAAAACTAGAACGCTATATTGAAATGCGCATATATAAAAACACGTGTTATCACATTCAAGAACACCAAGAGAATCTCTCTTGGCATATTCGATGAAGGGCGTTTAAAAATTATTTTATATTACTGGACCAAATGTCCTTTCGACAAGAAATCACCGCGGAGAATGCATAGCAAGCGCGGTGTACTTGTTACAATCCTATACTTTGCCGGCACCACACGGGCGTTATTAAGGGAATAATAAGGGTAAATTATCTTGAGCTTTTGGATCCAGGCGCTCTTTCGTTTTTGATAAGCTCATTGATATCATTTGAGTTAGTAATTTCAGGAAAGATTAGAGATGTTAGTCGAGGTTTGTTCTGATTTATTTTAATAACTGAAAACATAATATGGTCTCATAAATAGGTACTAGGGTTTAAAAATACGTAGTTAAAATCGAATGCCGTCTTAAATCCTCACTGGATAAATTCTGGTCGAGGGCCATATTTAGATGGCTTGAGGGCTAGATGTGGCCCGCGGGCTGTACCTTTGACTTGACTGGCTTAGGGTATCCTATAGCAAAGATAATATAATTTAAATTGTCTTCGCCTATACTATTAAATGAGCAATAATTGTATTCAAATATATATTTGTAATCGGTTCCTCGAAAACGGTTCAAACGATTTCAATGAAGTTTACTATACGGGGGTTTTCGTATGCGAATAATCGAATCAAAATGGTAAAAACGGCACCCTTATGGTGTGACTTCGTCTGTCTGTCTGTCACACTTGTATATGTCGGCAATCACTCATACTATCGACTTGAAATTTAGAACAGTTTTAGTTTAATTTCAAACGAAAGAATTATAAAATATTATTATTGTAAAGTGGGCTTAAATAGGGAAACAAAATTTTCCCCTATTTATTTACTTGTCGTTACCAGGTCGAGTAGGGTCTCATATGAAAGGGCTTTGCTTGTAAAAGTATTATAGGTTCATCGGAACCCTCGGCGTGCGAGTCCGACTCGCACTTTACCGGTTTTTTTCCTAATTAGCGAGATTCAGAAACTCAAGCGTCATATGTTGGTACGCTTCGGCCAATATAGATATTTGGCTAATGAGTAATTTAATTTTACCTTAAACTGCTATGATAGAGTTATGCTATGAACGTGTCCATTAACACTGTACTTATTGTCTCTATTAAGGGGAAGCCACTTGTGTTCATTTTCATTAGCACTTACTGCACTAATATACTCGTAAATTTATTAAATAACTAGCTGTTGCCCGCGACTCCGTCCGCGTGGGGTTCAGAAAAAGTAGCAAATGACTTTTCCCATGGTTCAAACTATCTTCGTACCAAGTTTATATCACAATCGGTTTATCGGATTAGTCATAAAAGCTTAACAGACAGACAGACAGTGCAGTTCTCGCCTTTATATTATTAGGTATACAGAGTACCGATAGTACGGATTTTTGTAAATTAAACACGTCTTGTTTACGTGTAGACTGTTAGGTCACGCACTGTCCTCGTAAGTGTAAAATCATAGTCGAATTCCACGCGGACGAACTATGATACGGGTTTCGTTATATCTTATACAAAACAAAGCCTAACTAAATCTGAGGCTCAGTCACTTTAGCTTCTGTGGCAACTGAAAAAAGAGCGGTACAAAGTCCAACGTGGCTTCACATGCTTTTAACTGTACATGTACCTGCATACAAAACTGTTGGACTACACTTCTGTACAATCGTTGTACCTTATTTCTCCCCTTAAAAGACAATTCCTAAAAAACAATTAAAGTACTTACCTAATTCCTAAGTTTTCAAAACTTTAGAACTTTCATCATTTTTTTTTACATTTGTTGCACTGCCATGCCGAAACAGGATTTTTTTTATTATTATTTTTATAATAAAACTTAATCTAGATTTTACCAATCTTTAGCTGTACCCACAGCTTTTACACAAACAACTGGACCGGATCAAACGGAATTTTCAACAACGTATTTGGCTTTCTTCCGTACAAATATAAGCTTTGTTTGATTTCAGCTCGGTTTCACAGCTTGAAACTTTGATCTCTTCCATTTTATGTTTGAGTGAAACGATTGCACTAAAAAAAGTTCAAATATTGCACGAAAGCAACCCAAATACGTTATTGAAAACTCCGTTTAAGTCGTTCGAGTACTTTGTGAGGTATTGGTGTGGCCGCTTAAAATTTCGCGAACCTTCAGTGTGAATGAACCGTTTGCAATGGAATAAAGCTTATATGTTGCACAAAAAGAAGCCCGACGCGTCATTGAAAACCTCGTTTGAACCAGTTCAGTAGGTGAGTTCTTGGTTCTGCAGCTTGAAACTTTGCGTATCTTCCGTCACAGTGAACCTTTCGCAATGAAACTAAGTTTGTTTATTGCACAGGAGTAAGCCAAACGCGTTACTGAAAGCCACGTTTGAATCTGCTCAAAAGTTTGTGAGTTATTAGCGCCTTTGCTTGAAACTTTGCGTAACTTCTATCTGAGTGAACCGTTTTCAACTAACCTAAGCTTATATGTTGCACGAAAGTACCTTATCCAAGCACGTCATGGAAATGCCAGTTGGTTGTGAGCTATTGGCGCCGTCTATTGAAACCTCGGGCATTTCCTGTCTGAGTGAATCGTTTTCAATGAAAGTAAGCTAATACATTGCAAAGAATTAAGCTAAACACGTTATTGAAAACCCCGTTTAAATCCGTTTAGTAGTTGGTGAGTTATTGGGGCCGCCGCTTGAAACTTAGTGAATTTTATGTCTGAGTGAACAGTTTGCAATGAAACTAAGCATACATGTTGCATGGAGTAGCCAAATACGTTACTGAAAACCTCGTTTTAATCAGTTCAGTAGTTTGTGAGATATTGGCGCCTCCGCTGGAAATTTCGCGCACCTGTCTGAGTGAGCCGTTTTCAATGAAAGTAAGCTAATATGTTGCAAAGAAGTAAGCTTGACAGTTTATTGAAAACCCTGTTTAAATCCGTTCAATAGTTCGTGAGTTATTTGCTCCGCCGCATGAAACTTAGCATACCTTCTGTCTGAGTGAACCGATTGCAATGAAACTAAACTTTTATGTTGCACAAAAGTAAGCCAAACTCGTAATTAAAAACTCAGTTTGAATCGGTTTGGGAGTTATTGTCGTACAGGCAATTTAATACTTTACAGTGGTGTAGCTTCTGATTGAGTGAACCGATTTGAATAAAACATAGCCTATATGTTGCTCAGACCTAAGCTTAATCTATCTGCTAAAACCGCGAGAAAATCCGTTCAGTAGTTTCGGAGTTTATCGAAAACATACAGACAGACAGACAGACAAAAAGTTCAGAAAACATATTTTTGAGTTTTATTAGTCGTTTTTTATCGCTCACACTGATTTTTTTATAAATTTATCAAAAGTACAGACACGCGGTTTCTACTCTTTTATTATATGTATAGATTAACAATACACAAGTTTGGTCCCGTGTGGTGCCGGCAAAGAATAGTACCAACCCATACATACCCGTGGGTGTCGTAAGAGGCGACTAAGGGTTAACTGGAGGATGGGCAGCAGCATCCTCCTTTTTATCTTACATCTTACTTACTGCGGTCACCTACAACCGCGGTCCATGGTGCCAGCCGTAACGCTAACAAGCGAGGTGACTATGGTACTTCCCCTCCACATTTTCCCAGCAAAACCTGGAACTCTGGAGGGAGCTCCCTGTCCTGTAGTAGACGTTTCATGGGATGTTATGATGATGCTGATGACACTAGTTTGAAAGGCTTTGCCCTTTGCAGCCTTCTGACTATGTCGGTATTGTCAAGGAGCTGGATAGCCTCAACGTTGACATGATGATGAAGTCGTCGTTAATGAGCTTCGGCATGTTTTTTTAATAATATTGATAACGGATTCCACCTCAAGGTCCCGATGGAGTTGTTCTAGAAATACTTTAATTACACAAGAGTTAATTTTGCGTATCAATATCGTAAGGAGTCTTAATTGACAGGTGCATTATTATAATAGTCAGTATGCTTAGTTAGTCACCTATTCATTGCGTTACGCCATTCAATACTACTACTTAGTAACAAGTAATTGATTTGGTTGATTATACCAACCTACCTACCTATAAGTACCCGTTTCCCTCTAAATGTGAAATTTAATTGTTATTTATTCCTTTAAATTCGCAAGGTTTTAAGGATTCGGTGTTTTTTATAATAATGTATAATATGAGACTCGTAATAAAATAGTGAGGCATAGTTTGGGGGCGGATGCAATATCAATGCAGAAGCAATAATTATGAATATGAAATTTCTAAGGGCGTTGTTTTATGTGATTTTGTGATATTTTTTTTGTCCCTTCTTAAATAATATCGGTAAAAGTCTGTTAATCTATAAAAGAAAGTTCTTTCTAAAATTTACATTAGAGAAAGTATAAAATTTTCACGAAGACCTATTTTGTTTGCAAGTAAAAGTTCGTATATTTGCTTAAATAAATATCTACCCTTTAAATGATCTGACCTACGAATAAATAATAAGTCAGGAACTTTAATTCAGAACAAATTCCAAACGAAAAATGGGCCTACGTGAAACCAAAAGGACGTATATTAAAAATACGAATCAATTGGTTAAAATTCAGAACGAGAGCAGCGATTAGTTCGCGCGCGTGATGCAATGTCACCTAGTAGTAGTTGAGTTGACTGTTTCATATATTCTATGGTTGAGCCAATGACGCGGTGGAACGACTTCTGAACTACACGACTTTCGCTGGGTCATTTTTTGACCGCACAGTTACAATTCCTGACTTATTATTATTTATTTGTATGCTCTGACATGTATATCTACATATTTTATATTGTTGCTTGTGATGATAAGGAGCTTAAATAGCTCAAAACTAGCAAACATTGACGCGATAAACAGCTATCAATAAAATCGCTCGGAAAAGTTTATTTTAGTGTCGGTAAAAGCGATTAAATTTATTCACGTGTTTAGAACGAGGTTATAATATTAAACCGCCACGAAACGTGTTAAACAGTTATAGCGCATAAAACTGTTTTCTCACTGAACCATGTTACTGCCACTAACCGTTTATGGTTGAAAACTGTGAACTTAAATATTTTGACTTCGCTGTTGCGTAATATGAGCAAATTATCATTTCATATCATGTACTTCATAAGTGACATGTCGGCAACCGCAGTCGCTACCAGCTATTGGAGGATTTCAAAAGGCTGCGGTATTCTGCCGAAGGGCAAAACAATTCTTTTTTAGTTATTCTTTCAAAGAGCCATTTGCTTGATGAACTTGCGAATATACTCACGAATAGACTCTTTGACACACACTCACCTATTGGAAAACTGTATAAAAATATCTGACTATTCCGAGCAAAATAGAGCTAACATACAGGAATAGGATTGAACTAAGGTTGTTACAGGCTAGTTCGAATTAACTTATGTTTATTGCATCATTAATGCAAAAATAGTTTTTTGTTACGTAAGACTGCAAAATTGTTATTTGGCGCGAGTGCCTTGCATTAAAACTCGAGTAAGCGAAGGATACTAGGATTGAGCCTGAAAAATATATAGTAAAAAGATATAAGAAGTCCGTGGTCACAAGAAATTTTTAACATATTTAGTTCTGTAGTCAATAAATTATAAATTCATGTCCATCCATCAGTCTGTTCCTTGTAGCTCAGAGACAGACAATAAATCTCAGAGACATAGTAAAGCTGTAATTTGCCTTGGGTATTTTAATAATTACGCCGTCAACGTTGTAAATTAAAATAATGAAAACAATATTTCTTAGCCACTTCACGTTCATAAGGGATGATTTTTTTTCTCGTCTATCCCATGGATAGGGGTGTATCGTTGGATAGCTCTTTTAATATGATTTTTTTGCAAAACAACAAAAAATAAAACTATCAGTTTTATTGTGAATAATAAAGCTGAAAGAGCAATAGACTTAAGAAAGTTTTAACAATAAAGGTTTTTAATGTATTACTTTGCGTCATTGTCCACAGCGGTGACATGAAGATATACAGACACACCACACACACACACTCACACACACACACAAACACACACACACATATTACTTTACACATCACAATCATGTTATAACATATACAGATTAGTTAAACTTTAACATTTTATTTTATATTGTTGTACCTCCATAACACTTGTTATGGAAGAGCGGAGCCTCCTGGGACAGTCATATAAAAATGCTTAAAAGGAGACTTCGTCAACTAGTTGTTATAACTAAAAATTGTTGAATGAAATAAATATTTTTGTATTTGTATTGTCGAATGCATGCAAGGTACAAATATCGTTTACATTTTAGTTCTGTCCACGTAATTGACATGCAAGCGATAAAACAGTGACCCATCAATCTATTGACTCCGGATAACATTCGCGGAAGAAGTGGCATAAGGCCGGTATTTCACTGGGACACCATGGCAGCGCAACCAGTCGCCGCTACCAACAAAATGTATACAGTTCTATAGAGAGTTACTCACCTGGTGTTTAACGGCGCAACCAGTTCGGATGCTGGTCGCGCTACCACTCCCAGTGAAATATAGCCCTTATTACTGTGGCCGCAGGGTGTGTCTTTACTTGTGTCGTTACCGGTGTCTAGTTACGGACACCAGTGGCGCAACCAGTCGCGCTACCAGTCGCGCTACCAATGTCCCAGTGAAATACCGGCCTAAGTCAACCTTTTTAGGATTCTGTAGTCAAAAAGGAACCCTTATAGTTTCGTCATATTCGTCTGTCTGTCTGTCTCAGATACCCTTAGTTCTAGAACGCTGAAATTTGATACGGATATATATTTCACCCTTGCCGACAAAGCGGTAAAATAAAATTGTGAAATTTTTTTCTAGTGTACCTCCGTTCCACTAAAATGGGGGTGATTTTTTTTCTTGTCTACCCCATAGTGAGGGGTTCTGTTGAATAGGTCTTTTAAAAATAATGTGAGTCTGCAGAGATCATTTTGCGATTTAGGGATCACTGTTTGTGAAATATTAAGCTTGAAAGCGCAATTTTTTTTGGAGTCGATTGTCGCCGCCCCCCCCTCCCCTCCTGCCGGCTGAACGGTTGTTTACTGTAGTAGTCTACCTATATGATGAAATTAAAAGGAAAACTATCGCAGCCAAGAAGCCTTTACAGGTTAATGAGCTATAGCAGAAAAACAGTAAATAATAAAAATAGCAACCAGGCGCTAGGACCTCGCTGAGCATTAGGAGGTAAAAAGTTACCTGCTTTGCAATAAAACATCGTAAAAAAACTACGGAACCCTATACGGCGCGTGGCCCGACACGCACTTGGCTGGTTTTTTCATTTAGTAAACGGACCTGATATAATAGGTCACTGGCAGGATGCAGTTGCAAAGTTGCAAGCAAGTGATTAATATCGCTAGGTGATGTCGTGCGGCTTACACACGGCCGCACATCAGTAGAAACACTTTTGGACCTTATGGCGTGGTAATAGAGTTGAAAAAGTTTCTACCGACAAGCGGTTGACCGTACGTGGATACAGTTTTGTTTGTTTCTATGTAGGATGCATGATTGCAAGACATAAGCAAGTGATAAATATCGCTATCGCGCGGCGTATGTGGACGTGACTCTAAGGTTTTAGGTGTGCACGTCGAAGTTTCGCATTTGCAGCCACATTAAAATATAGGAATACTTACACACTTAAAAGTATTATGACGAATTTTAAACACTACTGGTTCTCGAAGGACTTGTTGGTGGAGTCAATCTTAGTCTTTTGCTACTTTCTGCAACTACTGAAATATAAAAATAGCTGTATTAATAAAGATTAAAACGAGTGTTTTGTACCCTTAATCGATTTACAAAGTAATATAAAAAAGCACCTGGGCACTCTCCCTCATCTCTTTTGTAATTATTTTGAAAACGGGTTTATTCTCAGATAAATGACGAAGCGAGATTTCTAATTCTTTCTTTCTGCGATAATCATCTCCCTCTATAAGTAGTTTAAGTATACATTGTACAAATTATCTCATGTTAGGACTTCTAAGATTACAGTCGAAATAATGATTTCGCACCCGTGGTCCAGCTTTCAGCCCAACGACAGCAGAACAGTGCCGAGTTATGCGCAAGAGCAGGACGGAGCGACACGTGTCTCTGTCGCCCAATATCTTACTCCGTCTAGCTGTCACGCAGCTGCAGCTATTCTTATCAAGCTACATTATTTCGACTGTAATGTTATTCCTGTTGGGTGTAGCTCTGTCAGATGACATTTATATGTCGTAGAACGACTCTCATTTCGAATCTCCCGCGGTATTTTCAAAGTCAAACGTTCGTGCCAGCAGCACCCATGCAGTGGCCCAAGCACGGCGAAGCTACGCCAAACGTCAAATTAGTACTGCATTTCCGTACCAGTGTGGATTGTCGATGTTGGACGATGATGTTGGCAATGATGGATTTAGATCGTGAGGTTGGTACTACAACGAATGGCGCGTAAAGGGGCGTGGTTTGTGTCAGTTTAGCCAACACGTAGCAACGTGAAGACGAGGCCGCCATTTTCAACAGCTCATTCTTGGTCGAGATTTTACCACGTCAAGTTCTAAAGTGATAGTTGGTCGCGAGATGAAGCCTGCAGCCGCTGGCGGATGAGCCGTGGCAATTCTGCGATGACAGGAGCGACCCTTTAACGACATACATACATACATACATAACATCACGCCTTGTTCCCGTCGGGGTAGGCAGAGACCACAGCTAAGTGTTTATGATCTTTTCTGCCTTAAACTGTGAGATTTTAGGTTATGATACGCGAATACCTTTTGTGATAGTAAAACACGGTGCACTGTGAGTTTACTGTAGTTGAACATGTGAATAGAATCTTAGAATAAGCCTCCAACGTTTAGGGTTGCCAGGATTGTGCCACTTAGTTAATTTTACATTAAAACAACAGGTGGCACAAGCAGTCCTGCACACCCCTGTGTTTACCGACGACGTTATTGAGGAGAATACCGTATGAGAGGTCAATGGCAAGTCAGGATGAATGATCGTTATGCAAGTAAGTTACACTCGATTGAATTAGGCGATTGTCAAAGATGTTATCGATGTCTGCTACAAATAGTTCGGCCAATATCGTGTTCTCTTCTATTCCTGATGTCTATCCCTTGCCCACATAGTGCCATCCCTCTTCGCCCGAGTTCGTGTCTTCGACATATATTTCTTTGGATGTTCATCTTATATAGGTCACAACAATATATACCTATTAGCTGTGTTTGTGATGGGCTTTATCTTTGAAATAAACTAAAATCAAAGCTATTTTTTCAACACATTTGCTCATAAAACAGCTCTATTTGCACTGTATTAAGGTCCATAATCCAGCTTATTAAACACGCGTGCTTTTTTCATTAATATTATTTAACTAAAGTTGTAATTTTTGTCTTTTTTTTTAACTGGCATGATGCAAGGAGTTTCTATACCTAATAACATTCATAATATTTTCATGAATAAGTAAACTGTGTTCGATAATATGATAAATAAATGTTAATTACATGGAAATAATTATATTAATTAACCATCTCACTACAAATTTGTCTTTAAAGTAACAAAATAATCAATATTAAATAATTCAAGGGAGTGAGCCTCAGAACAAAGACCTCCTTGCTGAGTAAGCTGTTTGGCTGTGTTTTATTTTTGTTTTGTTTTTTATAGCGGTAAAGCGTAAGGAGTTTCTATATCTATGACATTCATAATAATTTAATGCATTAAGAAACTGTGTTCGATAATATGATAAATAAACGTTAATTAAACGAAAATATTGATTTTAATCAACTAACTAACTACAAATTTGTCTTTAAAGTAATAAAATATTCAATTTTAAAATAATTTGAAAAAAACGTCTATTTGATAGTGTAGTCATTGTCTCCTGCGCGCGAATGTATAATCTGTGTCTTCGAAAAAAGTAATACGCACGCCATTTTAACAGATATTTCCTGTTGTAAAATGTGTTTAATGTAAGTAATTTAAAAATAATACTTCTACAAATAAAAAAAAATCCGGCCAAGTGCAAGTCGGACTCGCGCACTGAGGGTTCCGTACCACCACATAATCATAATTGTATTAGTTGAACTTTCAGTAAGTTAATGTGCTAGATTTTTTGAGTCCGACACGCGCTTGACCAAATTTTATTATTTGTTGTTATTTTATAGCTTATGCACTATAAACATACCAATTTTCAAGTTTGTAAGTGTTCCCGTTTTTAAATAGTACTAAAACAAAAATCGCCTCAGCGACCATCCAACTTGACCCCTCTCTTATATGAATGTTCTTGAAACGGGAGCTCACCACAATTGGTTACCATTAGGTGTGAGAAAAGTTGTAATATTTAATGATTTCAGACTTTTCCCATTATTTGTACTGTGAGATCTAGCTTCTCAAAAAGATCAAATTTCATAATTTTAGGTCAACGGGAAGTACCCTGTAGGTTTTGCATTTTTGAATAAATGTATGGAGATGAGGACATAAAATGCAATATCTTTTGATTGCGTCGTTCTAAAAAAATAAAATTTTCAGATCTTGTGTGGTTCATGGATCGTAATATATGGTATCAATTTCAACCTGATACCTCTACCCGTTCGTGAGCTAAAGGGTCTTGACAGACAGACAGACAGACAGACGGACAACAAAGTGATCCTATAAGTGTTCCGTTTTTTTCTTTTGAGGTACGGAATCCTAAAAACAGTGATAAGTGTAGAACGTCGAAAACACTTGAACAAATAACACATGTCCGGTGTACCGGGTGACGTAGAAATGTGAGGAAAACGTCTACGAAATTTCCTTATGAAGAAAAGGTAAGCGAATTTGATTCGTTTTTATTCGCAAATGTGTTGAAAAACGTCGTAAGAAGCTTGTGCGCTTTGGTGATTACACGCTCGGCTCCATTACGCCATCGCCTGCGGCTCGGGCTGTAATTTCTGAGCCTCGGCCGTAATCTCCAAAATAGCGCACGTGCATCTTAATGTAGTATTATAAACTACTAGCTTTCCGCCTGCGGTTTCACCCGCATTAAATGCGTTTTCCCGTGAGAATGAAGTGTTTTCCCGCTGTAAAAAGTAGCCTATGTGCTATTTTAGGACCTAACCTATATGTGTGCCAAGTTTCATTAAAATCCATTAAGTAGATTTTGCGTGAAAGAGTAACATCCATCCATCCATCCATCCATACTTACAAACTTTCGCGTTTATAATATTAGTGGGAGTGGGATATGAAACAACCTGCATAATAAGGGTATATGTGGCAGGCAAATTGTTTGATTCACCGCTTTAAATAATGCCTAGACATTTTACAAAACGGAGCGTTAATTTGTTATGGCCTTGTGGTGACTGACCCAAAGCAATGAACATTGTTATTTACTAGCTTTTATCCGCGGCTTCGCTTGCGTTATATAGTCTTTGTGACATCCTAGTGTCTCCTACAGGAACCATGCATTTTTTCGGGATAAATTGCAGCATGTGTTAGGCCAGTGCTTGGTCTATCTACATCCCAAATTTCATCAAAATCGGTTTAGCGGTTTAGGGATGATAGTGGAACAAACAAACATACATCCATACTTTCGCATTTATAATATTAGTCAGATTAGGCATGAATATTAACCTTTGTGTGATACCGCTTCATTGGTATAATGCGGCTGATTATTGGGAATGAACGGAATTTTAGCGGAATCGTTTTGAAAACCCCTAATCAAATCCTTATTAACCCAACCTTCACGGTCCTTATGAAAGACTACAGGATGGAAGTGATAGTGCTAGATCTGTTAAATGCTTTTCAGATGTATTTATCTCAGTAATACTCAGTATAACACATTATAAAACAGAGAATAAACATTTATACAGTGAGTAACAGAGTCGGTTATACCTTTTTTGTCAATGACGATATAGCCCCAGACATTAGTGCTATCAGGCGGTGAACTGCGTTATAAAAATATGACCGATACGTCCATTCTGAGTCGTCATCATATTCATTATTGGCTGTTTCGGTTTCTCTTTTGGATTTACCCGAATTTTTTTTGAGGCTGTCAGAAATGGAGCTATGCAGACTCGCTATGAGGCCCTCAGCGACATCGTCTGAAAACAACGTATCTCTTCGGACCACGCTTGTGTGTTGTTAGACAAAAGACCCACGACAACGATAACGGTGTCTATAGGGCTTTATCGTCAGTGACCTATCTGAGTTAAACTACATTCACAGGACGCAACCATTTATAATTTAGCATATTCAAAACAGATTTTTACTAATGTTACTATCAATCAAAATTGAATAGTGACCCTTTTTGAAGAGAATTTGTATATTTAAGGCGAGACTCGACCCAATCATATATGAATGTTAGGGGATTAATGAATAGGACATGAAAACGTTTTACAATTGAGGTGGCTACCTACATATTAGGTCATTAACTGTAAGCCTGCATAAACATTTAGGCAAGCACCCTTGCTGCATGATGACGATGAAGGAGTGTGATTTGTGTAACAAGGAATGTGACTCACGCACTTTATTTTTTAATTCTAAGCTTCAAACAACGTATTTTTTTTTAAAGCGTTTAGCGTTATATTTTTATCACCCCGAATATTTTAGGACATAGTTTTGACCATGAAACTGAATAACTTTTCCCAAGGATCATATGTCCTAATGCGAAAAAAATATTTTAAGCGTGTAATTGAGGCTCGCAATATGGACCGCGGACCGGTGATTAGTGTGCGGTGGTATGATACGCAGAATTGCCGGTTAAGTATTCCTTAGTTGCCTTCAATGATAATGAAACATAAAGCGACACGTATAAAAACCTTTTGTATCCAACTGGCTACAGTAGATTCGTTAGGATGTCTGAGCCCAACCCGCTTACTCCCAAAACTTCAAACATTAATGGCCTTATTTTGAATGAAAACATACACTGAAAAAATAAAAATAACCAAACTAGTTTAGTTAAAAAAACTTTGTTTGCAAATAACTAAACTTCGGTCACAAATGATTAAACTTTGCTTAACTAAAGTACATATTAAATAAGCCATCGCGTGATGCAATGCAGTTTCATGGGAAGTAAAAAAATATTTCGTTGCGACCTTATATCCTTTGGGAAATTTCTTACTGTTCATCATCATCTTCTTGTGTAAGCAAAAATAACTATCATAAAGAAAAGTAAGCGTAACATCTCATGACAAATCCACTGCTGGACATTAAACAGTATGGTATATTTAGGAGGGGTAATACCATAGTCACCGCGCTTGTTAGCGTTGCGACTGACAACATGGACCACAATTGTTGGTGAACGTAGTGGTACGATACACAGAAGGACGCCATAATTCTTTAATCGCCTCTTACGTCACCCACGGAACCAGATGAGTTGGTTGGTACTGTTGTTTGCCGGCACTACACGGACTGACGAGCAAGCATGCTTGCCTAAATTATTGTTCATGCAGGTAAATCAAGCTAGCCACCTATCAACTGTAGAGTAGCTACACTAGGACAATAAAATTTTATTACACTACTTTAGTCTGATCGGAACCGCTGTACCACGGCTTAGGTATGCGATCAGCGAGACGCGGGGGCATCGCCCGTCATCGCTCACGGCGGCGGCAACTAGTTCTTGCTATTTCCTTCCCACTCCCCACCTCCCCGCGCATACCTAAGGCGTGGTATAGCGGTTGCAGTCAGACTACAGTTATAAATAATTTAAGTTGGTTTACTTGCAATCGGACTGAATTTTGTGAAATTTAAAGGGGCTTTACTGTAGATAACAGCGAAATATAAAATAACACAAAGGAAGGATGAAAAGAACAACATCACACAAAAATATTTTGATTGGAGCACCTCCTCTATTCGACGGTCCTGCTGCTGAGTATGTATAATCAGTAGTTCCAACATGCTTATCAAAATCCATTGCATGTGAATTCACTATTATTGTAAAGTAAATAAGTACTGTAACAAACAAACAAAACAATCTATGAAATGCTGGTATAGTCAAGAGCACGAAAAGCTTGACGCACTCGACTTTGTACCGCTCTTATTTCAGTCACCGCTTGAGTCACGCTGTAAGTGCTTGGCCTGTACTTATCTAATTTAATTACAAATCTATTTAGTTTTTATTTTCAAAATAATCACATCTGCATTTTAAAAGTCCTGTTGCCATATATTATATGACGTAGCATCACTTGATAACGGCTCGATAGATAAGATATAAAAAAAATATATTGAAAATTTTCCCGAAATATTTTGGAACAATATATTAAGGGAATCATTCAGTCTTCGCCAGCAGGAACTTAGTGCTCCCCGTGTAAAATCGGGGCAAGCCTTCAACACAAGGTGGTCACTTATGTTGTTGTTTTTTTTTGCGCGATCAAGGTCGGCTTTTGACGTCACTAATAAAATAAGTGGGCAAATTGAGGTCAGGTACAAAAAAAATACCTAGTATAACACAGAAGGCCTCTCCCAAAGATGTCTACAAATACTGTGTGATGTGATTTATTTCAGTGGGATAGCCGTAGCAATGCTTTGAGGTAATTGGGAAGTAACCACTGAATGGCGACCGCCCCATGCTTCTCTTCATCATTATATGAGCTGAGAAGTATTTCCTGCTGGTCATGCTTCTAAAGATCTATATGACGACTAACTAATTACCTCAGTCGACTTTTGGGCATTTGTTATGAAATACTTGGCTAAAAAGTACAATTTAAAAAAAAATATACACACCTGCTCCTAAAAAGATTTGCCACACTACGTGGCAAAAATAACCAAATGCACCTTGTGGATACCAATATTTAAAGTTTTCTTCGTAAACTACTATATCGCATTTATAGTTATGGTGAGATAAATAAAAGAAATTTATCGTTACATAAATCACTGAAATTACAACCGTCACGTACGCAGATATTATAAAGAACTTCACCGAAGGACTGTGCTGAAAATTTAAAATTCAACAAATGTTTGTTTGGAAGGTTTACTAATAGCCATACTAAGATACGTCACATAAAGTTAAATTTTCTTTGAGTTTCTTGCTGTTCTATGCGATTATACATATCTACAAATAAAATGGCACCACAGAAAAATTCTTTAAGTGACATTTTTTAAGTGAGGCATACTTAACTTTATTATTATTTTTTAGAGATCCGTACCTCAAAAGTATACATTCATTGTAAAGAGAGGTCAGGTGGGAGTGGATGCGGATTTTTTAAAATCAAAGGGCAAAAGCTTGAAGAATATGATATGGTGGATGGATCCGGAACCCTTAGGGCGCGAGTCCGACTCCCACTTGACCAGTTATTTTTTCATAAACTTATTTTTGTCCCGATACTGGACAAATGCCCTTCTTTTAAATTTTACGGTCCTGAGCAAATTCCCACCAACGGCGACGTTACGAGTCAAAGGGGTATCGGGGCTTGTTACACTATCAATACGCCATCATTATCATCATAACATCCTATGAAACGTCCACTACAGGACAGGGAGCTCCCTCCGGAATTCTAGTTTTTTCTGGAAAAATGTGGAGGGGAAGTACCATAGTCAACTCGCTTGTCAGCGTTACGGCTGGCACTATGGACCGCGGTTGTAGTTGACTGTAGTGAGTAAGATGGTAATCATACCATCTTACCCTGTCCTGTGTATCAACACAGGAGGATGCTGCTGCCCATCCTCCAGTTTATAACCCTTAGTCGCCTCTTACGACACCCACGGGTATGTATGGGATTGTACTATACTTTGCCGGCACCACACTATCGATACGTATCGTAGGAAAAACAGGAAAAGTTGAGAATAGATTTCCCTTTATTTCCTAGAGATGCATCCCTCTATATCGCGATACGCATTGATAGTGTAACTAGCTACATTTGGTGTAGACTGTCACCTAGCGTCTAGAAGAAATAAATGGTACAGCAGCACTGCACTTACTTTCTCGCGATGAGCAAGTAAAAAGTATCAATTGCAAACTTAAATTTGTAATGAAATGATATACATATAGTATAGAAATACAAAGTTAAATTTAAGTTTTTCTAAACAATGTTCTTATGAAATATACCTGACAGATCAATCCAAAATTCAAATTGTTATACATTGAGACAAACTAACCATAGACGATTTCGAGAAAATCGCATGTTTTAATTTGTAAACATGTGTATTCATGCAAATAAATTACTTCTTTTCATTTCAATGAATAGCACTAAACCATCTCTACCCGTGGATGACGTAAGAGACGACTAAGGGATTACGAACTGAAGGATGATCAGCAGCGTCCTTCTGTTTATCGTACCATTTTACAAACTGCGGTCACCAACAACCGTAGTCAATGCCACAGCCGCAACGCTAATAAGTACGGTAATTCCCCACCAAATTGTGTACTACGCGTTTTTCTGGAGACCTGCGGGAGCTCCCTGTGCTGTAGTGGACGTCTCATGATGATATATGTCGTCGTCGTCTTATGATGATACTCTGATTTGCAAAAAACACTGTGCTGGTTAGACATCGTTAATTTGTTTTTTACTTTCGAGCGGAGCGAGAAAGATATTGTATTCGTGAAAAAAAAAAGTTTTTCTAATTTTCTCAAAAATGTGTTCTATATCACTTATACATCATAAAAAGTTTTTTACTTTCGAGCGGAGCGAGAAAGGTATTGTATTCGTGAAAAAAAAAGTATTTCTAATTTTCTCAAAAATGTGTTCTATATCACTTATACATCATAAAAAACAAGGCTCCCAAAAATGTCCGTCGGTCGGTCGGTCGGTTGGTCGGTCGGTCGGTCGGTCGGTCGGTCGGTCGGTCGGTCGGTCGATCGGTCGGTTCGTCGGTCGGTCTGTCCGTCACGCTTGGCCTAGCGGCTAAACGTATGGTCCAATTGACACTATATTTTGAATTTAAGAGTTTTATGCAAATCCATCGAAGGGTTTTGAGTGGTTTCTTGCTGGCTCTCAATTTGAGGGTAGCTTTCATACAACGAAAATGAAAAATTTTAATTTTCGCAAAAACGTCTCATTAAATCTTGATGAAACTTTGCATGACCAAGCATCTCCATTTAAGGTATTTTGCGGCAGTATCAATTGGTCAGTATAACTTCATATAAGGGGTGTTCCCTAACTACAAAAATTTTAAAATTTTATTTACTCAAAACCGGTTTCGTTGAGCTTATTTTGATGTTCTACAATTTGGATTCTAAATTGGTTTTCTACCTGACTGCATATTTCATTAAATAATTTTTACATAAATTTAGTAAGTATAGGTAAGTTTGTATAAACAGGTATGACAGACAGACAGATGGACGGATGGAGTCGCACAATAATAGTACTTTTTCACCGTATTGGTTGGAACTAGATGATTAGATTTATCCAGGCACGAGCAGTTTCCTCGTTTTACCTCGCTCTTTATATGAACTTAAAGTGTAATAAACGTATACGTATAAAAAATATACTCACAATACATGTAGAAAAGGCCACTAACATTGATGCACACAATAATACTAGTCCAGTCGCGAACATAAATCCTTCAAATATATGATATACCAATCCGAAGCCCTCATTTGATCGCATGTCACTACAGTGAGGTGCAAAGTAATAACTTGAAATGACAATTCCTCGGATCTGCACGTGAATATAAAAAAGAGGTCTTCTTATTCTTCCTGATGATTAAATTGAAAGACCTAGTAGAGGAAATATAAACTTATATTCACCATACAAAAAACTGCTATGATATAGACTGCTGACTCCAATGATTTAATTACAATACAAAAAGTATTAATATATGGCATACATTTATACGCTCTGCCCATTGCTACACTGTTAGTTTTAAAGACATAACAAATGGTAAATACTGATAAATAAAAGGAATCTAAAAATATATTAGTGATTTTGTTTGTTGTTGTATTTGACCAAATTTATGTGACTTTGACATACAAGCGGGCTTGTGCGCTCCACAGATTAGAATATTTTTTTTTTGGTTTCATTCTTCCTTTCGGAAAGGCAAAGAGTACAAAGCCCATACAGCCATGTCTGATGTCTTTAATCTGTCTTTCTTTTTGCTCCCCTCGTAAAGCGATAGTGAACTTTACGAAGGAAAATATGTGCGCTTAGTGGTGAAAAATCCAAAGTGAGAAACTGTGACGTCCGAAAACGCGCGCTCCGCTTTCTAGTCCGAGTCAGTGTGGCCAGTTTTACGAAATTTATCGTTTTTCATACTTATACTTAATAAAAAAAAAAAAAAAATACTGAAACGGAAAATGAGTCTTTACATAAGAAATAATCAACTTAAGCCAATGGAAGTGGTACATAAGATTGGCAAATCAATAGTGTTTGTCTGTCTATCTGTTTGTCTGTATGTATGTTTCTTGCGCGCGTATCATCACATACAATTTACACATTTATATTGCTGAAAGTCTAACTTAGAATGCAGCGGTATGTGTTATCATGACCACTTTCTAGAAGATGAGTTCTAGCTAGAATTATTTTAAGGTAAAACGCGCATGTGAACAGAGTTTAACTTATAATGGTTCACCTGTCTTCGCCATACTGGATGACATGTGGTGTGCAGTGCACCAAGAAGCTTAAATGAAAGTATTAAGAAAAAACAGTTGGCGTTAGAAGTAATTTGAAACGCGCTTTTACTGGATGCATCTGAGTATGGAATAGCAAAGAAAAACAGCCCTTGCCGCCACTCTCCTTGCTGGTGAAAAACTGCTGTCAGTCACTAGATACGACCGCAGGTAAGAGGTGTTTTTCTGTATTATTCTGAGTCCGTTTTTGTCAGAATTATCCCGCTCTAACGGAAGGAACTAGAGCAGGTGGAGGTATTTGCATCCACAAACGTTCGGTGAATGTGCCTTTGGCACTTGAAACTAAGAAACAGAAGATGGATGGTATATTGCTCGAATCGAATGGCTTATTGACGGTTTCACAGTCTTTTCGAAAGAGAAACTTACCAATTCTGTTTATACAACACCGTTATATGGAGTTTAAGGTACAGCTTTCCGAAAACTGAGACGGTATGATCAGTTAACGAAACTAAATAACTTTCAGTGCATGAGCCTTTCAGGAACTGAAAATAATATCTGCTTTGAGAGAATAAATCTGCTTTTCCATCTATACGAACTATCCAATCCGGATTATAATTTTTCACAAAACTAAGTTCACAAAATTAAGTTCTTTTCACTACAAGTTGTTCGCAACGCAACTATAATGAGGAATGAAGTTGTATGCGGCTCTTTTAAAAGTGATTCCATACCTAAAGCCTAACTGAAGGCAAGCCTTCGAAAGAAGCGGTTGTTTCCTTTGTGTGTTACATAAAAAAAACCGGCCAAGTGCGAGTCGGACTCGCGCATCGAGGGTTCCGTACCACCACATTATCATAATTGTATTAGTTGAAATTTCAGTAAGTTAATGTGCTAGATTTTTTGAGTCCGACATGCGCTTGGCCAAATTTTATTATTTGTTGTTATTTTATAGCTTATGCACTATAAACATACCAATTTTCAAGTTTGGAAGTGCTCCCGATTTTAAAATAGAACTAAAACAAAAATCGCCCTCTCTTATATGAATGTTCTTGAAACGGGAGCTCACCACAATTGGTTACCATTAGTTGTAAGAAAAGTTGTAATATTTAATGATTTCAGACTTTTCTCATTATTTGTACTGTGAGACCTAGCTTCTTGCCAAATTTCATAATTTTAGGTCAACGGGAAGTACCCTGTAGGTTTTGCTTTTTTGCATAAATGTATGGAGATGAGGACATAAAATGCCATATCTTTTGATTGCGTCGCGATCTTGTGTGGTTCATAGATCCTAACATATGGTATTAATTTCAACCTGATACCTCTACCCGTTCGTGAGATAAAGGGTCTTAACAGACAGACAGACAGACGGACAACAAAGTGATCCTATAAGGGTTCAGTTTTTTCTGTTGAGGTACGGAACCCTAAAAACTAAAAAATTAATGAAAAAATACTATTTTCACTTCTCATGCTCGTAAAGTTGTAGTTTATGCTGGGTATAGACAGCCTAAAATTTATAACTCGACCATAAAACACTTTTTATCCGCGGCTTAATTAATCGCACTCCCCTACGGGTAGTGCGAATACCTTCAATAAAAAGTCATGTTTTATGCACTTGTTGTAAAATCTACTATTTTTTATTAAAAATTCATTGTAAATACACCTTACCCTGCATTTTCATTAATGACTTAGTGCATTCTTAACGCGGACGAAATATAGTGTCAATTGCACCATCTACAATAACAACAGAAACAACAATAACAGGATAGCCTCATATTACTGTAGTGAAAATTGTGGGAAGAGCAAGACGCATATATTCGGTTCTGGTTAAGTTAAATGGTGCAATGGGGGGGTGGTATGTTGCAGACATTTTACATCACAACTTGGAAACTAAAAGTCGTTAAAACATAATACCCCACCTAGTAACGACAATTTATTTTTGCCCCCTGTATTTGGGCCCCCTTTACAATAATAATGATGACATTTTAAATATTTTTTGTTTGCAATTGGTTAATTATATTCTAATTACAACCACGTCAATAGCATTAGTAGTTGCTGAGATAAACAGGTGTGACAGACAGACATACAGACGAAGTCGCACCATAAGGGTTCCGTTTTTACCATTTTGGTTCGGAACTCTAAAAAAGATCTTATCTTATCTTAAGGCGCTAATAGCGGTCAAATGCCTAAACTTTACGTTGAAATATTAAAATAAATGGCCATCAAAACCATTGAAAAATATATAGGGTGATATATCAAGATTTTAAAAAGGTTTTTACTTGAACAGAATTGTATTTTTGCTTACCACGTTTTAGGAAAAAATCCCCAGCAGCACCTGTTTTTGTGATAATTTGCAAAATTTCTCCAAAACCGCAAAAATTCACTAGTTAGTTTTTACACACAAAAAAGGTAACTATTATATCAATATTTTTACTTGAATGTTTTATTTTTATTCCACATAGTACTAATGAAAAGTGCAAAAAACCGAGTTTTTGAGCGCGTGCGGCCGCGAACCCAACCAAAAACTGTAAGCCGTGACATCTTAGCGTGCACATACGATTAGAGTGCATTTTTATTTTGATCAAGTAACGCTGAGCGCTATTAAGGCCTTAAGATAAAGCTACAAAATACTTGAGTAACATGCGTAATTTTTCATTAATTGAATCATTTAACACCCACTGGAAGAACACTTTAAGGCGAACGAAGTAGCTGGCAACAGCTAGCAAACAGCATAAAATCCATATTTTTTTTTATGTGTTAAGTGAGCAAACGAGCAGGTGGGCCACCTGATGTAAAGTAGTCACCACCGCCCATGGAGCCCGCTGTCTTATTAATGGCATAACTCGACACTAATAAGACAGCAAAGCACGTCAAAGTTATCATAATTTCGAAATTGCATTACGTTTTTAACTAAATAACTATCAAACAGAACTACCTTTAAACCTTCTTGAATTGAACAATTATTATTCAAGCGTTTTCCCTTCCAAACTAAAATACGTCAACGAATAGGTATCGAAAAATTTTGCAGTACTGGCCACACTGGCGGACTGTCGCGGATTGCGTTCACTTCATTGACGTAAGAAGAAACGCCCTGCGCGTGGTTTCCAAAATCTGGTGGAAGCTCGGGTGGAAGGGGCCGAGGCATTGACGCAAGAAAAACGCATGCACCCATTGCGCTCCGCTTGGCTATCCTATGTGCGTCTTTGCCCCAGGTTGGTAAGTATAGTCTTATAGGTATGAATTCTATTTGGGAGTTATTTATACCGGGCTTGTAAAAGTTTGGCCTCATGATGGTAACTAATCTTTAGGCTCTTATCAAGCCAACCACACTGTACGAAAACGACAAAATGGCGGCCATTTTAGGAAAAAACATCTTGAAATTATGCTATAACTAAAAAACCGGCCAAGTGCGAGTCGGACTCGCGCACTGAGGGTTCCGTACCACCACATAAACATAATTGTATTAGTTGAAATTTCAGTAAGTTAATGTGCTAGATTTTTTGAGTCCGACACGCGCTTGACCAAATTTTATTATTTGTTGTTATTTTTTAGCCTATGCCCTATAAACATACCAATTTTCAAGTTTGTAAGTGTTCCCGTTTTTAAATAGAACTAAAACAAAAAACGCCTCAGCAACCATCCAACTTGACCCCTCTCTTATATGAATGTTCTTGAAACGGGAGCTCACCACAATTGGTTACCATTAGTTGTGAGAAAAATTGTAATATTTAATGATTTCAGACTTTTCCCATTATTTGTACTGTGAGACCTAGCTTCTTGCCAAATTTCATAATTTTAGGTCAACGGGAAGTACCCTGTAGGTTTTTCATTTTTGAATAAATGTATGGAGATGAGGACATAAAATGCCATATCTTTTGATTGCGTCGTTGTAAAAAATTGAAATTTTCAGATCTTGTGTGGTTCATGGATCCTAATATATGGTATTAATTTCAACTTGATACCTTTACCCGTTCGTGAGATAAAGGGTCTTGACAGACAGACAGACAGACAGACAGACAGACAGACAGACAGACAGACAGACAGACAGACAGACAGACAGACAGACGGACAACAAAGTGATCCTATAAGGGTTCCGTTTTTTAGGGTTCCGTACCTCAAAAGAAAAAAAAACGGAACCCTTATAGGATCACTTTGTTGTCCGTCTGTCTGTCTGTCTGTCTGTCTGTCTGTCTGTCTGTCTGTCTGTCTGTCTGTCTGTCTGTCTGTCAAGACCCTTTATCTCACGAACGGGTAAAGGTATCAGGTTGAAATTAATACCATATATTAGGATCCATGAACCACACAAGATCTGAAAATTTCAATTTTTTACAACGACGCAATCAAAAGATATGGCATTTTGTGTCTTCATCTCCATACATTTATTCAAAAATGAAAAACCTACAGGGTACTTCCCGTTGACCTAAAATTATGAAATTTGGCAAGAAGCTAGGTCTCACAGTACAAATAATGGGAAAAGTCTGAAATCATTAAATATTACAACTTTTCAAACAAATAATGGTAACCAATTGTGGTGAGCTCCCGTTTCAAGAACATTCATATAAGAGAGGGGTCAAGTTGGATGGTTGCTGAGGCGATTTTTGTTTTAGTTCTATTTAAAAATGGGAACACTTACAAACTTGAAAATTGGTATGTTTATAGGGCATAGGCTATAAAATAACAACAAATAATAAAATTTGGTCAAGCGCGTGTCGGACTCAAAAAATCTAGCACATTAACTTACTGAAATTTCAACTAATACAATTATGTTTATGTGGTGGTACGGAACCCTCAGTGCGCGAGTCCAACTCGCACTTGGCCGGTTTTTTTCTTTTGAGGTACGGAACCCTAAAAACTAAAAGGAATAGAGAAAAAATTTGAAAGTTAAAATGTTTTGCATAAAATTATCTACAACTACTATTTAGTAACTAGCTGGTGCTCGCAACTTAGTCAGCGTGGAATCCGTTTAAATTAAATCAGAAAATTGGTTTGCCCTAAAAGTTTTAATACCTTATTTTACCCCTTTTAAGTTCAATTACAGCTATTTAAAGTAACTTATAACCTTTTCTATGGTTGGTTTAAACCAAATTTCATAAAAATCGGTACAGCGGGTAAGCCATAAAAACGTATTAAATTATTGATTTCCCATATAACATTCATCCCTTATTTCAGCTCCTTTATGTTTTAGTTTTGCAACGCAATGTAGCCTGTGTCCTTTTACATAGTTTACACTATCTTCGTACTAAATTTCATTAAAATCGGTTTAGCAAAATAGCCGTAAAAGCGTTACCAAAATTATTAAATCTGTTTCACATACAAACCTTCATCCTCTATTTAACTTTTTTTTATTTCAAGTTTTATTTATGCGATGAAAAGTAGCTTTTGTACTTTTCCATATTTCACACTATTTTTATACTAAATTTCATTAAAATCGGTTCGGCAAATTAGCCGTGAAAGCGTAACAGTCAGAGAGATTTATTTTCTCTTCCTAACTATTTTATAAATTCTATAATAATTATTATAGATAGGATTATGATGGGATTTATTAATAAAATTAAAGGATTGCTACAATTTTTTAAAAATTCCTACACAGAGTTTTAAAACCTAAATGAAGCGACATAACTGGAAGTCGTAATTTCGCTTCTGTGCTTCAAAGAGTCGTGGTCGTTAAGCCAAGTCAGAGGCCTGTAGATTTCCAAGATGCGATTTAATCTGACACGTCTTCTCCCTCTCACGTAGAAAGATATTTTTTTTGTTAAATTAACAATAGGTGTCAATAAAACTCTCTTAACTAAAGCACGGCGATTACTTTAAAATTATGCTTAAATTATTTCTTACAAGAACAATTGCAGAGAGCAGTGCAGTTTAATGATATTTTTATGCAACTATAAGCTTTTAAACATTTCTGTTTGCATTCACACTTAATCATTACTTGACACGATGCAGCGACAGTAGGATTAATACTCCGAATTGGAAGGAGTCTGTCACCTTCTTTCTTCCACCCATTCAGGCATGGATCTCGTGGTTTTATTTCAGCAATATGCGCGCAAGCCCAGATACCTGCTTGGTATATTGACCACCTACAGTCATGAAAGAGAGCATTCTGTGTAGGAGGCAGTCTTTCTGGATTTTGAAAAATGCTGGAACAGCATCTCTGAGTATTGCAGATGGGTTCTTAAAAGTTGTGCATGTGAAAAAAACAAGGAATGCTCACCAGGTAACCTATGTAGCACTACAGGCACTTATCAATGAAGCCCACCAACAATTATGCCCAGATATTGCATTAGAAACTTGGCTCCAGAGCAATATTAAATATCCTTCGTTTGAATATTGGGTCCTCGTTATGCATTTAAGGACTCTATTTTTAATATTTGTACCTGCTCACAGAGAGCTAAGCTATGATCAGTATAATAATCATTAGATTAAGTGTGTGTGCAAACAGAAGTGTTCAAAAGCTTGTAGTTGCATAAAAACATCATTAAACTGCACTGTTCTCTGCAAGTGTTCTTGTTAGAAATAATATAAGCATAATTTTAAAAGTATTTGCCGTAGTTAAAAGAGTTTTATTGACACCTATTTAACATTCTGTGTTGGAAGATTATAAATTTTTATAATTCAATTGATTTTATCAATAAATCTATAAAAAATAAAAATAAAGTTAAATAGAGGATGGAGGTTTGTATGTGAAACCGATTAAATAATTTTGGTAACGCTTTTACGGCTATTTCGCTGAACCGATTTTAATGAAATTTGGTACGAAGATAGTGTAAACTATGTAAAAGGACACAGGCTACATTGTGTTCCAAAAATAAATCACAAAGGATCTGAAATAGGAGATGAATGTTATATGGGAAAATTACTGGCACTTGAGACATACTCGTAACATCTTAGTTCTCAGGGTGGGCAACGCGCTTTGCTGTCTTATTAGCGTCAAAGTATGTTACTAATAAGATAATGGGTGCTATTTGCGGTGGAGACCACTTACCATCAGGTGGCCCACCTGCTCGTTTGCTCACTTGTAACATAAAAAAAAGTAAAAAAAGAAAGAATAATTCAATACGTTTTTACGGCTTACCCGCTGAACCGATTTCGATGAAATTTTGTATGAAGATATTTAAAATCTTCGAAAAGGTTATAACTTACTTTTGATTGCTGTAATTGCACTTAAAAGGGTTAAAAATAAGGTATTAAAACTTTTATGGCAAACCAATTTTCTGTTTTAATAATAACTGATTCCACGCAGACTAAGTTGCGAGCACCAGCTAGTTACTAAATAGAAGTTGAAGATAATTTTATGCACAACATTTTTTACTTTCAATTTTTTTCTCTATTCCTTTTAGTTTTTTAGTTCTAGCAGAATTTCAAGATTTTATTGTTTCTTTAAATGGCTGCCATTTTTTTTATATGTATAATTGGGCCCCGCTCAGGTTTGTTTAAATTCATCGTATAGAGCTGATATCAACATTACTATAAACTTTTACAGGGCGCGTAACTCCCATTATTCACTTATATGGACATGAATACCTACTAGTAGGTTTTCTATGCCTGTGAACGAGCCTGTGAAGAAGCTGCTGGGTTTCCAGCATAGTTTCCAGCAACAGTTAACCAATCTGTCAATAAATAATCTCTACGCATAAACAGTCCTGTCATGTTCAGTCCCGAACACACACGGAAAAGCGCGGGCAACAGCTAGTCAACAAAAAAAGATAAATATTTTTTTTATTAACAGTGGTATAAAAAGTAGAAATTAATTTAAGTAGCATAAATTTTATTCTAGGTAAGCAAATGTATTCTGCTTTTAAAATTTTTACTGTTTTAAAAATCAAACCAAGTCGCGGGCATTAGTAGCATTTTAATAATTAGCAATGTAATATAAAAGATCTTAGTTTATGACTTGTGCTGTTTTTTTCTAAGCACTTAGTTAGAAAAATCTATACAGGGTGTAAGGGAAGGTGTACCGAAAACTGAAAGGACGTGCTTTGTCAACGAAACTGAACAACTTTCCCAAAGAAACATATGTTGGGAAATGAAAAAAAAAAAATTACCTCTCCATACAAATTGCTTACTCTGGTCGAACAGTTTGAATGGAGAGGTCTAATTTATTTTTCATTTCCCAACATATGTTTCTTTGGGAAAGTTGTTCAGTTCCGTTGACTGAGCACGCCCTTTCAGTTTTCGGTATACCGTCCCTTACACCCTTTATACAGCCAACACTGTCTTTTGGGTACCAAGTGTGGTCGATAAGGGTATGCTCCTGAATGAACTAGAATGAATAACTTCGTAACCACTTTTTACATTAAATATGGCATTTATCTTAACAGAAAAAAAAACATAGTAACAAACAAGAATGAGAAATCATAAGGTCGAGATATAATTTGAATTTAATTTGTATAACTAAAGAAAAAAAATTGTATAATGACCCCTATTTTGTAAATTTTTTCCCATCTTTATATTTGTTATTTTACTGCTACATTTTTAATCAAAAATATAAAAAAAATTACAATATTTTAGACAAAACAATATTTGGTGATATAGTCGTTAACAATTTTTGATATTTTTGATATAACTTAGAAAAAAAAATACTTTTCTCTCATTTTTGTGAATGTCGGTGTCACCATTGGTCGTAACAGCCACGTTGTAAGGCACGCTTATGTGAACGTTATTGACGTGTAAATGAGATCGAAAATAACATTGACGAGCGTGTAGCTGCTAATTTTAGGGCAGGTATAGCCTTGTGGTTCCGTGTGGTGCCAGCAAAGAATAGTACCATCCCATACATACCCATGGGTATCAGAAGAGGCGACTAAGGGTTATGTGCAGCAGCATCCTCCTGTGTATAATACCATCTTACTTCCTGCGGTCACCCACAACCGCGGTCCATGGTGCCAGCCGTAACGCTGACAAGCGAGGTGACTATGGACTTCCCCTCCACATTTTTCCAGCAAAAACTAGAATTCTGGAGGGAGCTCCCTGTCTAGTAGAGGAAATTTCATGGGATGTTATGGTGATGATAGCCTTAAAACTTGTCAAAGACTTATAATGTTATTTCAAAAACATATTTGTACCTTGTTTCAAGGAGTTGCTTTGTCTCCATTGGGATTTATTTCTCTCAAGGCCACCGCTGTTTGGGGTGAGGGCGAGTCTGATTTCCGTCGAAAATATTTGACGAACATATAATTTACGTTTTGACTAGCACTTCCTTCTGTTCTTTGCGTTCTTCTTACTATCCTCCCGTCAAACTCAAGTGCATATGAATTCACAACTACTGTAAAGTAAGCCAAAACTGCAACAATAAAATTAATGTTTGTTCAACAACTAAAAATAAAATGGTTCTAAAGCTGCGCAGAGACTTCCTATTTCCTTGTCTTAACAAATGTATCAAGTCTTTCCGTACATACATTGAGGTCTCTTTTTTGGAGGGATTCGTATAAATAATGATATGCTTCCTTTTGCGAACCCTTTCATACTTCTTACGCTCAATCTACCTTCATTCATTATACTTTTTTCCTTAGGCTTTAGAAATGTCTAAATAAGAATCTCAAATGCATCATTTGTTTAGGTACTTTTTGTTCGTACCTGGGTAAATATTAAAAAAAATCGCATATTTCTGATGTTTTAGCAATTTTTTGTCCGTTTCATTTCAGACCTATTATTATGTGACAGAGGTGGTCTCAGCGGATTTAGTCAGTTCTGATATAATACTTTCGTTGTCACAGACAGTGTCCTTGTAAAAGGTACAATTACATTACGTACAGTGAGGTGCCTATTCAATTCGTTCGGGTTATAAAGGGTTTTACAAACTAATGGATATACTCGTATGAACGATAATGAAATCAATAATTACATCACAAACAGGATTCAAAAATATACATACCTCCTCCTAAAATTATTTGCATTAGGACGACCATAAAATAGCCAATAGCACTTTTTGGGTACCAGAATTTAAAATTTTCATCATGGATGACGATTTGGCATTTATAGTTTTTAATCGATACATAAAAGAAATAAACAAGAGCGTATACCACCGTTACTATAATGGCTATATATGAAGTCACTATAAAAAATTTTACTCTGGGACTATTCTGAAAAAAAAAAGAACAAGTTCGTTCACTATAATTTATTGCTATGGCGTTTGATAAGCCGGGTCATTTTTAAATTATCAGTGTTCACACAATAGTGCGAGCTTCCTAGAGCCTGTATTTGCGGAGCAAATGACTGAATTATGCCGTTTATTGCTAGGTTGAAAGTTATGTCTTTGTTTATTTATCTCGTAACAGGAATATTTTACAGAATTATAAATATTAAAAAAAAACTAGGCATTTGCGATTTGGAATCGCACATTAAGTACCTGTATACCATATGATATACTGCAAGCAGCCCTGTGTCTTTAAAAACCCCGAGTCTACTCAATCCTAACCACATTTCAATATGAATGTACTTAAAACGGAAGCGCGCCTTATTTGGTTATGATTACTTGTGAGAAAAGTTGTTTTATTTAATGATTTTAAACGTTTCCTTTACTTGTGCTGTGGGACCTAGCTCCTTGCCAAATTTTATTATTCTAGGTCAACGCAAAAGACCAGACAATTGTTGTACACCATAAAAAAGAGGAGAGTTGAGTATCTCGGGCACGTACTCGGACATGAAAGATATCAATTGCTTCAATTGATTATGATGGGCAAGATTAAGGGGAGAAGGCGCGTCGGAAGACGTAAAAAATCATAGCTCAGAAACATCCGCGAGTAGACAGGCAAATATATATTTTTTTAACTAGCCTATATACTGTCCCACTGCTGGGCAATGGCCTCTCCTTCGGTCCTCCAACTGTCGCGGTCCATAGCGAATTCTAACCAATCGCGACACCTTTTTCGTAGTCTACCCCTGCGGCGTTGTCCATTCTGCGATATCCATTGGGTGACGATTCTCGCCCATAGCAGGCATACCTAGTGCAGAAAAACTTATTTGCTTTGAGCAGGACCGAGACAGATTTATGAAGCTAACGACCATAGTGAATAGGCACCGAAGAAGGTCAACGGGAATTACCCTACAGGTTGTGGTTTGATTCATAAATGTATGGAGATGGGGACATATAAGGAGCCGTATGTTTTGGTTATGTTGTAGAAGCTTGAAATTTTCACACTTTCAAGGGTCAGTCAACGGACCTTAATATTTCAAACATTAAGGTCCGTTGATTTTACTGTCATCATGATACATTTACCTATTTGTGAGATATAGGGCCTAGACAGACAGACCGAAAGACAGACAACAAAGTGATCCTGTAAGGGATACTAAACCCTAAAAATGGCGAAGTGCGAGTCGGATTGGCGCAATAAGGTTTTTAACCTGTACACCACATACATGAAATTTTCAATTGTCTATTATGATTCAAAAGAAGCAGCCTAGTCACAATATCAGTCGAGACACGTCCACTGTTGGACATAGGTCTCTCCTCTCTCTCCTAAATATCTTCACTACGATCGGCCCTGCGGCGTTGCCAGCATCCAACGGCACCTGACACCTTGACGGGATTGCCAGTTAACCTTTTGGTTGCAGTCACCACCCTAGTACCTATACCCCCTATCGGCTATCGGTTTTTCAAGCGTCCACTGCCACTTTAGTGTCGCGATTATCAGAGCTGTACTATGTCGGTTACTTTAGTTTTTAGGATCTTCACGTTTCTGATTCGATCTTTGAGCATAGCTCCTTCCATAGACCTTATGAGGCCCAACATGAACAACCATGTTTCGATGCCATTTGTCATCATTTTTGCCGTTCTGCCCTACAGTGCCGAGTTTGCCCAGAAGTAGCCTATTCACTCGATATTCGAGTTACATGAATTATACTGGCGTTTTCTTAAGTAATCTCATTATACACATGTAGCTTGGTCATAAGAAAATACTCACAATACAAGTTGAAAACCCCAATAACATTGAAGAGCATAATAAAAGTAGTCCTATTCCGAAAATTAATCCTTCAAACATATAAAATACCAATCCGAAGCCGGCTTTGGACCGCATGCCATCACAGTGAGGAGAAAAGAAAAAACTTGCGATTGATATGCCACGAACCTGTATAAAATAGTATATTATTACATCAAACACGTCTGATTATTGTTGTTAAAACAAAAGCATTCAATCAGATTATGGAAAATATGCAGGCATCTCCGCAACACCAAGGATGGTGGGCATGTGCTGACACGCAGGTGAGACGCAGATGGCGCAGATCCTTATGTTTACTTCGTAATAAAGCGAGAGGCAAGACGTGTTCGACCCTGCGCTGCGTCTCGGTATACCTGCGTCACCTGTGCACTGCTCGTGTAGAGGTGAACACGTGTGAAGTGGTTATGATTGTTGTTGTGTTACCTGCGCATGAGCGGACAGACGGTTCACAGTAGATGCAATGCATCTACCATTGTTGCGGAGGTGTTTACATATTTTCCGTAGATTTTTGCAGTGAGAAACACTCATTTTCATCAAACCAGCTGAAAGATGTCTACTGCTGGACATAGGCCTACCCTGAATTTTTTTACGAAGACTCGGCTTGCGCTGCACGCATCCAGCGGCTTTCCACGACTTTAACTCGATCGTCGGTCCACTTTACAGGGAGCCAGCCCACGCTACGTTTTCCGCTTCGAGGAGACCACTCTAGAACCTTTACGCCATCGGTTGTCCTAGCGCCACTTTGGTTAAGCGATTGTCTGAGCTATGTCGGACAACACTAAAAAGGATCAACTTACCATACCAAAAACTGCTATAAAGTATATTGCTGATTCTAATGAACGAACTATAACACAGAATGTATCTATATATGGCAGGCACTCAAATGCTCTACCCATCTCTCCTCAAGTATCCAATTATTCCTTGTAACCCGTAAACAAAATGTTAAAATTAGGTAAAATCATTATAAATAAACCAAAATATATATTATCATTCATTATAAATAAATAAAAGTTATGAAGAGGTTATGAATAAACGTCTAGTTCACGTCAAAGAGTCCTGGGCATAGAATCTAGGGCTCATTCAAAAAGTTTCTAAGGAATACAAACTAGCGTTGGAAACCACAGACCTTTGTTGGAAACTCACGCGCAGGCGTTTTCGTCATAAATGTAAGAAAAAACAGGTACGAATTAATATTCATAAACATAACTCGTGGGCTACGAATAAATACTTATTATTTATTCGTAGCCCGTGGGTTCCCAATATCTTTGATCTATATTCGAATCTTGTGTTGTTTAGCGCTGTTTGAGACAGAAAAAAGGTATATATTTTTCCTGTGAGTAAAATTTCCTACCTCAAGTATTTGGAGTACTTTTCCTCCTGTTAATTGTACATATTTAGGAGCGTGTAGCTCACAGGTTTTTCGCTATTCAGAGTCGCTATGAATCCCAAGGAGTCCCAATATTCTTGCTAAATGGTACCCATAGATCCCACTGATTTCCATGAATCATCCCTTGATGAATCACGTATTCAGATAAGTAAGTAGTACGTAGCGACCGAGCTTGCTCTGTTTAGTTTTAACCGAAGCCCACCAACAGATGGCACTGTAAGGTTTCTGAAACGCACTCTTTTCAAGAAAAACAAAGAAAAAAAAAACACCGGCCAAGTGCGAGTTGGACTCGCGCCCTAAGGGTTCCGTACCTATCTACCATATGATATACTAAAAGCTTTTGCTCTTTGATTTTAAAACCTACGCGACCGGCCAACTTGACCCCTCTTTTATAGAAAAGTTCTTGAAACGGGAGCTCACTATAATTGGTTCTATTAGTTGTGAGAAAAATTTAAATATTTAATGATGTTAGACTTTTCCCTTTATTTGTACTGTGAGATCTAGCTTCTTGCCAAATTTCATAATTTTAGGTCAACGGGAAGTACCCTGTAGGTTTTGCTTTTTTGCATAAATGTATGGAGATGAGGACATAAAAAGCCATATCTTTTGATTGCGTCGTTGTAAAAAATTGAAATTTTCAGATCTTGTGTAGTTTATGGACCTTAATATTCGTTATCAATTTCAACCTGATACCTCTTCTCGTTCGTGAGAAAAAGGAAAGACAGGCAGACGGACAACAAAGTGATCCCATAAGGGTTCTGTTTTTTTTATTTTGAGGTACGGAACCCTAAAAACAGTGAAAACCAATTTTTCCAGACATAAACGTAGCTATATCGATTTTTCACCACCTGAAACCTCCGTGTAGTGAATTTCATCGAAATTGTTAGAGACGTTTTTGAAAAACCTATTACAAATATACATAATATACAAATATTGCTCGTCTAATAGTATAGGATAGTACAGGAGTATCCCCATCTGTTAATTTTGAAGTTCAGATATTTAAAATGTTTTTAATGATTTGAATACTCGCTTGCCTAATTCGCCTTTAGTATTTTTGCAAAGGTATCGTATACTATTAAACAAGCAATATTTGTATATATTTTTGTACCTATATATATTGTATATATATTTGTAATCAATTTCTCGAAAACGGCAATAACGATTTCGATGAAATTTACTATACAGGTGTCTCATGTCTGGGAAAATTCGTTTACACCCTCTGTTTATAAAAAAAATATATATGCGCGTTTTAGTGCGTTTAAGAAACTTACAGCGCCATCTGTTGTTGAGTAGCATAGCTTGCTCACCCGATGATATTTTTATACAGAGCATATGGTCGCCCAGGTACTAGTATTGAAACTAGTACTTTGTTCCTTACTAATTATTGCAGGTTTGTTGAAATATTTATTGGTTTTACAGGCTCTCTTATTTTGTTTCAATTATTTTGGAAATCCACGCGCAGGCGTTTTTTTAAGTTCATGGTTGGCTCCAACGTAGCCTCGTGGTTGGCTCTATTTACTTTAGGTAGTGTTCCACCCGCGTACAATTTTGTGCAAGAACGACTTCAAGCTTACTTCCCTATATTGTGAATGAGAAAATCAGGCTATTAGTTTGTACCAAAAAACTAAACAGCTTCTCTCAGGAAGCATAATAAATACGAAAAATAAAATTCAAGTTCCCATAGAAACTTCATCAACTGATAAGGCCTTTTGTATGGGTTGCAATTTTTTCATATTTCGACTTTATTCTTTTGAAAAAGTTGTTAAAATTCATAGTCTGAGTAATCTACTAAAACTTCAGCACTTCGTAAACAATATATAGTGGTTACACGTAGTTTCTAAAATCTTTGGGTTACACCCACCTATACTTTATTCAGAAAAAATGTTACATCTCCGGTTTCCATTATTATACCAGTGTTTAAATTAAACCATTAGCTATTAAACGAAAAAAGTTTCATTAAAATCGGTTCAGTAGTTTTTGCATGATGCTCGAACAAATCAGAAAACAAACATACATAACATCACGACTCTTTCCCGTCGGGGTAGGCAGAGACCATAATCCTCCATCTAAAATACTTAAAATATGATCTTTATGTAGAACGTCCTGAATTTGGTCCTAGTACGTTCACCTAGGCCTTCCCCTTCCAAAAGTTCCATTCGCTCTCGCCAGGTAGATAGATCTCTTTCATCAATCTTCGTTCATTCATCCTTTTTACATGACAAAACCATCTCAGCATCCGTTTCAAAATTTTAGTCACTACATTTTCTTTTACGCCACAACGTTCTCTTATCATACTATTTTTAATCCTGCTACTCAATTTAACACAAATCATACTCCTCAACGCTCTTATTTCTACTGCAATAATTCTACTTTTTTGCTTCTTCTGCCATACCCAGCTATCACTGCCGTACATCAGTGTTGGTAACTTGGTACCAATATACCCCCATTAATAGCCAAAAGAGCCTTGTGAGACACTTTCTGACTCTCTTCATAAAAGCGTGCTGAGCAACATTCATCATGTGTCCAGCATTCACTCTTCTTTCAATATCACTTTCACACTTTCCATCTCTCGTAAATTTTGAAACCAGATACACAAACTCTTTCATTTGTTCGACTTTCGACGACGACCACCCTCGGTATTATAATCTCGGACGAAGAACCTATTAAGAATATACCTTCCTGAATGAACCTGACCGTAACCACTTTTTACATTAAATATAGCATTTACGAGTATCTTATAGTGTAGGCAACGAAGCAGTTGACCCCAACATACTCGTAATTCTCTCTGGTAGATTTTATTTGACAGGATGATAAAGTATCATGAATTAAATGTAAATTCAAAATCTATATATATAAAAGAAGAAGGTGACTGACTGACTGACTGACTGACTGACTTACATATCAACGCACAGCCCAAACCACTGGGTCTAGAGATTCCAAATTTGGCAAGTAGGTTCCTTATGAGGCCTAGGGGTGCACTAAGAAAGGGTTTTACAAAATTCCACCCCTAAGGGGGTAAACTGGGGGATGAAAGTTTGTATGAAAGTCCGTCAGTTTTGAAGTTAGGATCTTCAAAATTTGTATTTAGGCTGACGACTAAAAATTAAAATTTGATGTCTCAGGGTTTTTGAAAATTCGACACCCCTAAGGGTGAAAAGGGGGATGAAGTTGAAAATTCTTTATTTCTAAAGTAAAATCCACATAATTTATTATTTAGGCAATAGTGATGTAATTCTATGCAACGTTCATCACTGTTATTGAAATTCCACCCCAAATTCAACCCCTCAAAAAAGGGAAATGGGGTGAAAAAATCTAAAAACTCATATGGGTATCGTTTGTATGGTTTATCGGGTCGCTGATTACGAAAACTACAACAATTTTAAAATCCAACGTGGTGGACGTTAAATACCATCATTCCCTTGGGATGGGGTTGGGGTGCGATAGGGATGAAATGTGAATATGGGTGTCGTTTGTATGGTTTATCGGGTCGCTGATTACGAAAACTACGACAATTTTGAAATCCAACGTGGTGGACGTGAAATACCATCATCCCCCTAGGGATGGAGTTGGGGTGCGATAGGTTTGAAATGTCTAAAAATAAATATGGGTGTCGTTTGTATGTTAGGGATAGCGGTTAAATTGGCGTTAGGGGCAGGGATAGGGAAAGGTAGAGATAGAGGTAGAGAGGTAAAGAGGTAGAGAGGTAGAGAGGTAGAGAGGTAGAGAGGTAGAGAGGTAGAGAGGTAGAGAGGTAGAGAGGTTGAGAGGTAGAGAGGTTGAGAGGTAGAGAGGTAGAGAGGTAGAGAGGTAGAGAGGTAGAGAGGTAGAGAGGTAGAGAGGTAGAGAGGTAGAGAGGTAGAGAGGTAGAGAGGTAGAGAGGTAGAGAGGTAGAGAGGTAGAGAGGTAGAGAGGTAGAGAGGTAGAGAGGTAGAGAGGTAGAGAGGTAGAGAGGTAGAGAGGTAGAGAGGTAGAGAGGTAGAGAGTTAGATAGGTAGAGAGGTAGAGAGGTAGAGAGGTAGAGAGGTAGAGAGGTAGAGACGTAGAGAGGTAGAGACGTAGAGACGTAGAGACGTAGAGACGTAGAGACGTAGAGACGTAGAGACGTAGAGACGTAGAGACGTAGAGAGGTAGAGTGGTAGAGAGGTAGAGAGGTAGAGAGGTAGAGACGTAGAGAGGTAGAGTGGTAGAGAGGTAGAGAGGTAGAGAGGTAGAGAGGTAGAGAGGTAGAGAGGTAGAGAGGTAGAGAGGTAGAGAGGTAGAGAGGTAGAGAGGTAGAGAGGTAGAGAGGTAGAGAGGTAGAGAGGTAGAGAGGTAGAGAGGTAGAGAGGTAGAGAGGTAGAGAGGTAGAGAGGTAGAGAGGTAGAGAGGTAGAGAGGTAGAGAGGTAGAGAGGTAGAGACGTAGAGACGTAGAGAGGTAGAGACGTAGAGACGTAGAGAGGTAGAGAGGTAGAGAGGTAGAGACGTAGAGACGTAGAGAGGTAGAGAGGTAGAGAGGTAGAGAGGTAGAGAGGTAGAGAGGTAGAGAGGTAGAGAGGTAGAGAGGTAGAGAGGTAGAGAGGTAGAGAGGTAGAGAGGTAGAGAGGTAGAGAGGTAGAGAGGTAGAGAGGTAGAGAGGTAGAGAGGTAGAGAGGTAGAGAGGTAGAGAGGTAGAGAGGTAGAGAGGTAGAGAGGTAGAGAGGTAGAGAGGTAGAGAGGTAGAGAGGTAGAGAGGTAGAGAGGTAGAGAGGTAGAGAGGTAGAGAGGTAGAGAGGTAGAGAGGTAGAGAGGTAGAGAGGTAGAGAGGTAGAGAGGTAGAGAGGTAGAGAGGTAGAGTGGTAGAGTGGTAGAGAGGGAGAGAGGGAGAGAGGGAGAGAGGGAGAGAGGGAGAGAGGGAGAGAGGGAGAGAGGGAGAGAGGGAGAGAGGGACTGAGGGTGAGAGGGAGAGAGGGAGAGAGGGAGAGAGGGAGAGAGGGAGAGAGGGAGAGAGGGAGAGAGGGAGAGAGGGAGAGAGGGAGAGAGGGAGAGAGGGAGAGAGGGAGAGAGGGAGAGAGGGAGAGAGGGAGAGAGGGAGAGAGGGAGAGAGGGAGAGAGGGAGAGAGGGAGAGAGGGAGAGAGGGAGAGAGGGAGAGAGGTAGAGAGGTAGAGAGGTAGTTTAAGTTTATGTTATAGTTTTCCCGACACAACTAACACTGCACTTTCAATCAATGAATGTATGTAAGTATATAAGTATTTTATGTTTATTAATGTACATTATTGTTATATTTATTTTATTATTTCCTTTAAATTTATTTATTACTTTACCATTTCGTCTATTAGATTGCGCACTCGCACTTTTACAGGCGCTGACAGAATATCAGCGCTGTGGCGTGCTTTGCCGCTGCAGCATTATGCTGAGTTAGGGCCTACTTGGGGGTGCGGCACACTCTATAACTAGATTTACTCGTAGATTTAATGTGCATTTTATATTGTTAAATATTTTGTTGTGGATTTGTGCTGTATTGCTAAATAAACAATTTATCTATCTATCTATCTAGAGAGGTAGAGAGGTAGAGAGGTAGAGAGGTAGAGAGGTAGAGAGGTAGAGAGGTAGAGAGGTAGAGAGGTAGAGAGGTAGAGTGGTAGAGAGGTAGAGAGGTAGAGAGGTAGAGAGGTAGAGAGGTAGAGAGGTAGAGAGGTAGGGAGGTAGGGAGGTAGGGACGTAGAGAGGTAGAGACGTAGAGACGTAGAGACGTAGAGAAGTAGAGACGTAGAGACGTAGAGACGTAGAGACGTAGAGAGGTAGAGACGTAGAGAGGTAGAGAGGTAGAGACGTAGAGAGGTAGAGATATAGAGAGGTAGAGAGGTAGAGAGGTAGAGAGGTAGAGAAGTAGATAGGTAGAGAAGGAGAGAGGTAGAGAGGGAGAGAGGGAGAGGGAGAGAGGTAGAGAGGTAGAGAGGTAGAGAGGTAGAAAGGTAGAGTGGTAGAGACGTAGAGAGGTAGAGGGAGAGGGAGGAGGAGGGGAAGGGGGAGAGGGAGAGAGAGGGAGGGGGAGGGGTGAGGTAGAGGGAGGGGGAGAGGGAGAAGGGGGAGGGGGAGAGACAGAGGGACGGGAAGGGGGAGAGGAAGGGGGGAGTGGGAGAGAGAGGAAGATGGTTTCAGTTTTTCTTAATTACTTCTGCGAATTGGCTCTGTTTTGAAATATTACATAAAGGTGTCTCTCATCTCTCTCTTTACATTTGTTAGGATACTGCTGCTAAGTTCCTCTGTTCTGAGTAATTTATAAGTAACGTCTGTATATTATATAAAATTCAGCTGGATCTTGAATTATACTCATTGATTTGCGCAGGGTTAGTCCTGTTTTTCCTTAGTTTAAAATTACCCCGAAATGACGGGAAAATATCTAATTGCTTCGGAAAACCGGTAACAAAATAAATACGAAATCCACGCGAGCGAAGCCGCGGGCAACAGCTAGTATCTAAATAAATTTACAAAAAAATTTTTTCATTCGTATATTTCATATCAACGATCCGCTTCGTTGCCTAGATTATTAGCTGAAGAAAAACGTAGTAATAAACAAGATATGAGAAGTGATGTGGTCGAGATGGAATTTTAATTTAATTTGTATAACTGAAGAAAAAAAAATTCTAAAATGTCCCTCATTTTGTCCATTTTTAGGGTTCCGATACCAAAATGGTAAAAAAAAGGAACCCTTATTATGGTGCGACTTTGTCTTTTTGTGTGTCCGTCTGTCTGTAACACCTCATCTCAGCAACCACTCATTGACTTGAAATTTGGAATAGTTTTAGAATATAGTTGCTCAACTTAATTGCACATGAAAGAATTTTGAAAAAATTATGATTATTAATGTAAAGGGGGAGAAAATAGGGGGGGGGGGCAAATTTCAAATTGTCGCTACTAGGTCGAATGGAGTATCATATGAAAGGGCTGTACTTGTGCATTCTAAAATATATTTTTGTATTTTTTACGCCTCTTAGTTTTCAAGATATGACGAAAAAAAAAATGCTATTCCCCCCCCCCTTTATCTCCGAAGTTTATGAAAGGAAAAATCTGAATTAATTACAGTTGACAGAAATTTATGTAAACAATACAGCAAAAATAAAACGATCTTGCAAATAACCTGTACAAACAAATTTAGTTTTGCGGTCCTAAAAATGGACTTTATTGCTTCCAAATATACAAAAAAGTATATCGGAACCCTCGGCGCGCGAGTCCGACTCACACTTGACCGGCTTTTTCTCAAATTTATATGAAAATATAAATTTCGGGGTCACCTTTGGTCGTATATAACAGTCACGTTGCAAGGCACGCTTATGTGAACGTTATTGACGTGTAAATGAGGTCCAAACTAACATTGACGAGTGTGTAGCTGCTAATTTTAGGGAAGGTATAGCCCTAATATAGTACACTCTGTCATACAACAAAAGTCAAACGAACAAAAGTCCGAAAATCTGTTAGATGAATTCTAATCTAATCTAAAATATCTTCAATATACAGACAAAATCAATTTACAATTTTATAATAGTACAGATACGCATATTAGCATACTCAAACTGAACAACTTTCTCACTGAAACAAGGGTTTAAAAACGAACAAAAATTTTGCCCGTGCGAGATTTTTATGGGAAAGCCTAAAAAATCGTTTTCCAACCTACGTCCCAAAAAATACAAAACAAATTGTAGATTCAGAGCTTGTGAAAATCGTATGAACGTAAGAGAGAGGGATAAACAGTTGCTTGTACTCGTAGAAAAGTTATTAGTATTAAATTAAAGACTTGTTCGATCCGATGGTCTGAAACAATTCAGTAGGTAATCGTTTACCACTATCGACAAAAAACAAAATGAATCATCCTTCCTAAATTCGATTTGTGAACATCTTTCTTCTACTAATGTTTTATTCAGTGGGTGCAAGTAAATAAGTTTAGTTTCGGACAAAATGTTCCCAAGTGACACAGATACAACAATGTTACAAACATAATTTTTCACTTACAAAACCTAAGATCAACTCTAATTCTTTGTAACGCAGAGTTAAGCTGGTAAATATTTTTTTCGCAACTGCAAATACATGTTGGTTTATGTATTCTTTGCGGGGGAAACTGGCCATCCGTCAAAGTCGGCTTTATTTATCGTTTTAGTTGAATTTTATCGAACTAATAGCTTCAGAGATAAATTTACGATTGGCAACGGAATTCTACGGTGAAAAGGGTTGTTGGGAAATGCAGGAAAAGCGTAGGAATCGTTTTCCGATGAACAAGTGCAGTATATATAAATCGTTTTTAGGGTTTCATAACTTGAAGTGATATACGGAGCCAAAAAAGTATCCTTTATAATATTTTTTCTTTTATGTTTCAACTAGCTGTTGCCCGCGGCTTCGCTCGCGTGGATTTCGTATTTATGTTGTTACCGGTTTTCCGAAGCAATGAGATATTTTCCCGTCATTTCGGGGTAATTTTAAACTAAGGAAAAACAGGACTAACCCTGCGCAAATCAATGAGTATAATTCAAGATCCAGCTGAATTTTATATAATATACAGACGTTACTCATAAATTACTCAGAACAGAGGAACTTAGCAGCAGTATCCTAACAAATGTAAAGAGAGAGATGAATGAATGAATAACACTTTATTGCACACTAATAAAGTAACATTTACACATAACCAGTAATAAAATGTGGGCAAAAGGCCGTCTTATCACTAAGAGTGATCTCTTCCAGACAACCGTTTGACGAAATCAACATTTACAGAATTCTGCAGTGTAGTGCACTCATATAAACTACATAAATGAAAAACAAAAAAGACATTGTATTTACATAAAATACTCAAAATAAATATCAAATACATAAATACATTACATAAATATACAAACATATATAATTTTGTATGTATATACTTACATTAAAATAAATTATATATGCTTACATAAATATAATTAATTATATACCAATAATAATTATTGTTGCAAACTCATAACTAAAGCAAGGAAATGTTGTCGCAATTTGCTTTTAAATATGGCCAGTGAATCGGAGTGACGCACTTCAGATGGCAGGTCGTTCCATAACTTGGTAGCCTTACATGTGAATGAATCCTTGTAGTACCTAGAGTGAGTGAAAGGACCATCCAGTACATTATCATTTTTAGACCGAAGGTCACGACTGCGATTTGCACCAAGGAATCGGAAACGTCCCATAAGATAAGGAGGGGAGCGCGGGTCATACAGAACCTTGTAGACAAGCGTCAGAACGTGCTCATCCCGACGAAGCCTGATTGGTAGCCATTTCAATCTATTCCTGTACTCAGACACGTGGTCGAACTTGCGCAACCCGAAAATGAACCTGATGCATACATTTTGAAGCCTCTCAAGCTTATTCAGCAGTTCCTCATTGAGGTCGATCATGCATACATCAGCATAGTCTAATATAGGCAAAAGGAGCGATTGCGCAAGTTCGATCTTAGTCCGCACAGGAATGAGATTTTTCCACCTCTTTAGTGAACCATAAGCAGCAAATATCTTCCTGCTTAATTCAGAAATGTGCTTTGACTAGGACAATGTATCATCGAAAATCACACCTAGGTTTTTAACTACTTTGCTGTATTCTAAAGTTACACTATTGAAGATTATAGGTGGGATATCATCGAGACAAAGCTTCGAAACCTGTTTCGAACCACCAATTACAATAACCTGCGACTTGTCTGGGTTCACCTTGAGGCCATGGGATTGACTCCACTGCTGGACAGTCACCAGATTAGAATTCAGGCTAGCAATAATTGTTGGCAGTTCAACAAGCGTCCCTTGGGCATAGATTTGCAGGTCGTCAGCATACAGGTGAAAGGAGCAGAAAAGGAGAGGAGTAAGGAAATTTATGAAGATGGAAAAAAGGAGTGGGGAGAGTACTCCGCCCTGGGGCACACCAGCGTTAAGGTCACAGAAACGGGACAATTTGTCATTAGACCGAATACACTGCCGTCGCCCCACCAAAAATCCCCGAAACCATTCAATCACGGTATCCGAAATGGAAATAGATTTTAGCATTGCGAGCAGAATGTCGAGGGAATGGAATTAGGAGAATGATGGGTTGATGACAGCGGAAGGATATTAAGATTGAGGGAGTTAATTATAGAGGACAAACGATCAGACCGGGAATCTTGTTTAAGCAAACATGTGTTGAAGTCGCCCATTATAATAGTATGGTCGACTGTAGGCACAAGGGTTTCCAAAAGAGACTCGTATTTGGAGAAATAATTTATGTGCAGCGACGGACTATAAAAAACACCGAGAAGTACCTTCAGATGCCCAAACAGAACCTCTATAAGAGACACCTCGAGATGAGAGACACCTTTATGTAATATTTCAAAACAGAGCCAATTCGCAGAAGTAATTGAAAAAAACTAAAACCCTCTCCCTCTCTCTCCCTCTCCCCCCTTCCTCTCCCCCTCCCTCTGTCTCTCCCCCTTCCCCTCCCCCTGTCTCTCCCCCTCCCCCTCCTCACTCTCCCCCTGGCCCTCCCTCTCCCCCTCCCTCTCCCTTTTCATCACCCATCACTCCCCCTTCCCCTCCTTCTCCCTCTCCCTCTACCTCTACCTGTACCTCTCTACCTCTCTACCTCTCTACCTCTCTTCCTCTCGACCTCTCTACGTCTCTACGTCTCTACGTCTCTACGTCTCTACGTCTCTACGTCTCTACGTCTCTACCTCTCTACCTCTCTACCTCTCTACCTCTCTACCTCTCTACCTCTATACCTCTCTACCTCTCTACCTCTCTACCTCTCTACCTCTCTACCTCTCTACCTCTCTACCTCTCTACCTCTCTACCTCTCTACCTCTCTACCTCTCTACCTCTCTACCTCTCTACCTCTCTACCTCTCTACCTCTCTACCTCTCTACCTCTCTACCTCTCTACCTCTCTACCTCTCTACCTCTCTACCTCTCTACCTCTCTACCTCTCTACCTCTCTACCTCTCTACCTCTCTACCTCTCTACCTTTCTACCTCTCTACCACTCTACCTCTCTACCTCTACCTGTCCCTATCCCTACCCCTAACGCCAACTTAACCGCTATCCCTTACATAGAAATGACACCCATATTGATTTTTAGACATTTCAAACCTATCGCACCCCAACCCCAACCCCAGGGGATGATGGTATTTCACGTCCAACACCTTGGATTTCAAAACTGTTGTAGTTTTCGTAATCAGCGACCCGATAAACCATACAAACGACACCCATATTGATTTTTAGACATTCCAACCCTATCGCACCTCAACTCCATCCCCAGGGGATGATGATATTTCACGTTCACCACGTTGGATTTTAACATTGTTGTAGCTTTCGTAATCAGCGACCCGATAAACCATACAAACGATACCTATATTGGTTTTTAGACTTTTTCAAACCATTTGCCTTGTTAAGGGCTTGAATTTGGGGTGGAATTTCAATAACAGTGATATACTTTCCACAGAATTACAACCCTAATGCCTAAACAATAAATTTAGTGGATTTTACTTTGAAAATCAAGAATTTTCAATTTCATCCCCCTTTTCACCCCTTATGGTGTAGAATTTTCAAAAACCCTGAGATACGTAAAACTTTATTTTTAGTCGTCAGCCTAATTACAAATTTTGAAGATCCTAACTTCAAAACTGACGGACTTTCATGCAAACTTTCATCCCCTATTTTACCCCCTTAGGGGTGGAATTTTGTAAAATCCTTTCTTAGTGCACCCCTAGGCTTCATAAGGAACCTATATGCCAAATTTGGAATCTCTGGACCCAGCGGTTTGGGCTGTGTGTTGATATGTCAGTCAGTCACCTTCTTCTGTTATATATATAGATGTACGTACTTTAGTAAATCGAATGCTATTGCTGAATTGTTATTTCTTTCTGATGACGAAATTTTAGCAACCTTGCGTCGGTACTGGCCTCGATCCGAATAGATGTGACCGATACTGGTAGGAATATTACAAAGAAAGCATGATAAACAATGTCAAGATGTTGGTCCAGCTATCATCAATATTAGTCATTCAGTCAAATCAAAAGTAAATTTCGACTAGCTTTACCTCTTTTGAAGGTAGATAACAACCTTTTCGTGTCAAAACTTAAAGGTCTTAACCTGTTAGCAGAGTCGGAAGAAAAAGAATAAGGTAGAGATGAGATCATTTTCCTACCGACCTGTTTTACATGATGCTAAGTAAAAACATATCTTTATACTTCATCTGCTCAAAAAGTGACTAAGTCCTCTTTTAAAACTGTAGAAGAATGTACGTCATTGCTGTCATACAAAATTGCGGGATGGAATATTGTTTAAAAATCCATTTATAACGTGCCGAGTGGGATGGAATTTTGTATGAAAATTCATTTCTAACGTGATGTTTTTAGGGTTCCGATACCAAAATGTTAAAAAAAGGAACCCTTATGGTGCCGCTTTATCTGTCTGTCTGTCACACCTGTATATCTCAGCAACTTGAAATTTGGAATAGTTTTAGAATATGGTTGCCCAATGCGTATAAAAGAATTAAAAAAGAATTAGGATTATTAATGTAAGAGGGGCCCAAATAGGGGGTGCAAATTTTCAAATTGTGGTTACTAGGTTCAGTGGGGTAAAATATGATAGGGCTTTACTTGTACAATCCAAAATGTATTATAATATTTTTTTAAGACTCTTAGTTTAGAAGTTATGATGAAAAATGTAAAAAAAATATCTCCGAAGTTTGTGAAAGGAAAAATCTGAATTAATTACAGTCGATAGAAGTTTATGTATATATTACAGAAAAAATAAAACGATCTTTCTAAGTTGCACAGTTTTTTTAGTAATCTGCAAAAAACCTTTACAAACAAATTTAGTTTTGCGGTCCTAAAAACGGACTTTATCGCTTCCAAAAATACTATAGGTATATCGGAACCCTTGGCGCGTGAGTCCAACTCGCACTTGACCGTTTTTTAGGGTTCCGTACCTCAAAAGAAAAAACGGAACCCTTATAGGGTCACTTTGTTGTCCGTCTGTCTGTCTGTCTGTCTGTCTGTCAAGACCCTTTATCTCACGAACGGGTAGAGGTATCAGGTTGAAATTGATAACATATATTAGGGTCCATGAACCACACAAGATCTGAAAGTTTAAATTTTTTACAATGACGCAATCAAAAGATATGGCTTTTTATGTCCTCATCTCCATACATTTCTGCAAAAATGCAAAACCTACAGGGTACTTCCCGTTGACCTAAAATTATGAAATTTGGCAAGAAGCTAGGTCTCAAAGTACAAATAAAGGGAAAAGTCTTAAATCATTAAATATTACAACTTTTCTCACAACTAATGGTAACCAATTGAGGTGAGCTCCCGTTTCAAGAACATTCATATAAGTGAGGGGTCAAGTTGAATGGTCGCGGAGACGATTTTTGTTTCAGTTCTATTTTAAAAACGGGAACACTTACAAACTTGAAAATTGGTATGTTTATAGTGAAGCTATAAAATAATAACAAATAATAAAATTTGGTCAAGCGCGTGTCGGACTCAAAAAATCTAGCACATTAACTTACTAAAATTTTAACCAATACCATTATAATTATGTGGTGGTACGGAACCCTCAGTGCGCGAGTCCGACTCGCACTTGGCCGGTTTTTTTTAAAGGAGATGCCCATGTATAGTATCGCAAAATTATTCAATTGTGTCACAAGTCTATGACATCAGTAATTCTTGTTTATAATACAGATAACTTTATAAACGGTCGAAATACGAAAAACCAAATTTGACCTCTCATACAAAATGTGCTTATCAGCTGATGCAGTTTCTATGGGAGGTCAAAAATTGTTTTTTCTATATCGACCTATGTTTCTTGGGAAAAGTTGTTCAGTTACTGATACTGATCCCGCCCCTGAGCTGCACGCAATCAAATTAACACCAGGGCCCTGAGTCAAGTGGCATTCTACTATCTCAAACGCTATAGAATAGAATAAAACTCTATGGGTTTGACATAAGCTGTCACGTGACCTTTCGTTAGCTAATGTCAATCCAATACATTTTCATTCTATTCTACTGGCGCTTGAGATTGTAGAAAGCAAAGAAATTTGACCTCAAGGAGGTTTTTGTTCTGAGGTAGAAAGCCACTTGACTCAGGGCCGTATGATTAAGAATTGTCCACTTCTTTTTTAAATCACATGTCTTATTTAACTCTTGACATTGGCAGAATCATCGCAAGTAGCGATGGAGCCATAACCATCAAAAATTGAATTGAGGTAAAATTAAAATAGATTAGATTTTTTTATGATTTTCGTATTTCCGATGAGTCTTTTCAGTGTTGCCTGCCACGTCAAAATTAACTGTGACTGAACCGTTAAAACAAACGACGTTTTTGTAAAAAAACAAATTTATTTCTTTAATATTGATTCCAGCAGTAGGGTATTAACAGTTAATAGGATAGGCACAGTAGGTTCCTGTTGCGGCGGTTACCATTTAAATGAGTACCCATCAGGCAGGCGAGCGAGTCAAACGAATCACTAGCATAGTTTTTGTTTATGCATAGGTAAGTAGTTACGGGCACGTATCTAAGAAAAGAATAGAATCCACTCTATTCTTTTTGTGTATACCGATTTTTACAAAGGTTAAGTCTTAATATTTAAAAAATTTCTATATTATTATAAGTACTAACTAGCGGCCTGCCCCGGCTTTGCACGGGAAGCTAGAGTTCATAAAAAGATTCCATATTTTGACGCACTTTCAGTACTTCTCGATTTTGAAACGTGTTTCTTTTTTGTTTTAGATTTATCGTTAAAGTAAATTATAGAATAACAACAAATTATAAAAACTGGTCATGTGCGAGTCGGACTCGCGCGCATTTAATACACTTCTCAGCTAGCGGCTCACACTTGGCACGTTTTTTGGCCTGTGGGAATTTCATATATAAATACCCTAATTTTCATTCCCTTGGGGAATAATTTTTTAAAAACACTGAAACACATTTCTATTTCTTTCTTATTATTAGCCTAAATCCTCGTTTTAGGAGGATTTTCATACGAACTTTCATCCTTTATTTCACCCCATTGGGGAATGATTTCTCAAAATTGCTGAAACACGTGTTTCTTTACTTCTTAATATTAGGTAAAATCCAAATTTCAAGTGTCTCATGTCAAAACTGTAGGATTTTCATGCAAACTTCCATCGCTTATTTCACCCCCTTGGGTGATGATATCTCAAAATTGCTGAAACACATGTTTCTTTGTTTCTTATTATTAGCTAAAATCCAAATTTCCTAGTACCGCATGTCAAAACTGTAGGATATTCATACCAACTTTCATCCCGTATTTCACCCCTTTGGGGGATGATATCTCAACATTTCTGAAACATTTGTTTCTTTGTTTCTTATTATTAGCTGGATTTAAGCCTTAAATCCAAATTTTCAAGTACGTCATGACAAAACTGTAGGATTTCTATACAAACTTTCATTCCTTATTTTATCGCGTTAGGGGATGAAGTTCTAAAAAAGCTAAAATACGTACTTTTTTATTTTTACGGAGAGCTTAAAACCAAATTTTATAATTCTACCCTTAAAAATGAAAGACTTATAGACCAACATACGGGAAAATATCATCCCCTTTTTCACCTCCTTGAAGGGTGATTTTTAGGAAATGCTTAAACACATGTTTTTTTTTTACCAAAAGCTTAAATTCAAATTTGTGTGATTCTTACTCAAGAAACAAAAGGCTTTCACTTTTATCCCTTATTTCACCCTTTTGAGAATTAATTGAATAGTGGATGGTTTTGAAGTACAAGAAACCTGGGTACAAAATTTCAGTTCTATAGCTATAGCGGTTACGGCTTGGCGTTGATGAATCAGGCAGTCATTAAGTCAGGACAAGCTGTTTTATGTAAGTATTTACGAGTAGACAAGCTGTTTTACATATTAAGATTAAGACGGTGTGGTCCGAAAATCTGTCTCGAAATCGGTCTTAAGAAATAAGTACACATAGTTATAGCACGGTAATTAGACAATAAACACGTTTTCCTCAAGTAACATAGGTAGAAATATGAAAAAAGTTGATTTGGTTAATGCAGTAGTTTCAGTTGTGCGTTGGTGCCTCAGTCCATCAATAAATCAGAATTTATCACTTTATTAATTTTAGAAAGAAATAATTTATTTCTCAAAATAACAATTAAGTCTTAATCTTAAACAAGTTATAATTAAAATACAAAAATGTATTTTTTAGTCAAACAAACCGCCCCTTGACGTTCCTGGTGCAAAAGTGCCCATAATGCTCGCGGTATTACCACGTTGAATGGCTATGGACAGCCTTTGCACCAGGAACGACTCGGAGCGGGGGTCACTCCGGGTTAATTTTAGTATCATGTTATTTCTTTTAATGCTTTAGGTGCTAACAGCTCAAACAAATTTCATTGCATGCTAAAGTAGCAAATAATAGTATGGCAAAAAAATAATTTATAATCCATATTTTTCGTTTATTACAACGCTTACCAATACATTTTGCAGCCATGACACTAATAAAACCATGATATATAGGGTGACTTTTAATTTGTTCTTGATAGGAAAAGATATGCATGTACTCATGATATTAAACAACTTTTCCCAAGGAACATAGGTCGAAATACGAAAAACCAAATTTGAAATCCCATACAAAATGCGCTATCAGCTGATGCAGTTTCTATGGGAGGTCAAAACTTGATTTTCGTATTTCGACCTATGTTCCTTGGGGAAAGTTGTTCATTATCATGAGTACATTCATACCTTTTGCTATCAAGAACTAATTAAAAGTCACCCTATATTTGACAGAAAGAATAACATTGTTATACAAACTAATTTCTTCTAACAGCTTTAGCCGATTGCTGATTGACAGCTGCAAAATCTGTTGGTAAGCGTCGGAATAAATGAAAAAAAAAAATTGATCATAAACATAACATAAAAACGAATTTGACAGCTCACTACAACACATTCTACATAAATTTTAATTTCATACCTTGCATTGACAAAAGATACGAAAGGTTGAATCGAATACGACGTAAAATAGTGAATGAATGGTCGCCGTCTAAGCTCACATGAAACATTTATCACTAGTATTCGGAAGATATAAATAAGTGTCCACGATCAGGACATTTTTCCTCTCAGATATCAATGATTTGTGGTTTAACAAAAATGGTTATTTGAATAGATCTCCTTTGATGCTTTTCTTGTTATAAGCTGAATTTTGGAATTAAAAGCTATGCAAAAGAGCTTTTTTAAATATTTTCAAGTAAATGTTTTACTTTAAATAGATATGGTAACTCTTTATGGGCTGATTAATACCTAACATTAGTGTAAGTACAGTTTACTAGAGAATCCATTGTGAATGCTTTTATCGCTACGAAAGTAGTCGCCAGACTGTGAAATGTCTTAGTATTTGTCAACTCACATGAACATTGTTGTGTTTGTACTTTGGTTGTGTGTATTTAAATAGATGGCTAGAAATTTAGATAATATAATTCAGGGACGGAAAAATCGATTGTTTCTATTTTCGAACAAAGCTCCATTGCTTTAAAAAGATGCTAAGCGCGATGAACAAATCCCGGCTAGAGGTACAGATTTGGCAGGCCAATCGTATATAATTCGCCGTTTCACATAATGCCTTTGCGTTTCACAAAAAGCCGAGACATTTTTAATTCGTCATTTTACATAATAATTTTAAAATAATTGACATAATGCCTCGGCGTTTTAAAAAATGGCGCGTGATTTGATCCTGGCACTCATCAGCCGCTTCCCTGGCACGCTCGCTTCACTTGCTCGGCTCGTGCGTTGTGGTCGCAAGATCACCTAGGTTGGGTTTACCTTACCAGTGATCTATACACATTTACAATCTGCCGATGCCGTTTTATGATTTGCTTTGCCTGCGACACATACATCACCATCTGTTATAGGCTACGTTGGGTTTGGATGATTTTAGGCATAGCATTATGCAAAACATTAAAATAAGTGGAAATATAAACAGTTTATACAGGGTGTAAAAAAAGTACACTGATCCTTTTAAGGGGTGATTCTACATCACTAATAGATTGTAAAAATAATACTTTTTCATTATTATTTTTTTCATTTTTCATCACCCGGATCATGAAATTTGACTTTCCTTCGAATTTTGTTTATGGAAATTTATTGAAATGGACTGGACAATGGACAATTCAAAGTCCTCTCGCCAATTCAGCCAACAGACGAAAGGCTATTTTTCTACTCAACTATTGAGACTTAATATTTATAAATCAGCTTTTAGAAAATGCTTGCAGTTTTAGGGCTAAAGTTATTCAGTTTCATGGTTCCAGTAACGTACTTAAATAGTACAAATTTTTTTTTTTCACCTTGTATTTTAAAACTGTCTAATATACGCCAGTCTAACTTAACAAAAACACAATTTAGGTGGTATAATTTAGGTTTTTTTAATACTTCCGTCATGCACGATTAGGGATAGAAAAAGGAACCTAGTGCATAGACGACAGTGATTGAACATGACACAACGCAACAAAAGACAATGGGGACTGTAATACACATACAATAAACCAGATAAGGAGCAATAAAATCTGAGGCGTGAAGCAATAAGAAAGACAATATTAATTACTCCTTTGCCATTTGTTAATCATCCAACTCTATTCCTTACCAAATAAGGTCCAATTTTCATAAATTTGGGCAGATATAAATGTTTGTAAGACGAGACGTTTCCCATAGGGCAAGGGACGGAAGAATGCTGAATATATGGTGTTTTAGGTAATTAAATGTCACATAGATCAGAGATTAATGATGTGTTACGACGTGTGGAGATGTGGAGCGAAACTTCTTCTTGAAAGGTTTGTTATTGTAGAGTAGTGAGTTAGTCATCCTGTAGATACCTTGAGGGTACTGCCTTGCTCGGTCAACTAAGTGGTCAAAGATTCAAGCTGTCAATTCGCCAAAGGGGTAGCTGGCTACGTTACGTCTGAGGAGTAGCAATTAGTTACTAAGTTAATTACCAACGAGTAGTTTAAATAACACTGTATACCAGGATTTCAAGAAGACACCAGTCATTAACTATAGTTAGCATTACAACTGTCACTTGTACGAGTAACATGCTGGTTGAGGAGGTTTATTTATAATTCTTCATAGTTTTTAAATAGAACAAATTAATTTATTCTAAAAATTATTTAGAAAAATGCGATAATCTCTGTAGTTTACATTGACGTAAGAAAATGCACGCGCTCCACTGTGGGTTTATAAGGGATTCTGGTGGCATTAGTATTCCAAGTGATATCTATATATAAAAAAAAACCGGTCAAGTGCGAGTCGGACTCGCGCGCCGAGGGTTCCGATTACCTATAGTATTTTTGGAAGCAATAAAGTCCATTTTCAGGACCGCAAAACTAAATTTGTTTGTAAAGGTTTTTTGCAGATTTCTGAAAAACTGTGCAACTTAGAAAGATCGTTTTATTTTTGCTGTAAAGTTTACATAAACCTCTGTCAACTGTAATTAATTCAGATTTTCCCTTACTCAAACTTCGGAGATAAGGGGGGGGGAATGGTATTTTTTTTGACATTTTTCATCATAACTTGAAAACTAAGAAACTTAAAAAAATACAAAAATATATTTTAAAATGTACAAGTAAAGCCCTTTCATATGATACCCCACTCGACCTAGTAGCGACAATTTGAAATTTGGCCCCCCCTATTTTGGCCCCCTTTACATTAATAATCATACTTTTTTCAAAAAATTTTCATGTGCAATTAAGTTGGGCAACTATATTCTAAAACTATTCCAAATTTCAGCTCGATAGCGTAAGTGGTTGCTGAGATATAGAGGTGTGACAGACAGACGGACAGACAGACAGACAGACAGACAGACAGAGCGGCACCATAAGGGTTCCTTTTTTTTACCATTTTGGTATCGGAACCCTAAAAAGAAGGTGACTGACTGACTGACTGACTGACATGTCAACGCACAGCCCAAACCGGTTGGTCTAGAGATTCCAAATTTAGCATATAGGTTCCTTATGAGGCCTGGGATGCACTAAGAAAGGGTTATACAAATTTCCACCCCTAAGGGGGTAAAATAGGGGATAAAAGTTTGTATGAAAGCCCGTCAGTTTTGAAGTTAGGATCTTCAAAATTTGTATTTAGGCTGAATACTAAAAACGAAGTTTCACATGTTTCAGGGTTTTTGAAAATTCTACATCCTAAGGGGTGAAAAGGGGGATAAAGTAGAAATTCATTCATTTTCAAAGTAAAATCCACAAAATTTATTGTTTTGGCATTAGGGTTGTAATTCTGTAGAACGTACATCACTGTTTTTGAAATCCCACCCCAAATTTTATCCCAAGTTCAACCCCTAAACGAGGGAAATGGGGTGAAAACGTCTAAAAACCAATATGGGTATCCTTTGTATGGTTTATCAGGTCGCTCATTACAAAAACTACAACAATTTTGAAATCCAACGTGGTGGACGTGAAATACCATCATCCCCTGGGGTTGGGGATGCGGTGCGATAGGGTTGAAATGTCTAAAAATCAATATGAGTGTCGGTTGTGTTTATATAAGGATAGGGATAGAGGTTAAGATGGCGTTAGGGGTATGGGATAGGGGAAGGGATAGGAATAGGGGTAGGGGCAGGGTTAGGGGCAGGGATAGGGGTAGGGTCAGGGGCAGGGATAGGGAGGGGGAGAGGGAGGGGGGGGGTAAAGGGAGGTGGGGAGGAAAGGGAGGGGGGAGGGGTAGGGTGAGGGAGGAAGAAGAAGGAGCGAAGGAGAGGAAGAGAGAGAGGGAGGGGCAGGGAAAGAGGAACGGGGAGAGGGAAGGGGGGGATGTGGAGGTGGGGTGGGATAGAAAAGGATAGATTGGGAGGAATAGTGACTTTTTGACTTTTATGAATACCTCCTGGCTACCCATTTACTCCCTTTATTGCCTTCTTTTTTAAGTTCGCCTGTAACGATTGACAATGAAAATTCCGCCCTGAATAAAATCAAAAGATATTTAAATTTGTAGTAAGATAGCACATTCAACTTGGATGAGCACAAATGCATCTTTTACGTAGGGATCAAGAAAGAAAAGCGTTCCGCAAAATATGTTTCAGTTAAGTTTGAGTTCTGTTTTTTATAAAATCCACGCGGACGAAGTCGCGGGTAACAGCTAGTATTAGTATAATTTTGCATTTAGTTCGAGTAAGAAGTGATATTATCTCAATGTTAGCAATAAACCGCAGTGGAATAGCTCCATCGACTATAAACGTGCTCTCGTGTTCAGAATAACGACTCCAATAATTAAATCTGGGAACACCTTCTACGTAACTACATCCTGAAGAAAAGTCATAGAAAACTCTCATGAACCAACTTGAAATAACGCCAGTCTTTCGAAAAGATGGCGACCTATCTAGATAAGTACTTTATACTAACATACCGTTAAAAACTATACCGTAACCTCTCAAAGCGTCTTATTCAGAGAGTGTTTTGCTTATCCGGGATCGCGAGACAGTTTTAGGCTCGAATTTATAGTCGCGACTCAACCCTAAGTATAACTTAGCGCATGCGCAGCACGTTGCATCAGGACCTCAGCTAAAACTCAGCTATTCGATAGTCGTTGCCTTTCCTTCTGATTTGAGTTGAGGGTAAGTCGGATCGATTCTTGACCGGGAGGATTATAACGAACACGTAAAGTCTATATTTGTCTCTTTCACTTATTTGGAGTTGTATGAAAAGAAGGATTATCTGACATAACTGTCATCAAAAATCTAGTAGAAATTTTTTCGAAGGGCACAAATCGCACAAATCCGTCAAAGAAATGTCATTATGAGATATGAAAACAACAATTTTTTACATATTCATTTTATTTAGTATTTAATTAGTATGTACCAAGCTAGGAACCTACTGGAAAGAACGAAAATAATCATATGCAATGTGCATTAGCGACCAGCGATATAAATTTATTCAATTATAATGTAATAATGGTAAGTGAAACATGATTTTAGTTCTCCATATATTTTCAAATTGTTTTCAAAGATTTAGCAGAAGATGAAGGGCTTGGTAGCCTTTTGTAAACTTTGAATATCTTATAAAACACTGCTTGGCCAGTTTCGCTAAATTTTCCTGCGTTCAAAGTGGAGCAATATGGGTGTTTACCCGTGGCCTATATGCCCTATATAATACGTATTTACATTCCATAAAATGAATCACAATTTGATTTGAGTACAATCCACTTGCTTACAAATGCTTTTGTAGTTTAACTGAGCAATTTTATTTTATTTAGTCAAAACTTTTAAATAAGTATTTTTATTTTTCAGGTTGTTTGCACGAACTATAAAGTTGACCAATAAAAAGTCTGAGCTGACGACCAATATAAAGTAATTTAGATGTGCAGCTTCAGCTACATGTTAATGTTATGTTCAAATACGTAGCCAAACGTTGGTCTGAAGATCTTACCGCCGAAAAGCTGCCACCAGGTCACGATCTTCCCTGGTCCATATGGAAGTCACTGAACAGACTGCGATCGGGCGTTGGCAGGTGCGGGGAACTCATGAAGAGGTGGGGCTTCTCTGATAACGACAAGTGTGAATGCAGTATTTTGCAAACTATGACACACTTGCGGTCGTACCCTACTTCTCCAGTTTCCTGCACTCGGAGGGACCTTCTTGAAAGCAACTAAAAGGCTATTTATTTGGCTACTTTTTGGGCTAAGCTTTTATAGTCAGTTTTGCCGATGACTCGAAAAGAAGAAGAAGAAGACGACCGCTAATCTAGCTCGAAAGAAAACATACAAATATATGGATCGTATTCTATGTATTGCCTTGTCCGAAATATGTTTTATGGTGGGAATATATAATCACATCTTATTTTACTCGACGTAAAAATATTTTTCACTTCTCATGCTCTGAAAGCATGATGTAGGCTGCACAAACTCGAATTTTGTGCACTTGGTACGCCCTGCGCGCGGGCCTGCTGCACCCTCACCCCCCCCCCCCCCCGCGCAGCGCGCGCGTCAACGTATTCTTCACTTAAGCAAGTCATTCTTCATTTACATTTAGAGAGTCCTTTTACGTTTTATTTCCTCGCAATCCAAGTGAAAAGCAAAGTTTATAACTCGTCCACAAAACCATTTTATCCTCGACTTTACTATCAGCCCTCGCCTTCTGCTTGGGCTGCTAAAAGTCTCAGAAAAATGGTTCGTTTTGTGCACTTGTTGTAAAATCTACTATATCCATCAATGTTCGTTTTATTTAAAGGTGAGCTCTCACTTAACCGCAAGAGATATACAGACAGCAACACTCATTCCTACTGCCTATAGAAGACAAAGCATTTCAAACGTTTCAAGTTGCTAGCGGAAAACCTAAAAAAAACCGGCCAAGTGCGAGTCGGACTCGTGCCCTAAGGGTTCCGTACCTATCTATTTGCTCTTTGACTTTAAAAACTCCGCGACCATGCAACTTGACCCCTCTATTATAGAAAAGTTCTTTAAACGGGAGCTCACCTTAACCACCTTAGTAACCACTATTAGTTGTGAAAAAAACTGTAATATTCAATAATTTTAGACTTTTCTCTTTATTTGTACTGTCAGACCTAGCTTCTTGCCAAATTTCATAATTGTAGGTCAACGGGAAGTACCCTCTAGGTTTTGCTTATTGCATAAATGTATGGAGATGAGGACATAAAAAGTCATATCATTTGATTACGTCGTTGTAAAAAAATTTAATTTTCAGATCTTATGTGGCTTAAATATACTTTAATATTCGTTATCATTTTCAACCTGATACCTTTACCCGTTCGTGAGAAAAAGGACCCTCAAAAGGACCTTTGTTTGTGAGACGTTGATAAGAAGATCAAGCCTTACACATAGCCAAAACTGTTTTGTGCTCCATAAATAATTTCCGTTGATTTTTAGGGTTCCGCACCCAAATGGTGAAAACGGGACCCTATAGATATCCCTCCGATGTCTGTCTGTCAGTCTGTCTGTCTGTCAGCGGGCTGTATCTCATGAACCGTAATAGGTAGAAATTTTAAATTTTTACAAATTATGTATATCTGTTGCCGCTACAACAACAAATACTAAAAATAAAAAAACCGGCCAAGTGCGAGTCGGACTCGCGCCCTAAGGGTTCCGTACCTATCTACTATACATATGATATACTAAAAGAGTTTGCTCTTTGATTTTGACCCCTCTTTTATAGAAAATTTCTTGAAAAGGGAGCTCACCTTAATTGGTTACTATTAATTGTGTGAAATATTGAAATATTTAATGATTTTAGACTTTTCCCATTATTTGTGCTGTGAGACCTAGCTTCTTGCAAAATTTCATAATTTTAGGTCAACGGGAAGTGCCCTGTAGGTTTTGCTTTTTTGCATAAATGTATGGAGATGAGGACATAAAAAGCCATATCTTTTGATTGCGTCGTTGTAAAAAATTGAAATTTTCAGATCTTGTGTGGTTTATAGACTTTAATATTCGTTATCAATTTCAACCTTATACCTCTTCTCATTCGTGAGAAAAAGGGTCTTGACAAACAGACAGACAGGGTTCTGTTTTTTTATTTTGAGGTACGGAACCCTAAAAATGAACAGCTGAAGAGGGGCGCAAAATTTTTTTTTTACCTTCCCCATTGATTGGGGTATTGTTGTTTAGAGCTCGTTGAGCAGAGGAATACTGTATTTCTTATTTTAAAAAATATTTAAAAACGAAGGAATAAGATGCTACGAAAGTCTTTTTCGTTTTTATTTTTTTATTTTGTTTAGGCTGTATCTCATGAACAGTAATAGGTAGACAGTTGAAATTTTCACAGATTATGTATTTCTATTGTGGCTATAACAACAAATACTAAAAAGTTAAAATTAAGGCAGGCATCCCTGCTACAAACGTGTTGTTAAACGCGTGTAGGCGATTTTTGCTCGATTTTTTGTTTTAGCTCTATCGTAAAAACGGGAACATTTACAAGCGTGATGATTTGTGTTATTTATAGTGCATAAGCTATTAAATAACAACAAATAATCAAAACTGGTCAAGTGCGAGTCGGACTCAAAAAATCTAGCACAGTAAGTTACTGAAATTTCAACTAATACAATTGGTACAGAACCCTCGGTGCGCGAGTCCGACTCGCTCGTGGCCGGTTTTTTACAATGTCCTCAATAAGCAGTTAGCAATTTTGCTGATGTATCTAAAAATACAATGTCGCAACGTTTGTCATGTCTGCGTTTACCTTTTCAAAGTTATTTTTATCAGAAAGTGACATCTGTGCGATATCTCTTGATAAATAACACTGTCCATGTCCTCATAAACTGAAAACTTCATTGAAAATTACATAGAGGTCACTTTCAGTAAAATGACCAAAGAGCGAAGCAAGGAGGTTTTTGTTCTGAGAAAATGACCATTTGACAAGTAAAGGAAACACAGACGAGCGGCTGATGAGCGGTTTTAGCGGTAATTTATAAATGGATAAATAGGAGTGTTTTTGGATAGATTCTCTAAAAAACGGAGGACCTTTTTTTTAAATGGAGTATGCGCACGCGTGCACCCAGAATATACAGGTTGAAAAAAAAAATACACTAAAGTGATACGGGAAACATATATATTAGCCACCGGATGGATTTACATGATGGATTTACAAAACATCAACTCGTTTGTAATAACTCTACCTGCGGAACATGTGTCCACAACGTAAGAGCAGCACGAACCATTTGAGGCTACTGTCGACCCCCGCCTCCCCCCTTAAAATTAAATATATTTCACCTACAAACTTGCAATTTTGCATGGTTAGTAAGACCCAAACTAAAAAGTAACCCTTCGACCAATATAAAGAGTTATAGACGGGCCATATGGAACATAGGAACGTAGTCGGTGTTCGGATGCTCAACGAGTAACACGTGTGAGCAAATAATTAACTTCCCGCCTTTCTAATAAAATAAAGCCGTCCTGTGCTTTTCAAAGTATTCAAATAACTCAAGAAAATACAAACGAAGATTTAGGCGTCACATTTCACTTGTTAATATATTTTTTAGTAAAATCTAATTATTTGATAATTTTCTTGATAAAAAACCTTCGCCGGCCTTGCCGCCATTATTCAGCGACGCGTGATTGAAACGACGGCATCTCGACGAACATTCGCTATCTCGCTCGCGCTACGGTGCGAGCGCGTGTTTCTATCTCTGTTAGGGACTGTGTGTGCATGTGATTAGGAAAACTGTAACCGTGGGTGTGCGTTTACATGTAGTTGTAGCGAGACTTGTTTTTTATTAGCGTTTTGTACGGATAAGGCCCATAACTCTTTATATTGGTCGAAGAGTAAGACCCGCCTATAGAATCCTATTTTTTTCCTAAATTTCATGTAAGTATAAACCATTACCTTTTCTTGAGATATTGACGTCCAAAAGTCACTATCTTGTACACATGTATGTTAAACTACTACAACCTATCATTTTACGTACTGGGTGAGTACGGTCAACCGCTCGTCGGTAGAAACTTTGTCAACTCTATTACCACGCTATAAGGTCCAAAAGTGTTTCTACTGATGTGCTGTTGAGTGTACTACGGCACCACCCTTGACCGGTTTTCTATTGAATTGTAAATCTAAATAGGTACGGTCAACCGCTTGTCGGTAGAAACTTTTTCAACTCTATTATCACGCCATAAGGTCCAAAAGTGTCTCTACCGATGTGCGGCCGTGTGTACTCGGGACGATTGAGAAGGTTTTTCGGCACGTTTTGGGATAAATTTTCCAGTGATTCAAGATGATCGAGTGTTATTCGAGAGTTAAAAAAATGTGTCACATAATCTCCGTTGTCCTTTTGCAAAATCAGTTCTCTAAAATTTTAAACGCCCGTCTACCTGTTCAGGAAACTCGACTCAACCTGAGTTAAGATTTATATTTCTATCTCTTTCTTTCATTAAGTTGAGATCTTGGCTAATTTATAAACAAATTGAGCTGAGTAAAGGGTGAGAAGAGGGTGAGTAAAGAAATGGTTCTCCCTGAGTTCACGTTTGGTTTTTGCTTTGGACTAAAAAAAATGTATTATCTATGGAAAAAACGTGATCATTATAAGGGCTGTTATATTTTCAATAATTTTAACGAATTGATAATAGTGCGTTAAGATGCAAGTGCGCTATTTTGTTGATTACGCCCGAGGCTCGAGAATTGCAGCCCGAGCCGCAGGCGAGGGCGTAATGGAGCCGAGAGTGTAAGACCAAAGCGCATGCGCTTCTTACGACGTTTTTCAACACATTTACAAATAAAAACAGGTAACATTTGCTTACCTGATAAGGCTTTTGTGGAAAGTCCGTCTGGGGAAGTACCACCCCCTTGCTTTTTTCTGTCGTGAAGCAGCAGTGTTTGCACTGCTGTGTTTCGGTTTGATTGAAGGGCAAAGGAACCAGTAAAATTACCGGCAGATTACCAAGGCAAACTGTGATATGAAGAATTATACTATATGCCTGCAACAGTTACATCACGCACGACCCATTCATGCTTTTTCCGTTTTTAGGGTTCCGATACCAAAATGGTAAAAAAAGGAACCCTTATGGTGCGACTTTGTCTGTCTGTCTGTCTGTCACACCTCTATATCTCAGCTATCTCTTTTCACTCATGCTATCGACTTGAAATTTGGAATGGTTTTAGAATATCAGAAGTTGCCCAAGTTAATTGCACACGTAAAAATTTTGTAAAAATTATGATTATTAACTAGCTGTTGCCCGCGACTTCGTCCGCGAGTTCCGTCTATCTGACCCTCCATCCATCTTCCCTTCCGTCTATCTGTCGTCCTTTCGTCCGTCCGTCCAACCATCTGTCCAACCGTCCGTCAAACCATCCCTGGCCCTGCTCCTCTCCCTCTCTCCCCCACCCCCTCCATTTTCCTCTCCCTCTCCCTGTCCCTCTCCCACTCCTTCTCCCTACCCTTATTCCTATCCCTTCCCCTATCCCTACCCCTAACGCCATCTTAACCGCTATCCCTATCTTCGTATAAACATAGAAACGACACCCATATTGATTTTTAGTAGTGATGGGCCGACTATGGGGTTTGCCGATCAGCCGACTAGGCGACTAGTCGGTTTTGATATTGCCGGATAGTCAGCCGACTAGTCGGCAGTGCCGATCATCCTTATTTCGTACTTGATCCCAGATATAATCTGCAGTTTTTTGAGCCGCAAAATATATTAACAATGAGGTTACAATTTTTACTAGAAGTTTTAAAGATTCCTTGAGCAACGATGATAGTGATGCACTGCTTATGTCATGGCTAAGGACAGAACATAATAAATATTAAGATCCTGTGTTTTTATTTCATACTATTACTGCCGAATAATCGGCGCAGTTTTTACCGATTAGTCGCCGACTAGTAACCGACTTAAAAATATGCCGAATAGTCGGTTTTACCGACTAGTCGGTGTATAGTCGGCCCATCTCTAATTTTTAGACATTTCAACCCTATCGCACCCCAATTTCACGTCCACCACGTTGGATTTCAAAGTTGTAGTTTTCGTAATCAGCGACCCGATAAACCATACAAATGACACCCATATTGATTTTTAGACATTTCAACCCTATCGCACCCCAACCCCATCCCCAAGGAATGATGGTATTTCACGTCCACCACGTTGGATTTAAAAATTGTTGTAGTTTTTGTAATCAGCGACCCGATAAACCATACAAGCGATACCCATATTGGTTTTTAGACTTTTTCACCCCATTTCCCTCTTTTAGGGGTTGAATTTTAGGGTGGAATTTTAAAAACAGTGATGTACGTTCCACAGAATTACAACCCTAATGCCTAAACAATAAATTTAGTGGATTTTACTTTGAAAATGAAGGATTTTCAACTTCATCCTCCTTTTTACCCCTTAGGGTGTAGAATTATCAAAAGCCCTGAGACACATGCATATTAATTTTTAATCGTTAGCCTAAATACAAAATTTGAAGATCCTAACTTCAAAACTGACAAACTTTCATTCAAACTTTCATCCCCTATTTTACCCCTTTAGGGGTGGAATTTTGCAAAACCCTTTCTTATTGCACCGTTAAACTTTATAAGAGACCTAAATGCGTAATTTGGAATTTCTAGACCCAGCGGTTTGGGCGGTGCGTTGATATGTCAGTCAGTGAGTCAGTCACCTTCTTAATTAACATTAAATGCATTTTCCCGTTAGAATGAAGGGTTTTCATGCGGTAAAAAGTAGCCTATGTGTTACGAGTATTGTAGGACCTAACCTATATGTGTGCCAAGTTTCGTTAAAATCCATTCAGTAGTTTTGACGTGAAAGAGTAACAAACATCCATCCATACTTACAATCTTTCGCGTTTATCTAAATATATATTTTTTATTATTATATATATAAAATTGCTTGTCCTGACTGACTGATTCATCAACGCCGAGCCGTAACCGCTATAGCTACAGAGCTGAAATTTTGTACACAGGTTTATTGCACTTCAAAACCACCCACTAAAGAAGGATTAACCAAAAATCATCCCTTAAGGGGGTGAAATAAGGGATGAAAATTTGTATGAAAGTCCTTTATTTCTTAGGTAAGATTCACAAAATTTTGAATTTAAACTTTTGGTAAAAATTAAGAAATGTGCTTAAGCATTTCTTAAAAATCACCTTTCAAGGAGGTGAAAAAGGGGATGCCTAGTTGCCGTATGTTGGTCTATAACTTTGTCTTTCATTTTTATAGGTAGAATTGTAAAAAAATTTTTTGAGCTCCTCAAAAAATAAAAAAGGACGTGTTTTAGAATTTCTCAAAATTCATCCCCTAAGAGGGTGAAATATGGGATGAAAATTTGTATGAAAGTCCGTCAGTTTTGAATTTAGGATCTTCAAAATTTGGCATTAGACTAACGACTAAAAATTAAGTTTTACGTGTCTCAGGGTGTTTGAAAATTCTACACCCCAAGGGGTGAAAAGGGGGATGAAGTTGAAAATCCACTAAATTTATTATTTAGTCATTAGGGTTGTAATACTGTGGAACGCACATCACTGGTGTTGAAATTCCACCCCAAATTCAACTCCTGAAAGAGGGAAATGGGGTGAAAAAGTCTAAAAACCAATATGGGTATCATTTGTATGGTTTATCGGGTCGCTGATTAAAAAAACTAAAACAATTTTGAAATCCAACGTGGTGGACGTGAAACACCGTCATCCCCTGGGGATGGGTTTGGGGTGCGATAGAGTTGAAATGTCTAAAAATCAATATGGGTGTCGTTTGTATGATTTATCGGGTCGCTGATTACGAGAACTACAACAATTTTGAAATCCATCGTGGTGGACGTGAAATAACATCATCCCCTGGGGATGGGTTTGGGGTGCGATAGGGTAAAAATGTCTAAAAATCAATATGGGTTTAGTTTCTATGTTTATGTAAGGATAGGGATAGCGGATAGGGGTAGGCGTAGGGTTAGGGGCAGGGATAGGAAGAGGGAAATGGAGAAGGAGAGGGATGGGGAGAGGGAGGGGCAGGGGGTGAGGGAGGGGGAGGTTGAGAGGGAGGGGGAGAGGGAGAAACTGCACATTGTCTGAATTTCACGCGAGCGAAGCCGCGGGCACAGCTAGTAATTATAAGTAGGATGTAAAGGGGGCCAAAATATTAATTGTCGCTACTAGGTCAAGTGGGGTATCATATGAAAGGGCTTTACTTGTACATTCTAAAATATATTTTTGTATATTGTTACGTTTCTTAGTTTTCAAGTTATGATAAAAAATGTCATAAAGAAATCCCATTCCCCCCTTTTCTCCGAAGTTTGTGTAAGAAAAATCTGAATTAATTACAGTTGACAGAAGTTTATGTAAACTTTACAGCAAAAATAAAACGATCTTTCTTAGTTGCACAGTTTTTCAGAAATCTGCAAAAAACCTTTACAAATAAATTTAGTTTTGCGGTCCTGAAAATAGACTTTATTGCTTCCAAAAATACTATTAGGTATATCGGAACCCTCGGCGCGCGTGTCCGACTTGCACTTGACCGGTTTTTTTACATAAATTTTAATAAACGCTTTCTATGACTTCTTTATTTATATGATTTTAGAAAACAAGACAGAAACTTTCCGCCCCTTTTGGAATCCATACCTTACCCGGTTGCATGCCGGGCATTTAATATTATTGCATCTGTGGCCGGGCCCAATTCAGTCTATTCAGACTTTAGTGTGTTCAGGTAGATTCCACAAGGTGATGCATCAGTAAAACCAGGGAGGCATAGCGAAGGATCCAGCAGTGTGAAAGATAGAGCAGCGCGGCGCCCTTCAGAAGTATGCTTCCTTCTGACCGTTGATTGTACTGCGGCCGTTGTTTATGTTGTTTTCTCTTTTCGTATTTTCCATTCTCAAGCTTTATATGGGGAAAACATCGCATTACAAAAGATATTAATTTACCTATTCAAAAGGTAAAATGGTTCAGCAAATGAACAACCTCTATAAGTTTTTCGTTGCAAAAAAGTATAATACCTTTATGTGACGAATCCTTCTCAATGTACTCTCAAGAACTGAACGCATAATATAATTAATCTGTGGTCTAGCATGGGTCTAGCTGCCACGTTGTCAACAAACAATGTCATGGCGAAATACGTTTTGTAATGAGATGTGATGCCATTAAATAAATATACAATACAATACGAAGTGGTAAATTTTTTTGAAATCAATAAAATTATAAACTAAACATTATTTAACTATCTAAACAAAATAATTGGTAGGCACCTCTAGGTAACCGATCATTGTTTCGATTTTTGGTTAATTGTGTGTATGTATTATATTAGGTTAAATAAATAATGTTCTCTTTTTCAGCATTGTTGCAAAATTCCATACATGTTTGCGAAACGTATGTGTAACATGGCCAGTCCCTTAGATTATGAATAACGGCAGCTTCCAAAGCCTAGCTGACTAAACCTGGCAAAAGCATTGCTAAAAAACGAATAAGTTTCGATTATTGTCAGAAGATCGTACCTGCGAGTATACTTGTTCGTCATTACTTACTAGCCGGAAGATGTCCACTGCTGTCGAGGCCTCCCCTGGAGTTCTCTTCAACCATTTATCTTCAACGACCAGAACTGCGCTGCCTGCATCCAGCGGTTTTTTTTACAGGGGGAAGGGTAGGGGATATTTGAAGCACGAAAATAGAAAACTTGGTTATATGAGTTGATATTTATAACAATAAAACTACTCGTTAGATTTACGCTGGATTTATTATTTATTTCAATGTTCAATGTAGGTATAGTAAGCAAATGTTGCCCACATTTATATTAGGGTGATGTGTGCCATAGTCTCGTGTAGTGCCGGCAAAGAATAGTACCATCCCATACATACCGGTGGGTGTCGTAAGTGGCGATTAAGGGTTATAAACTGGAGGATGGGAAGCAGCATCCTCCTGTGTATCGTACCATCTTACTTACTGCGGTCACCTACAACCGCGGTCCATGGTACCAGCCATAACGCTGACAAGCGAGGTTACTAAGGTACTTCCCCCATCACATTTTTTCAGCAAAAGCCAAAATTCTGGAGGGAGCTCCCTGTCCTGTAGTGGTCATTTCGTGGGATGTTATGATGATGCCAAAGCACTACCTATTCTTATTTCTAACACGAAACAGGTCGCACAGGAAAGGAACGGCTTAAGCTTATGGTGCACCATTTCGGCAGATTGAAGATGTGCGTTAAACTTGATGCAGGCGACGATATCCACGCTACACTAAAGCCATTGTGTGTCTTTGAGCCATACAATTTAAATTCAACTTTGAGCAAATCAACAAGGAACTTCTCCTCATAATTTCTTTTTCAATAGAAATTTTATAATGCAGTAGCAATGGGTCATACGAGGTCGTAATGGTTTAAAGAGCAAGTTCAGAATGGTGTTCTTTTGAAAACAATAAAATCGTGATACAAATAATATGGGTTGTGGTACGGACACGAGGAACAACCCAGTATACAGTCGGTGGACACTTCTCACAAAGTGACCTGATCCCAAACTAGGCAAAGTAAAGTAAAGCCTGTACTTTGGGTAACAGAGGCTAATATACATAAATAGATAAATAACACAGACACAGGATAAACACTCGTGTTCATCACACAAATGTTTGCCCTTAGCGGGAATCCCGTCCGCGGCCTTCGGCGTAGAAGGCAGGCTCACTACCAACCACACCAACGGGCCGTTAACTAATTCATATTATGAACGTTAGGTGGGATGTTATCGGTATTGTGAAGGTACCCAAATTGCGAATATGAGTTATACAAAAGTGTTATGTTCAAAAAAATGTTTCACGTTCTTTTTTATTTTTGATAAAAAATATGTATACAGGGTCTTTTCAAGTTTGTGATCAAAATACCCTGTATGATTTGAATTACATTGTGCAGGTTCTCCTTTTGACGTTGACATCCTCAAGTCAGGGTCGACCATGACTAACCTTTGACAGGTTCGTGAGTAAAGATTCATGACGTCACGGTAAAAAATTTGTGTTAATTGATAGTCAAAAACTTGAGCCGAACTCAAGTTTTGGCCCTCAGTAGAGCTATTTGTCTATGGCATACTAAACTGCGTTTAGTTTGGGAAAAAATAGTTTAGTCTTGGTTTAAAGAATATTTTCTTACATGCATTATTTTGCAATTTTGATGTATTTTAATAATTAGTGTACGCTGAGCAAAACACTTAAGGAAATCTAAAGAAATATTTTGTTTCAGCTTAGTATTATCATGTTTTGTGGTTAATTTTTTTTCAACTCAAAGCAGTAACCAAACGCAGAGACAAGTCGAGCGTTTAGTCCTCTTGACGTAAAATCTGTCAAATTATTTCTACTACATTTGTTTACACAGATTCCCTCCCTGAGTTCAGGCTGAGTTTAGGATCAGGTTGAGTTCAACCTGAGTTCTAGATAAGTCAAGCTTTATCAATTCGGGCCTTAGTATTGTTTTGACAATAGTACGAGATTAGGTCTGTCACGGAGGGTTTCGGCCAGAATAGCTTCGGCAGACTAGTATATACTTGAATAAAGGATTACTACCTAACATCTGATATGTAATTCATCTTTGTATCAGATGACGTAGGTAGAGGGGTCCGGATCGTTGTCTTTGAAACCGCCTGTCGAGCACTTACGGCCATACAGGAACTGGCAGACTAGGGCCCGAATTGATAAAGCTTGACTTATCTAGAACTCAGGTTGAACTCAACCTGATCCTAAACTCAGCCTGAACTCAGGGAGGGAATCTGTGTAAACAAATGTAGTAGAAATAATTTGACAGATTTTACGTCAAGAGGACTAAACGCTCGACTTGTCTCTGCGTTTGGTTACTGCTTTGTGTTGAAAAAAAAATTAACCACAAAACATGATAATACTAAGCTGAAACAAAATATTTCTTTAGATTTCCTTAAGTGTTTTGCTCAGCGTACACTAATTATTAAAATACATCAAAATTGCAAAATAATGCATGTAAGAAAATATTCTTTAAACCAAGACTAAACTATTTTTTCCCAAACTAAACGCAGTTTAGAATGCCATAGACAAATAGCTCTACTGAGGGCCAAAACTTGAGTTCGGCTCAAGTTTTTGACTATCAATTAGCACAAATTTTTTACCGTGACGTCATGAATCTTTACTCACGAACCTGTCAAAGGTTAGTCATGGTCGACCCTGACTTGAGGATGTCAGTTAAACGTCAAAAGGAGAACCTGCACAATGTAATTCAAATCATACAGGGTATTTTGATCACAAACTTGAAAAGACCCTGTATACATATTTTTTATCAAAAATAAAAAAAAACGTGAAACATTTTTTTGAACATAACACTTTTGTATAACTCATATTCGCAATTTGGGTACCTTCACAATACCGATAACATCCCACCTAACGTTCATTAGTTAACGGCCCGTTGGTGTGGTTGGTAGTGAGCCTGCCTTCTACGCCGAAGGCCGCGGACGGGATTCCCGCTATATCGTCGCCTGCATCAAGTTTAACGCACATCTTCAATCTGCCGAAATGGTGCACCATAAGCTTAAGCCGTTCCTTTCCTGTGCGACCTGTTTCGTGTTAGAAATAAGAATAGGTAGTGCTCTGGCATCATCATAACATCCCACGAAATGACCACTACAGGACAGGGAGCTCCCTCCAGAATTTTGGCTTTTGCTGAAAAAATGTGATGGGGGAAGTACCTTAGGAACCTCGCTTGTCAGCGTTATGGCTGGTACCATGGACCGCGGTTGTAGGTGACCGCAGTAAGTAAGATGGTACGATACACAGGAGGATGCTGCTTCCCATCCTCCAGTTTATAACCCTTAATCGCCACTTACGACACCCACCGGTATGTATGGGATGGTACTATTCTTTGCCGGCCCTACACGAGACTATGGCATCACATCACCCTAATATAAATGTGGGCAACATTTGCTTACTATACCTACATTGAACATTGAAATAAATAATAAATCCGGCGTAAATCTAACGAGTAGTTTTATTGTTATAAATATCAACTCATATAACCAAGTTTTCTATTTTCGTGCTTCAAATATCCCCTACCCTTCCCCCTGTAAAAAAAACCGCTGGATGCAGGCAGCGCAGTTCTGGTCGTTGAAGATAAATGGTTGAAGAGAACTCCAGGGGAGGCCTCGACAGCAGTGGACATCTTCCGGCTAGTAAGTAATGACGAACAAGTATACTCGCAGGTACGATCTTCTGACAATAATCGAAACTTATTCGTTTTTAGGGTTCCGATACCAAAATGGTAAAAAAAAGGAACCCTTATGGTGCCGCTCTGTCTGTCCGTCTGTCTGTCACACCTCTATATCTCAGCAACCACTTACGCTATCGAGCTGAAATTTGGAATAGTTTTAGAATATAGTTGCCCAACTTAATTGCACATGAAATTTTTTTGAAAAAAGTATGATTATTAATGTAAAGGGGGCCAAAATAGGGGGGGCCAAATTTCAAATTGTCGCTACTAGGTCGAGTGGGGTATCATATGAAAGGGCTTTACTTGTACATTTTAAAATATATTTTTGTATTTTTTTAAGTTTCTTAGTTTTCAAGTTATGATGAAAAATGTCAAAAAAAATACCATTCCCCCCCCCTTATCTCCGAAGTTTGAGTAAGGGAAAATCTGAATTAATTACAGTTGACAGAGGTTTATGTAAACTTTACAGCAAAAATAAAACGATCTTTCTAAGTTGCACAGTTTTTCAGAAATCTGCAAAAAACCTTTACAAACAAATTTAGTTTTGCGGTCCTGAAAATGGACTTTATTGCTTCCAAAAATACTATAGGTATATCGGAACCCTCGGCGCGCGAGTCCGACTCGCACTTGACCGGTTTTTAGCAATGCTTTTGCCAGGTTTAGTCAGCTAGGCTTTGGAAGCTGCCGTTATTCATAATCTAAGGGACTGGCCATGTTACACATACGTTTCGCAAACATGTATGGAATTTTGCAACAATGCTGAAAAAGAGAACATTATTTATTTAACCTAATATAATACATACACACAATTAACCAAAAATCGAAACAATGATCGGTTACCTAGAGGTGCCTACCAATTATTTTGTTTAGATAGTTAAATAATGTTTAGTTTATAATTTTATTGATTTCAAAAAAATTTACCACTTCGTATTGTATTGTATATTTATTTAATGGCATCACATCTCATTACAAAACGTATTTCGCCATGACATTGTTTGTTGACAACGTGGCAGCTAGACCCATGCTAGACCACAGATTAATTATATTATGCGTTCAGTTCTTGAGAGTACATTGAGAAGGATTCGTCACATAAAGGTATTATACTTTTTTGCAACGAAAAACTTATAGAGGTTGTTCATTTGCTGAACCATTTTACCTTTTGAATAGGTAAATTAATATCTTTTGTAATGCGATGTTTTCCCCATATAAAGCTTGAGAATGGAAAATACGAAAAGAGAAAACAACATAAACAACGGCCGCAGTACAATCAATGGTCAGAAGGAAGCATACTTCTGAAGGGCGCCGCCCTGCTCTATCTTTCACACTGCTGGATCCTTCGCTATGCCTCCCTGGTTTTACTGATGCATCACCTTGTGGAATCTACCTGAACACACTAAAGTCTGAATAGACTGAATTGGGCCCGGCCACAGATGAAATAATATTAAATGCCCGGCATGCAACCGGGTAAGGTATGGATTCCAAAAGGGGCGGAAAGTTTCTGTCTTGTTTTCTAAAATCATATAAATAAAGAAGTCATAGAAAGCGTTTATTAAAATTCATGTAAAAAAACCGGTCAAGTGCAAGTCGGACACGCGCGCCGAAGGTTCCGATATACCTATAGTATTTTTGGAAGCAATAAAGTCTATTTTCAGGACCGCAAAACTAAATTTATTTGTAAAGGTTTTTTGCAGATTTCTGAAAAACTGTGCAACTAAGAAAGATCGTTTTATCTTTGCTGTAAAGTTTACATAAACTTCTGTCAACTGTAATTAATTCAGATTTTTCTTACACAAACTTCGGAGAAAAGGGGGGAATGGGATTTCTTTATGACATTTTTTATCATAACTTGAAAACTAAGAAACGTAACAAAATACAAAAATATATTTTAGAATGTACAAGTAAAGCCCTTTCATATGATACCCCACTTGACCTAGTAGCGACAATTAATATTTTGGCCCCCTTTACATCCTACTTATAATTACTAGCTGTGCCCGCGGCTTCGCTCGCGTGAAATTCAGACAATGTGCAGTTTCTCCCTCTCCCCCTCCCTCTCAACCTCCCCCTCCCTCACCCCCTGCCCCTCCCTCTCCCCATCCCTCTCCTTCTCCATTTCCCTCTTCCTATCCCTGCCCCTAACCCTACGCCTACCCCTATCCGCTATCCCTATCCTTACATAAACATAGAAACTAAACCCATATTGATTTTTAGACATTTTTACCCTATCGCACCCCAAACCCATCCCCAGGGGATGACGGTGTTTCACGTCCACCACGTTGGATTTCAAAATTGTTTTAGTTTTTTTAATCAGCGACCCGATAAACCATACAAATGATACTCATATTGGTTTTTAGACTTTTTCACCCCATTTCCCTCTTTCAGGAGTTGAATTTGGGGTGGAATTTCAACACCAGTGATGTGCGTTCCACAGAATTACAACCCTAATGACTAAATAATAAATTTAGTGGATTTTCAACTTCATCCCCCTTTTCACCCCTTGGGGTGTAGAATTTTCAAAAACCCTGAGACACGTAAAACTTAATTTTTAGTCGTTAGTCTAATGACAAATTTTGAAGATCCTACATTCAAAACTGACGGACTTTCATACAAATTTTCATCCCATATTTCACCCTCTTAGGGGATGAATTTTGAGAAATTCTAAAACGTCCTTTTTTATTTTTTACGGAGCTCAAAGCACTTGCATCTTAACGCACTATTATCAATTCGTTAAAATTATTGAAAATATAACAGCCCTTATAATGATCACGTTTTTTCCATAGATAATACATTTTTTTTAGTCCAAAGCAAAAACCAAACGTGAACTCAGGGAGGGCCATTTCTTTACTCACCCTCTTCTCACCCTTTACTCAGCTCAATTTGTTTATAAATTAGCCAAGATCTCAACTTAATGAAAGAAAGAGATAGAAATATAAATCTTAACTCAGGTTGAGTCGAGTTTCCTGAACAGGTAGACGGGCGTTTAAAATTTTAGAGAACTGATTTTGCTAAAGGACAACGGAGATTATGTGACACATTTTTTTAACTCTCGAATAACACTCGATCATCTTGAATCACTGGAAAATTTATCCCAAAACGTGCCGAAAAACCTTCTCAATCGTCCCGAGTACACACGGCCGCACATCGGTAGAGACACTTTTGGACCTTATGGCGTGATAATAGAGTTGAAAAAGTTTCTACCGACAAGCGGTTGACCGTACCTATTTAGATTTACAATTCAATAGAAAACCGGTCAAGGGTGGTGCCGTAGTACACTCAACAGCACATCAGTAGAAACACTTTTGGACCTTATAGCGTGGTAATAGAGTTGACAAAGTTTCTACCGACGAGCGGTTGACCGTACTCACCCAGTACGTAAAATGATAGGTTGTAGTAGTTTAACATACATGTGTACAAGATAGTGACTTTTGGACGTCAATATCTCAAGAAAAGGTAATGGTTTATACTTACATGAAATTTAGGAAAAAAATAGGATTCTATAGGCGGGTCTTACTCTTCGACCAATATAAAGAGTTATGGGCCTTATCCGTACAAAACGCTAATAAAAAACAAGTCTCGCTACAACTACATGTAAACGCACACCCACGGTTACAGTTTTCCTAATCACATGCACACACAGTCCCTAACAGAGATAGAAACACGCGCTCGCACCGTAGCGCGAGCGAGATAGCGAATGTTCGTCGAGATGCCGTCGTTTCAATCACGCGTCGCTGAATAATGGCGGCAAGGCCGGCGAAGGTTTTTTATCAAGAAAATTATCAAATAATTAGATTTTACAAAAAAATATATTAACAAGTGAAATGTGACGCCTAAATCTTCGTTCGTATTTTCTTGAGTTATTTGAATACTTTGAAAAGCACAGGACGGCTTTATTTTATTAGAAAGGCGGGAAGTTAATTATTTGCTCACACGTGTTACTCGTTGAGCATCCGAACACCGACTAAATCAAAGTGAGTGACCTCACTCACTTGATCGGTTTTCAAACGATGTTCCATATGGCCCGTCTATAAGGGCTCCCGCACACGACCGAGAATCGGTGGCCGATTATCGCCCAGGACAAGGACGGAAGATCCAGGTGATAACACGTAAGAGCGGGATGCCGACAAAAAATCGGCCACCGATTCTCGGTCGTGTGCGGGAGCCCTAACTCTTTATATTGGTCGAAGGGTTACTTTTTAGTTTGGGTCTTACTAACCATGCAAAATTGCAAGTTTGTAGGTGAAATAGATTTAATTTTAAGGGGGGAGGCGGGGGTCGACAGTAGCCTCAAATGGTTCGTGCTGCTCTTACGTTGTGGACACATGTTCCGCAGGTAGAGTTATTACAAACGAGTTGATGTTTTGTAAATCCATCATGTAAATCCATCCGGTGGCTAATATATATGTTTCCCGTATCACTTTAGTGTATTTTTTTTTTCAACCTGTATATTCTGGGTGCACGCGTGCGCATACTCTATTTAAAAAAAAGGTCCTCCGTTTTTTAGAGAATCTATCCAAAAACACTCCTATTTATCCATTTATAAATTACCGCTAAAACCGCTCATCAGCCGCTCGTCTGTGTTTCCTTTACTTGTCAAATGGTCATTTTCTCAGAACAAAAACCTCCTTGCTTCGCTCTTTGGTCATTTTACTGAAAGTGACTTCTATGAAATTTTCAATGAAGTTTTCAGTTTATGAGGACATGGACCTCAGAGTAAAAAACTATAGAGTCCGCCATATGCATATTCTGTATGAGCTAGTGAAGCGTGAAGCGTCTCACTGTCGCCCATGCTAGTCGGTCAAAAAACTCAGTTAAGTTTTACAAAAATCAAGATATCTTTTAAAAACTAATGTTTTAGTATAAACTTTGTTTACGGAAGTGAAAATATATTGTTTTTTACTTGTGAATTGATCATTAATACTAAAAACGGAAGCGTAAATAATCCGTAATAGCCATTTTATGCGTGATTTTTAACACTGTTTTTTTCCTGAATGGTAAGTGTTTGCACCAGAAAAACTGTGGTAGTAGCATTTATTAGTCCCATGTCACATATTTCTCAGAGAGAAAGATAAAAATTTTACGTTTTTAGGATTTGAAAAAAATTCCATACATTTTAGTATGGAGGTCCCTCGCAAGAAAGTGCTACGCTTATGGCTCCCTCCTTAGCAGCAAGAGCTGCTACTAAAACCTCCTTGACATGGACAGTGTTATTTATCAAGAGATATCGCACAGATGTCACTTTCTGATAAAAATAACTTTGAAAAGGTAAACGCAGACATGACAAACGTTGCGACATTGTATTTTTAGATACATCAGCAAAATTGCTAACTGCTTATTGTGGACGGAACAGAGAAAGCTTATGTGGTAATGAGGACATTGTAAAAAACCGGCCAAGTGCGAGTCGGACTCGCGCACCGAGGGTTCTGTACCAATTGTATTAGTTGAAATTTCAGTAACTTACTGTGCTAGATTTTTTGAGTCCGACTCGCACTTGACCAGTTTTGATTATTTGTTGTTATTTAATAGCTTATGCACTATAAATAACACAAATCATCACGCTTGTAAATGTTCCCGTTTTTACGATAGAGCTAAAACAAAAAATCGAGCAAAAATCGCCTACACGCGTTTAACAACACGTTTGTAGCAGGGATGCCTGCCTTAATTTTAAATTTTTAGTATTTGTTGTTATAGCCACAATAGAAATACATAATCTGTAAAAATTTCAACTGTCTACCTATTACTGTTCATGAGATACAGCCTAAACAAAATAAAAAAAAAAACGAAAAAGACTTTCGTAGCATCTTATTCCTTCGTTTTTAAATATTTTTTAAAATAAGAAATACAGTATTCCTCTGCTCAACGAGCTCTAAACAACAATACCCCAATCAATGGGGAAGGTAAAAAAAAATTTTGCGACCCTCTTCAGCTGTTCATTTTTAGGGTTCCGTACCTCAAAATAAAAAAACAGAACCCTGTCTGTCTGTTTGTCAAGACCCTTTTTCTCACGAATGAGAAGAGGTATAAAGTTAAAATTGATAACGAATATTAAAGTCTATAAACCACACAAGATCTGAAAATTTCAATTTTTTACAACGACGCAATCAAAAGATATGGCTTTTTATGTCCTCATCTCCATACATTTATGCAAAAAAGCAAAACCTACAGGGCACTTCCCGTTGACCTAAAATTATGAAATTTGGCAAGAAGCTAGGTCTCACAGCACAAATAATGGGAAAAGTCTAAAATCATTAAATATTTCAATAATTCACACAATTAATAGTAACCAATTAAGGTGAGCTCCCTTTTCAAGAAATTTTCTATAAAAGAGGGGTCAAGTTGGATGATCGCAGAGTTTTTAAAATCAAAGAGCAAACTCTTTTAGTATATCATATGTATAGTAGATAGGTACGGAACCCTTAGGGCGCGAGTCCGACTCGCTCTTGGCCGGTTTTTTTTATTTTTAGTCTTTGTTGTTGTAGCGGCAACAGATATACATAATTTGTAAAAATTTAAAATTTCTACCTATTACGGTTCATGAGATACAGCCCGCTGACAGACAGACAGACTGACAGACAGACATCGGAGGGATATCTATAGGGTCCCGTTTTCACCATTTGGGTGCGGAACCCTAAAAATCAACGAAAATTATTTATGGAGTACAAAACAGTTTTGGCTATGTGTAAGGCTTGATCTTCTTATCAACGACTCACAAACAAAGGTCCTTTTGAGGGTCCTTTTTCTCACGAACGGGTAAAGGTATCAGGTTGAAAATGATAACGAATATTAAAGTATATTTAAACCACATAAGATCTGAAAATTAATTATTTTACAACGACGTAATCAAATGATATGACTTTTTATGTCCTCATCGCCATACATTTATGCAATAAGCAAAACCTAGAGGGTACTTCCCGTTGACCTACAATTATGAAATTTGGCAAGAAGCTAGGTCTGACAGTACAAATAAAGAGAAAAGTCTAAAATTATTGAATATTACAGTTTTTCTCACAACTAATAGTGGTTACTAAGGTGGTTAAGGTGAGCTCCCGTTTAAAGAACTTTTCTATAATAGAGGGGTCAAGTTGCATGGTCGCGGAGTTTTTAAAGTCAAAGAGCAAATAGATAGGTACGGAACCCTTAGGGCACGAGTCTGACTCGCACTTGGCCGGTTTTTTTTTTTAGGTTTTCCGCTAGCAACTTGAAACGTTTGAAATGCTTTGTCTTCTTTAGGCAGTAGGAATGAGTGTTGCTGTCTGTATATCTCTTGCGGTTAAGTGAGAGCTCACCTTTAAATAAAACGAACATTGATAGATTTAGTAGATTTTACAACAAGTGCACAAAACGAACCATTTTTCTGAGACTTTTAGCAGCCCGAGCCGAAGGCGAGGGCTGATAGTAAAGTCGAGGATAAAATGGTTTTGTGGACGAGTTATAAACTTTGCTTTTCACTTAGATTGCGAGGAAATAAAACGTAAAAGGACTCTCTAAATGTAAATGAAGAATGACTTTCAATTGACTATTTCAGACAAGGCAATACATAGATAGAATACGATCCATATATTTGTATGTTTTCTTTTGATCTAGATTAGCGGTTTTCTTCTTCTTCTTTTCGAGTCATCGGCAAAACTGACTATACAAGCTTAGCCCAAAAAGTAGCCAAATAAATAGCCTTTTAGTTGCCTTCAAGAAGGTCCCTCCGAGTGCAGGAAACTGGAGAAGTAGGGTACGACAGCAAGTGTGTCATAGTTTGCAAAATACTGCATTCACACTTGTCGTTATCAGAGAAGCCCCACCTCTTCATGAGTTCCCCGCACCTGCCAACGCCCGATCGCAGTCTGTTCAGTGACTTCCATATGGATCAGGGAAGATCGTGACCTGGTGGCAGCTTTTCGGCGGTAAGATCTTCAGACCAACGTTTGGCTACGTATTTGAACATAACATTAACATGTAGCTGAAGCTGCACATCTAAATTACTTTATTTTGGTCGTCAGCTCAGACTTTTTATTGGTCAACTTTATAGGTCGTGCAAACAACCTGAAAAATAAAAATACTTAGGTATTTAAAAGTTTTGACTAAATAAAATAAAATTGTTCAGTTAAACTACAAAAGCATTTGTAAGCAAGTGGATTGTACTCAGATCAAATTGTGATCCATTTTATGGAATGTAAATACGTATTATATAGGGCATATAGGCCACGGGTAAACACCCATATTTCTCCACTTTGAACGCAGGAAAATTTTGCGAAACTGGCCAAGCAGTGTTTTATAAGATATTCAAAGTTTACAAAAGGCTACCAAGCCCTTCATCTTCTGCTAAATCTTTGAAAACAATTTGAAAATATATGGAGAACTAAAATCATGTTTCACTTACCATTATTACATTATAATTGAATAAATTTATATCGCTGGTCGCTAATGCACATTGCATATGATTATTTTCGTTCTTTCCAGTAGGTTCCTAGCTTGGTACATACTAATTAAATACTAAATAAAATGAATATGTAAAAAATTGTTGTTTTCATATCTCATAATGACATTTCTTTGACGGATTTGTGCGATTTGTGCCCTTCGAAAAAATTTCTACTAGATTTTTGATGACAGTTATGTCAGATAATCCTTCTTTTCATACAACTCCAAATAAGTGAAAGAGACAAATATAGACTTTACGTGTTCGTTATAATCCTCCCGGTCAAGAATCGACCCGACTTACCCTCAACTCAAATCAGAAGGAAAGGCAACGACTATCGAATAGCTGAGTTTTAGCTGAGGTCCTGATGCAACGTGCTGCGCATGCGCTAAGTTATACTTAGGGTTGAGTCGCGACTATAAATTCGAGCCTAGGTGTTTCTGTCACTACAAATTAATTGCTACTTAATGCCGTAATTTCTATCTCGGTATCAAATGACGTAAGTGCCATTTATTTTTTTCACCGGAAGTGGTACTTTATTTTGAACTTTCGGCCAATTAATTTTTTTTTCAAATGTTTCTAATCTTAGCATCACTTTTATGAACATTTAACATGGGGCTTATCTTTGTATCAAACAACGTAGGTCAAATGACGGTCGCCGCTCGTATTACAAGTGGTTATATAAATATTGCGTACAATAAGGTTTGGAAAACGTCTCTGAAAAAGACAGTAAGTAAGTTTGTACATATTTTAGAATATTCGGTATTTTGCTTGTCCGAGGTTAAAACCACAACAGGAAGTATTGTTTTGACAAGTGATTATGTTATATTGCGTTCAAGAAGATTTGAAAAACGTCTCTGAATCAGTCAGTAAGTAAGTTTGTGCATATTTTAGAACATTGGGTTTTAAGAGCGATGTAACAGGAAAAATCATTTGTCTTCTTCGGTGTGAGACTTGTGTCCTATATTTTTTTTAAGTGAAAACTTCTTTAGCGGCGCTTGGCACTTTTTTGGATGGGTAAAAAATGTTAAACTCGCGTCAGATGTCGCATCAGATCCGTAGCCTGATCGAAAAAGCGTCAACTGTCAACCGTATTGTTATTTATTACAATACGCGTTTTTATTCAGTGACATCAAAGAAGTACGCGAGCAATGGCGCGATTGACCCTTACAAAAATATTCGAAAATGCAAGTTTTCACTTCTGCCGGCACTCCCGGAGTTCAAACTGTCCTTTTTTTATTCGTAGGCCGCAGTTTCCGACCATTACGACGTTATGGTGATGGTGCTGCCCATCTGTGGACAAAAGTAGACTGACTCACAGCCGAAGTTATGCATAGTAGTTCAATTTTATACATCCGGTTCGTCGGGATTATTACGCATGACAGCACGCAAGTAGAACCAAAACCTGTATAAGCTGAACCAGCGCTTACTCTACGAACGCCCGAAACCAGGGACCCACTCAAGGTCAAAGTGTTTCCAACGACCTGCGGCTGTGTGTACCTTTGAAGTGGCGTTAGTTTGAAGTAGACTTGATTTCCTTTTTACAAAAGTCCAAATATTATGGGATGACTTGTGCTTTTACGTTGTATCTTCTCGGCTGTTAATAATATTTATTAACTTTGGGCTCATACGAGTAGTATTGTCTTCCCCAGCGTCGCTCATTTCATCCCCCGGAAGAGACCGGAACTAGGTGCAATAATTATTAATTGCCATTGCTAAGACTGCAAATCGCTTCTCAAGACATTTTCGCGACGGGGTGTCCGGCAATTTATAATTTAGTACGACACGGTAGTATGCTAATTAATTTGTTTTGTTTGAATTCTGATTAAATGGCTTGGACAGAAATCCCTTTGTATTTTTTTAGTATCAAGGCGACTTTCGAACGATCGAGAAGTAATTTTCTAGAAAATTATTTTTTACAACTTTTGTTTCCATTAGCTTCAACAATCTATTCCAATAGAGCGACCCCAACAAACCCCTTAATTTATTCTTTCATTGCGTCTTATTATTTGCAAATGGTCTATTTGTCGCGACTTAACCCTTGCAACGCAGATGGGGTCCCATAGACCGCGGATTACGGCCGCCTGCCTCAAACCGTCAAACGACGTCGTTTGCTCTAAACGTCCACAATTTATTGATAAGGACATTGACAGATATTGCCCTAGATCTCGTAAAATGCAAGCGGCAGATTAAGGGTTGACGAGAATTTGCAAATGGGACCAGTATTTGCAGGTTCGCATTCATTACGATAGCCCATTTTGAGCATGAAGTAAGCTTACGACCTTTTGTTAGGGATTACGTGCGTTTGTTCAATGATTTTATACGAGATTCAAGGGATCGTCGTACGTGTACTTAATACTTTGTACACATGGGCGTATCATACTCGTGATATAAATTGAATAATTTCACCTGCAGGCAGAATTGAAATCCTTCAGATTCGCAATTAGAATTGCCGACGCTTGGACTCACTGGCTGTAGCTTAGCAAAGATGGAATTTCGGTTACTCTTTAAATTTTTATGTATCAAATTACACTCGCATTCTTGAATTCTAGATACTTGATACGTAATAGATTTTTAAATCAAAAATTTTAATACCTTGTGAATACAAATACTATACAAATACAAATAATTTATTTGCAAGAACACAAGGATCTTAAACTAATAAATCAATTTGGTCACAGTATACTCGTATTCTACCACTGACGGCATGCAAAAATTAACAAAGTTATAATAATTGTATATTGTATTTATATTTATATTTGTATTGTATTATTGTATAATTGTATATCAAAGTAAAACCTAATATTTATTCACCAAACTAAAAAAAAGTCTATACTTACCTATGTCATTTCATTAATATTTTATATGTTAAAAATCTTTATCGTCGTTTAAAAATTCAGCTACACTATAATAACATTTTTTAATAAGCCACCTCCTCAGTTTTAACAAAAAATACCTATCATTAAAGTCAGGCCATCCTAGTAGGTCTTTTCTGACAGCTGTCAAACGTACGCAAAATTACGACCTGCAAAGAAAAATGAACCCTGTGTGTTGGTGTTAAGGAAACGTCAAAACGGACTTCTTACGTTGGCTTTACTTTAGTAAGTTGTCTTAATTCGACTGGAATTTTGTTGTCAACTTTGACACTCATAATGAAGCAGTTTTTTTCATACAAAGCAGTTCTACATGACGGCATTCTCAAACGTGACAGATCCCTTTTACGTAATCTTTGTATTGGTTCAGGCTTCTTGAAGTAATCAGGATAATTTCGAACAAAGGCAGCTATTTCATAAATGTAGACACCCGTCAGAGTGAGAAGTCCAAGTCGTTGGAATAGAGGTCGGCACGGTTCTATAGGGCCAACACCACATATTGCCCTTACACAATTTTTTTGGACTATGAAAGCCTGATGAACATCTGTCGTCATCAGTTACCCCATGTTATGATTCCGTACCTTAACACTGAGGCTACGTAACCGTGGTACTCGTAGGCTACTAAAGCTGACTTTTCACCCGCAACATTTCTGAGATTTCTTAATGCATAAACGAACCTATCTAAACGGTTACAGATTGATCGGATTTGTAATTTCCATGAACAGTATTCATCTACCGTTTTACCTAGGAATTTGGTTGTATTAACCTGTAATATTTTTTGGTCTTGACATTGTATATTAGGTTCAATCTTACTAGTTCTATAATTGCGAAAATGAATGAATGTCGTTTTTTAGGGTTCCGTCGCCAAATGGCAAAAAACGGAACCCTTTTAGATTTGTCATGCCTGTCTGTCTGTGTGTCCGTCCGTATGTCACAGCCACTTTTTTCCGAAACTATAAGAACTATACTGTTGAAACTTCGTAAGTAGATGTATTCTGTGAACCGTATTAAGATTTTCACACAAAAATAGAAAAAAAACAATAAATTTTAGGGTTCCCCATACATAGAACTGAAACTCAAAATTTTTTTTTTATCCAACCCATACGTGTGGGGTATCTGTGGATAGGTCTTTAAAAATGATATTGAGGTTTCTTATATACTTTTTTTTAAACTGATTATTTTGCGCGAGAGACTCTTCGAAAGTGGTAAAATGTGTGTCCCGTAACTTCTGAAATAAGAGAATGATAAAACTAAAAAAATATATGATGTACATTACCATGCAAACTTCCACCGAAAATTAGTTTGAACAAGTTCGAGTAAGTAGTTTTTTTTAATACGTCATAAATCGTAACCAATTAAGGTGAGCTCCCGTTTCAAGAACTTTTCTATAAGAGAGGGGTCAAGTTGGATGGACGCGGAGTTTTTAAAGTCAAAGAGCAAAAGATTTTAGTATATCATATGGTAAATAGGTACGGAACCGTCGGTGCGCGAGTCCGACTCGCACTTGGCCGGTTTTACTATATTAATTTTAAGATTATTAATTATTAGCCAGACATTAATGGAGTTAATAGTCAAATTTATATTTGTTAGGAGTGGTAAAATGTCATTATTATCTGGAATGATTACAGAAATGTCATCAGCAAATAAAATTGTTTGATTACGTGTCACGTTTGGTAAATCATTAATATATAATAGGAATAAAGTTGGACCTAATGCTGAACCCTGTGGAACTCCGACTCTATTATACCTATATGTAGACTGATACGAAACATTTTCCTTCATGTTATTGAGTCTAGATATTTCCACACACTGCATACGGTCACAAAGGTAACTGCTGATCCAGGTCAGCGCTAATCCTCGAACCCCATAATTCTCACATTTTTGCAATAGAATCTTATGATCAACAAAATCAAACGCTTTTGTCATATCATGTTTGCTTTTAATATAAAAAATTATTAATTCCATAGCCCGTATTTTTCACTCTTTTCTTTACTGCAAAATTCCTATATTCTCGTCTGGCTAAACTAATGGCGTCTTAATGAGAGGCGAAGTTGTGAAACCCGTCCGACACGATGGGAACATATTAATTACCTCCCTCACTTTAATACATCTTCTGAGAATGATTGATTAAGGTTATAACACCACCATATTTCAGCGCCACTCTTGAATTTTTCGTAATAAAATTGTTTCCAAGATTTATACACAAGAGAGCCCTTGCGAAGTAGCCACTGGTTTTGCAGTATTGTCTACGTGCTGCCAAAAAAAAGAAAGCTAATGTAGCTTAAACAGCGATTTATTGATATTACTGGAGAACATCGTAAATAATATACAATCGGAAGGGTCAAAACGCCTCTTTTCTATTTTCCATAATAGTAGGTACAGTGGGATATTATTCAATGGACAAACGAAAGGGGCAAATGCGCCCCTTGTTGAGAAAAATGCTAAATTTACTGTCAGGAACTGGTCATTCAAGGGTTCTGCGGCGGACATCGTGATATTTTGCCGCTTTTGTATTTCCTTTGGACTGATTTCCTTCTGAATAGCTGGGAGGGTATTTGGTAGGACAAGTTACAAGCGATATAGGACAAATTTGAGGTTAAAAATATTATACATTCACGGAGAATTTCTAAAAAGTACTTAGTGTATATTTAAAAAATAACAATACAATACAATACAATACAATATTCTTTTATTGCACACGAAATTTTGTGAAAAGTACAATATTAGAAATAGGTGTACAATGAGGCGGCCTTATTGCTAAAGAGCAATTTCTTCCAGGCAACCTTTGGGTGCAGGATATTAGGCTAACATAGATGCGGGGACGGTGCATAAAGATTGACCTAAAGATATAACAAATTAAACATACATAAACACTACATATATAAACCTACCTATAAAAACATAATAAATATATATTTATATATATACATATATATAATATATAAATACACATAAATCTGATAGCAGGACACGAACAACAACAGGCAACCACAGATCACGAGAGGTGTGACAGTGAAAGGAAGTGGTCTTTAACATTTCTTTTGAAAATGTCGAGTGAGGGAGCTTGCCTCAGCGCGGTGGGAAGTGCATTCCAGAGTCGTATGGCCGTAGCTGTGAAAGAGTCGTGATAGAAATTTGTAGTATGTGAAGGTATAGAGAGGGAAAGGTCAAGAGAGGAGCGTAGAGTACGATCTTGAGAGGTGTTAAATTGAAATCTTTCTTTGAGGTATGAAGGGGTGGAAGGAAGAAATAGGATAGAGTATAGTAGAGAGAGAATATGCCAATCCCTTCGACGGCGAATGGGCAGCCATTTTAACTGAGCTCGGAAGGACGACACATGGTCGTACTTCCTCAGTCCGAAAACAAACCTTATACACAGGTTCTGGAGCCGCTCCAGTTTGTTAAGCATCTCTTCTGTGAGGTCAGGGTAGGAGGTATCAGCGTAATCCAAGATAGGTAGGAGTAACGATTGTGCAAGAGCAATCTTTGTACTGGTCGGCAAGAAATTTCGCAGCCTTTTCAGTGATCCATACGCACCAAAAAGCTTCCGACTTAACTCCGCCACTTGTGGTTTCCACGAAAGTGTGATATCAAAAAGTATGCCAAGGTTTTTCACAGTTTGGGCGTATGGAACACCTACACCATTAAAGACGATTGGAGGGAGAGATCCAAAGTCGACCCTTGAAATGAACCAGTGACTGCCAATTACTATGGCCTGTGTCTTATTTGGATTCACTTGCAATCCGTGAGAGTTACTCCATTCTGAGATATGAGCCAGATCAGCGTTAATATCAGATATGGCCTTTCCAAGGTCATTAATTCCAGCTTGAGAGTATATTTGGAGATCGTCAGCATACAGGTGGTACGAAGATTGGATTGGAAAAGTAATAGAGTTAATGAAGATAGCGAAGAGGAGTGGGGACAAGACGCCACCTTGGGGTACACCAGCAGATGTTTCACACCACGAGGAGAAGGATTCTTCCACCCGGATGCGTTGCCGGCGACCCAGCAGATAACTGCGAAACCAGTCAATTACCGTCGGAGATATGTTAAGAGAGTGCAGCAGCCCAAGTAAAATGTCAAAGTCAACAGTGTTAAAAGCATTACTAAAGTCAAGTAGTGTCAATACTGTGAGCTGCTGTCTGTCCATCCCCATCCGAATGTCATCAGAGATCTTGACAAGAGCAGTAGTCGTACTATGACCAGGACGGAAACCGGATTGGAGAGGATTGAGCAGGTTATTGCGGTTTAGGAATTGGCTGAGCTGGTTATGAACCAACCGTTCCAGGACCTTGGAAAGGAATGGGAGAATGGATATAGGACGATAATCGGAAAATGATGAAGGATTACCTTTTTTCGGAATAGGAGTAATTTGGGCTTCCTTCCAAGCTGAAGGAAATACACCGGACGAGATGGAGTTGTTCAAGACACATATTTACTTAAGTATTTATTAATTTCGGAATTTTTGATCCAAAAGATGTAATCACAGCCATTTTCGATGGTCCAGTAACGCAAATCGAAGAAATCAATAACAAATATTCTGTAACATTAGGATTCTTATTATAAGTATAAACCTTACATGTTGAGAATTTTTAACAATTCGTGTAAGTTTTTTATAGCTTGGCTCGCCGTTTTGATGGCAAAAGACTTTTGCTTGGCGCTCGCTTTTTCACCCATTTTCCGAGCAATAAAACCCTGTTGAATCCGACACGCATTTGAGGGGTTAGGTGGCTGGAAAAAATGTGACTTTAATTTCAACTTGGGATGTTTTTATTCAGTCTTGCTAATGATCGGCAATTTACAATCTGTCGAATGGAAATTTCTTTTTGTGCTGCTAGAAAGCACTTCATTGCATTATGGATTCGTAAGATTCTCTCGGACGAAGTTATCAGAAATCATAGTGGTGTCGGTGTTCAAGTTCAAGATAGATTCAGAGTTTTTGCAAACTGTATTACTACAAATCTTAGGTAAATCGCACGTCATTTGCGTTATAGAGAAACCAAAGTACTTAACAGAAAGTAGAGTAGGAGGGATATTGTGTATTTAGTGTTATTGTAGTGATTCTTTTTTTCACAATATTTTGAGCCAAAGTAATGCTTTCATTCACTTTGAAATGACGTTCGTTTTACGTTTTCATGTATTAAGTAGGCATTTGATTACTGTCTCGTGTTCTTGTTACCTTAATTACTTATTCTTCGAATAGCAATAAATTATTCATACCATTTGTCACACGAAATGGACATCGGAGTGACCAACAATGGCACCCTTGCCCAGTCCACTACACAAAAAGATTGTTAGGAGAACATTATACATGCAGACTGGATTCCATTAATATATAAAGCTTAGTTAACTATTAACAGGCTTTCCTTTGTATTGGCAAAGTTAATTGATAAAGTTGCTATTTCATTTAGACTTAACAAGTTTACGAGTACACATAGATGTTGTAAGTAAGTAAAACATGTTTATCTTTTTATAGGTAGATGGGCAGATAATATGTTATGACGACGAATACACTTATAGTGGACAATGTGCAAAGCAAATATTGATAGAAAGCCGCGAAAATAGATGTACGGCATTGCCGTTTGGTACACAGGTACTTTAGGTTACAACAATTTTTTTTCCGGCAGCGCTTAAAAATACTCCCGGGTAGGGGGCAGCTATGAGGTCATAAATTTTTTGTATGGGATTTTAATTTTTTTTGTTTTGAAACTTATCGTGTGTGATATCAAATGCAAGGGCGTCATATGCCGGTTCCAAAAATATACCTTTCGGCCACCTGTTTTGTAAAAATCTTAGAAATATTTTCAAAACATACCAAGTTTGGGCCCCTCCAGGCAGGAGACGGGTTGGTAAGTTTTTGTAAAACATACGCCAAATGTCTCGTAATATACTCATGTCTAAAGTCAAAAAGGCAATTTTCAAAATATTAATATTTACAATTTTGTATGAATTTTTTCTTCAGTAAAAAGTTGGAGATTAAAATTTCGAACTCTTCTGTACTCTATTGTGTTTTATGGTAGTGGAAGTTGAAAGGAGAAAGTTAAATGTCTTCTTCTTCGTCTTCTGTGTAATTTAGAGAGCAGCAGCAGTGGGAGAGATCAAAGAGAGTGTCTTTTCACTTTTGGCTCGCACCGTGTCTTCAGATCCTCTCACATGTGTAGTATGGAGTGGGGTTCGGAAAATAAATCGTGAGAAAAACACAATAAAAACCGCACAGTACTGTATAGTTCGATAACTTTCAAAAAATTCAGACAAAAGTCCGTCCAAATTTTTATACATACATAACATCACGCCTCTTTCCCGTTGGGGTAGGCAGAGACCACAGTCCTCCACCTGCTACGATCTTGACTTACTTCCCTTGCTTCCTGTACTTTCATCAATCCTTTCATACATGCTCGTCGGTTTAGGGTACTTTTAACCTGGCCTTTATTCAGAACGTCCTGAATTTGAATTTGAACATGAGAGTCCTGAATTGAATTCCAAATTTTTACTGAAGAAAAAAATTCAAAAAAAATAGTAAATATTAATATTTTAAAGATTGACTTCTTGACGTTAGACATGAGTATATTACGAGACATTTGGCGTATGTTCTACAAAAACTTACTAAGCTCTCTCCTGCCTGAAGGAGCCCAAACTTGGTATGTTTTGAAAATATTTCTAAGGTTTTTACAAAACAGGTGGCTGAAAAGTAATGGTGTAGTATATTTTTGGAACCGGCATATGAAGCCCTTTCATTTGATATCACACACAATAAGGTTCCAAACAAAAAAAAATCCCATACAAATAATTTATGACGTCATAGCTGCCCCCACCCCGGGAGTATTTTTAAGAGCTGCCGGAAAAAATTATTGTTGTAACCTAAAGTCCTGTATACCAAACGGCAATCCTGTACATCGAAAGGAGGTATTATCTTTCGTAGGCTGACCACTATTACTTAGGCCAGATGGCTTCTTTCTATAACAGGCAAGAGAAAGAGCTCAAAAGACCAATAGAGGTCAAAACGCCTGGAAGAGTTACTGGTCCAGGAAGGAGCTAATGAAGGCAGACCTTCCATTGTCACTAAAGCGAAAACTCGTCGACTTTTGTATGCTGCCCAACATAACCTACGGTGCCCAAACGTGGTCTTTGACAGAAGCATAGAAGTCCCAACTCAAGACTATTTGAAACACCATACTGCGCTCTAAAACTGACATGGTTGACAAAAAGTCTTTTAAGTTGAAGTGGGATTGGACAGGACATGTCTGACGTATGCAGCCGGATAGGTGGGCTAGAGAGTAGCCACAAAATGGGTGCCAAAGGATGATTGCCACCGTCGAGGCCGACCTCGGAGACGATGATGGCGCGATGACCTAACAGCTTTCTGAGAGACTGGCAGTTAGAGGCTCAAAACAGGGGGAATGGCACAATAAAAGGGAGACCTTTGCTCAGCAGTGGGACATAAAGGCTATTGTAAAAATCTTTTTAGGGTTCCGTACCTCAAAAGAAAAAAACGGAATCCTTATAGGATCACTTTGTTCTCCGTCTGTCTGTCTGTCTGTCAAGACCCTTTATCTCACGCACGGGTAGAGGTATCAGGTTTAAATTGATACCATATATTAGGGTCTATTAACCACACAAGATCTGAAAATTTCAATTTTTTACAACGGCGCAATCAAAAGATATAGCATTTTATGTCCTCATCTGCATACATTTATGCAAAAAAGCAAAACCTACAGGGTACTTACTTCCCGTTGATCTAAAATTATGAAATTTGGCAAAAAGTTAGGTCTCACAGTACAAATAATGGAAAAAGTCTGAAATCATTATGTATTACAACTTTTCTCACAACTAATGGTAACCAATTGTGGTGACTCCTGTTTCAAGAACATTTATATAAGAGAGGGGTCAAGTTGGATGGTCGCGGAGGCGATTTTTGTTTTAGTTCTATTTTAAAAACGGGAACACTTACAAACTTGAAAATTGGTACGTTTATAGTGCATAAGCTATAAAATAACAACAAATAATAAAATTTGGTCAAGCGCGTGTCGGACTCAAAAAGTGTAGCACATTAACTTACTGAAATTTCAACTAATACAATTATGATTATCTGGTGGTACGGAACCCTCGGTGCGCGAGTCCAACTCGCACTTGGCCGGTTTTTTTATCAAAAATTGTGTTGGTTTCAACGTTTTTGCACCATTTTTGTAATCGTTACATATACAGCGTGAATTTTTATTCGTTTTAATTCCGAAGCCCAGTGATCTACTCATGAAAACAAGCAACTTTAAAGAAGAAAAAAAAAATTATACTAGAAATTTTTTTTCGCCTTCCCATACAAAATGAGTCGATCACGTGAGCACTTTACTATGGGGAGACGAAAAAATTTTTTCGAGTAAATTTTTTTCCGTCGGGGTAGGCAGAGAACACAGTCCTCCACCCTCTACGATCTTGACATACTTCCCTTGCTTCCTGTACTTTCATCAATCCTTTCATACATGCTCGTCGGTTTAGGCTACTTTTAATCTGGTCTTTATTTAGAAGATCCGGAATTTGGTCTGGTATGTTCGCCTAGGCCTTCATCTTCCAACGTTTTCTTTTAATCTCGCCTGGTAGATCTCTTTCGTCAAACTTCGTTTATTCTACCTCTCTACATGACCAAACCATCTCAGCATCCCTTTCTCGATTTTGGTCACTACGTCTTCTCTTACGCCACAACGTTCTCTTATCACACTATTTCTAATCCTGTCACTCAATTTAACACCAATCATACTCCTTAGCGCTCTCATTTCTACTGCATTAATTCTACTTTCATGCTTCTTCTGCCATACCCAGATTTCACTGCCATACATCAGTGTTGGTACCAAATGCCCCCATGAACAGCCAAACGAGCCATGTGAGACACCTTCTGACTCCTCATAAAAGCGTGCAGGGCACCATTACATATAAATGATAAAAAAATCCAGCCGAGTGCGAGTCGAACTCGCGCCCTAAGGGTTCCGTACCTATCTACCATATGATATACTAAAAGCTTTTGCTCTTTGATTTTAAAAGCTCCGCGACCATCCAACTTGACCCCTCTTTTATAGAAAAGTTCTTGAAACGGGAGCTTACCTTCATTGGTTACTATTAGTTGTGAGAAAAATTGAAATATTTAATGATTTTAGACTTTTCCCTTTATTTGTACTGTGAGACCTAGCTTCTTGCCAAATTTCATAATTTTAGGTCAACGGGAAGTACCCTGTAGGTTTTGCTTTTTTGCATAAATGTATGGAGATGAGGACATAAAAAGCCATATATTTTGATTGCGTCGTTGTAAAAAATTGAAATTTTCCGATCCTATGTGGTTTATGGGCCTTAATATTCGTTATCAATTTCAACGTGATAACTCTTCTCGTTCGTGAGAAAAAGGGTCTTGATAGACAGACAAACAGACAGACGGACAACAAAGTGATCCTATAAGGGTTCCTTTTTTTGTTTTGAGGTACGGAACCCTAAAAATGTATTTTTATGTGTTTCATGTACATATTCACAAACATATCAGTACTAATTACATCTCCAGCAATAATCCCAGTATAATTAAGCCCTTGCAATCAGACTACTCAATTGACATAGGTCGGAATTATCTTCGTTACATAATTAGGTAGTTGTCAGTTCGAGAGCAAATTCTGATATTGATTTGTGGCCAATTACTCGTGAATCCGACTTGCTACTTACTTGAACAATGCATACAATACGAGTAATGGAATTGAAACAATTAACTGCCTTGTATTGTACAATAAGGGCATGCCATGCTATTTCGGTTGGGCTGGTTTTGACCATCAGCTGTTTGTTATACAGGGTGCAAGAGACAGCTTCCCGAATACTGATAGGGCATGATCAGTCAACGAAACTGAACAAAGTTCGGTAGATGAAACTTTTAGGAAATCGTAAAAGAAATACGCATCGCCATACAAAATTGTAATCTTAATTAGACATTTTGTATGGAGACGCCGATTTTATTTTTCATTTTCTAAAAGTTTCAATCACTGAAAGTTTTTTAGTTTTGTTGACTGAGTATGCCCCTTGAGTTTTCGTAAAGCTGTCCCTCACGCCCCGTATATAGGGTGTAAGGAAAGGTGTACCGAAAACTGAAAGGGATTGCTCAGTGGACTTATTTTCTATGGGAAATGTTGTTCAGTTTCATGGCTAGATAAACAACTTAAAATTGCGGGAACGTTAAAAAAATAACCCTCTTTTAAAATTTTGACAATACTAATTTTTATTCAGGTAACAACACTTCGCCGGGGAGAACATCCTCTAACTACCTAAATCTAATAAATTGTCAAAACTTGCTAATATTCTTCGGATAAATAAATCTTTCTTTGATTGATATGAAATACATTAACAAATGTAGCAACCGAAATGGTTCACTGCATCAGACTCCACTCAAGAAAATGAGAAAAACTTTAGTACTGTAAAATTTACATGGCATCATTACGTATGATGACAAATGATGCTGGGCTGGCAGTTCAATTTGGTGTAAAACGAATCTGGTACAGGCGAATCGGTTCTACTTACCACGGGGAAACGCTCAATAATATAGGGTGGCAGCGTCTTAACTGTGAATACGGTTCCATATGAGTATTGCTTGCGCTTTTCTCGCTTAATAGGGTTCTGATTTCTTTTGTCTAGTAAGTTGACTAACTCTTGGTCTGTTTGTCGGTCAAAATTGTCTTCAACTCACAAGCTCAGAAAACTTTACTGTATCGGTCTAAATCTGCGTGAAAAGATGGTGAAATGTGATTTTTGGCTGCTAGCGTGGGATAGGTTTGTGTAATTTGAATCTTGTAGTGAGGTGAGAAATCATGTATTTCGCTCGGCAGCAAAATTAATTCTTGTCTTGTGCCTTATAACCCTCGCTACGCTCAGGATTCTTCTTTCAATCCTAGAATCCTTCGCTTGCTCGAGTTTCAATACAAGGCACTCGTGTACTCGCGCCAAATAAAATTTTGCTACTTTGCATAACAAATAGTTATTTCTGATGAGCGGGTCAAGGTATGAATTTGAAATAATTTGAAATACTAAGTACATTCAAGCCCATAAATCCCGCCTCTTTTCCGTCGGGGTAGACAAATACCACAGCCCTCCACCTGCTACGATCTTGATATACTTCCCGCGCTACCTCTACTTTCATCAACCCTTTCGTACAATCTCAAAATCCCTTCAAATTTAAAAACTCTTACTTCTATGTCAATCCAATGTCTTACTCATACTAGACCGGCTTTTTAGGGTTCCATAGTCAACAAGGAACCCTTATGGTTCATCCTGCCCGTCCGTCGTCTGTCTGTCCGCGGCTTTGCTCAGACGCTCACAAACTCTTAGTACTAGAAAGCTGTAATTTAGTACGAATATAAATTTCATCTAGCCGACAAAGTGGTAAAATAAATCTTAAAAAAGAAATTTAGGGTAATAAATAAATAAGTAAAGTGGGGGCATTTTTTTTTCTTATCTATCCCATCGTGTTAGGTGTCGTTGCATAGGTCTTATAAAAATAATGTAAGCCTGCACAGATCATTCTTTGATTTAGGGATCCGTTCGCGAAATATTTGTCATGAAAGCGCCGTTCGAGTCGAGTGTCCCCCCTTGCCAGCTAAACGGTTGTTATTAGAAATGTGAAAAATTTACAATAGTAGTAGGTATATATGATGAATTTAAAAGGAAAAATATCACAGCTCAAAAGGCTTCACAAGTTAATGAGCTATAGCTTAAAAACTGGGAATAATAAAAATTGCAATGGCAATCAGGTGCTAGGTAAAAATTTTGTTATATGAACGTTGTGAAATACTTAATCAAAACCTGCTTTGCGATATCGGAACCGAAAACTTGCGAAACTACGGAACCATATACTGCGCGTGGCTCGACTCGAACTTGGCCGGTTTTAGGATTCCGTGAATGAAATGGATTCACAGTGAAATAAAAACAGTCCTTAAGAAAATAATAGAAACTTGAGTTTGATTAGAGTTTACATCTGTAAAAATAAAACAGTATTAAAAATTTTCGTTCGCAGGTTTTTACGCAGTAAAATCCATTGCTTCTGAATGGGAAGTTAAAGCCTTCTGGAAAACACCGAACATGAAAATAGAAGGAAAATATTAGTATGGTTATTGCAGCGACACCTGAGCGCCAAAATGAAAATGCACGTTGTGCAAAAAATACAGCCAAATTAAAGTGTAACCTGATAGTCTGTGTTGGAGCCGAACGATGAGATTGAACCGGGAAATGACGGACAGAAAAATGCATGTACTTACTTTTTCATACTTTACCAACAAGTACGAATATACACTGCTAAATTGAAAACTTTGCGTTTTTACCTAGCAAAGTAAGTTTAATAATCTTGAGAAAGAGTTAGTCTCCGATTTTATTGTGTAGTATAGTCACCCCAACAAAAGCTGAACAAAAAATAATACAATATTTATCCATTATAAGGATTGCATTCCTGTTGGCCCATAAATCAGACTGAGTAGTGACATCCGAGTTTTTGACAAATGGGCCGCTGAAACAAGTGACGTGTAGGATAAATGGTGTGGAAAACTGGGACTCTCACCTTACTTCTGCTTGAGTATGACTACAATAACAATAAGTAGTATGTATAGCGCAAATCCTCCGCGTGTACAAAACATACCAAGTGGGGACTAATTTATGTAGCTCACTGACTAACACTGTAATTTTTTTCCTGGGCAAAGTTATTCAATTTCATGGGCAGAACTGGGCAGAACATTGGTTTAAAATGTGATTTGAAACTGTGATGCGCCTGTTTCACCTATCTCTACCTATCAAGCTATGATTACTGGCAAGGTCAACGATTTGATTTCCGATTTATCCAAAATGAAGAAACTACACAAACATCAAAACGGTATATGTCTCGCGATGGTGCAAAGTTCAAGGATATGACTATTAATTGCAAACTGACAATAATCTGACAAATAAGTATCTAATTTATCTTTAAAAGCAGATAAACAATAGAGAATGAAATTGAAACCCGCAGCAGGGAAAGCAGTTTAACCAACATGATAACCCCTAGCTGACCATAAATTGGTGCAAATGACCACTCGGCTACATATTTGTGGCTACCTTAACGATTAGTCCCCGCAGGGAGATGAACAGAACACGCGTGACTGGAAACTTTTAAGGCTGGCAAGGGATCCTATAAAATTAAATGAAAATAAGAAACTTGGATATTAAGAGAGGTGGGGTCTTTTTATGCGTTTTTTCAAATTATCTAGTCAAGTATGTACTACCTCTTATGAAACCCAAAAAGATGAATATCCTACTAAAAACTTTGAATCAGCGGGTACAGTAACAAAGAAAGAAAAAATATGTAAAAAATGTTAAGAAGATATATTAACACAAAATTATTTGGTACATCTGGATATTCTGGTAAAAGTTCCCTGTTTAGCAGTGGACTTTTTAAGGCATGTTAAGGTGATGATCAATGGCAAACCAAAAGGACAATGACGTGACGTACTACTTCTTATCTTTACTAACTAATAATTTTGAGTTTTCCATAACATCTTGTTTAAGTTTTTTGGTCAAGTTTTGTTTTCTTTATCATTGGTCACCCCATTATGATATTATAGCCCGAGATTTTTTTAACGCCTGTTTAATTAAACAGTTACTTTGTACTCTCAACACAATCAACACTCTCAGCACGTACAAAACTTAAAATTCTATTTGAAAATGGAACGAAGCGAGAACAAAGGAGTGTTTCATGTCAACGGTATTTCCGTTTCAAAATGGAATGCGGCGATCCGCGACCGTGTCCAATGGCCACCCTGTCTGCGATCGGGCGTTTTTAGAATGTAGAAAAGTAAAAGGTATGGATTTTTCAGGCCAGTTGTACTCGAGCAATCTCCCGTCTTGTACTTGAAGACACCCACGATTTAAACTGTTTTTGAAATACTTGATCCGTAAGTACTAATAAATACACGTAAAAATCGCCAAATTTGATTTCGAGGTTTCGTATAAATTGGACTGATAGCTGATCATTTTGTATTAGTCTAGAGGCACCGGCCAATGTCACATACTATATACCCTAAATGTGGCTGTAAGGTTTTGTTAAACACCTTTTAAACACCTATAGTGTACACAAAAAAATTGGTCCAGATTGGTCGTGGTCCAGATGGTAGTCGTTTTGCCACCAAGTTTCACAATTTTTGTTTGCGTAATGCGTATGTCTCCGTACCCAGTGGTCCACTTCATTTTTTAAAACTTATTTTACTTTTTTTTAAAGGAAAACTAATTTTGTGATATAACACAATGTAATAAATCCAATTGTTAGTTCTACCACCAATTTGCAATATTTTTTGTTTGAGTATATCTCCGTTACCATTGGTCCAATCTAAATTTGAAAACATTACTCTTTTATTAAATTAAAGTTAAACAAATCTTGAGATGAGACAATCATTATTATTTTGGTTCCTTGAATCTAATATTTTACTGTATATGAAAATACGTAAGTATATATTTCTATTTTTGTTAATATTTTGTAATATATTTTTATTTTTGTTAATATTTCCGTAACTACCCGATGAGCTGAGCTGAAAAAAAAATACGGTGCACGGAGTACGGATATATATAAGGTTCTAAGGAAACAGTGTACATAATTGTAGCATATTACTTAGAACATGAAACTGAACAACTTTTCTCAAGAAAGAAGGTCGAAATACGACAAGCTATTTATGATCTCCCATACAAAATGCTATCAGCTGATGCAGTTTATGCAGCTTATGTTCCTTGGGGAAATTTGTTCAGTTTCATGGTCTGAGTAACACACAAAAATTACGTTCACTATTTCATTAGGACAGGAGAAAATACTAAGCTATTTCACCCATTCTTTGTTTTTAAAAATTTCATTGGATTTATCATTATAATTTTCACCCATTCTTTGTTTTAAAGATTTAATTGAATTATCATTATAATTTTCTTCTTTCAATTTTTTTTATAAGATCAATGGATACGGAGATGCACTTAAAAAATTGTGAATTTTGGCGGCAAAACGACCTTGATCCGACCACGTGACAATTTTTTTTATACTCCTGAAAGTGTTTAACAAAACTACACAACCAAGCATACGATATAAGAACACACGTGATATGGGCCAGCGAGTAGACTATTATGTTATGTGAAGCAACACTTTTATGTTTCACTTAGTGCATGTTGTTTCTCTTTCATCTTAGTTAAACGCATGGCCACTTTGATATACCTTTTTGTTTTTATGGTAATTAACTTTAGTTATTGCATAATAATGATGTCAAAAACATGTCACCTCTGCCTTTGTCATGCCAACGGGAAGAGAGGTCCACTGAGATACAGTGCAAACTAGTTCAGTGGATCTCACAACCTGTTTGTGATGGCCTATTCAACATTGTATAATGCCGCAAACTCTTTCGGTTTGTGGGACTATAATTGACTGTAATGAATTAATGACCATCGTTGTTATTTGTATTCAATAAACACTTTTTTTTTTAAAGTCGACCTTTTCCAATTGCAAAAATTAAACAAAAGTTTTTCAAATTTAGCACTCAAAATAAGCTCTTAAAACGTATTACATGGATTTATTAAAACCCTGTATTTAAATTAAATAAATCACCAACCCTTCAGTGTTACTGTCGTTGCAAAAAACTCTTTTAAATAATAATAGTAGCGCGAACAGCAAACATCAAACGTAATAATTTCTATTTTTCAAAGTCCTCTTTTCAAAAGAAAACAATAAGTTTAAAAGAGTTAGAAGTGCATGAAAATAGCTTTGGGGCATTTTTCCTCGTTTCGGAGGAAGGGTTAAGTTCTTAGTAGCCCTTTTGGCGTCGACAGTAATTAATGGGCGACTTCAAAGATTTTTATTTCTGAAGAAAGCAGTTCTTTGATCCGATTGTTTCAATTTTAGTACCGTTCAGTGATCACTGGTTATTGGAAATTGCAGCTGTGACAATTTATTTATTCTCAGTTACCCTTTCGTAAATAATAGGCACTTGTACCTTATACAACCGTGGTAGGCTTTGTACATAAAGTGAATTTTGTAATTTTTTACTTTTTGTCCATGTTTGTTCTATAAAAATGTAGATATTTAGGTGCGCTGCTTCTTAGTGCAATTACATTAAAATGAGATGCAACGACGCATGTCCAAACTTTCTACCACGCGAAATACTGCGAAACTTGCTAATTTGCATTTATTGCCTTATTCGTGACATGATATTACTAATAAGTTAAGAAAAGTACATTATCCACTTGAATCTCACTGGCTCCCGTACCCGTACTTCTTGCAGTATAATACAGGTTTTAATTCATTAGCAGGGCTTTATAATTTAAACTTACTAACTTGTTCTAGATACTGTCACTACTATTTATATTATATCTTGGATACAATGTCGTCCACTGTACTTGGTGAACTTGCAAAACATTTTACTTCTAAAGAAAAAAAAATGAAGTGCAATCTTCATTAGAATGACAACATTGGATTGCATGATTAAACGCCATAACGGTCGTAAAGCGATACCAATATTCGCAACACAATTTAACTTCGGTCAAGGTTGTGCACCGAATTGGAACAGCCAACTTCACCAGCAGTAGTAATACTTTAACTTTATAATGTAACTGTAGCGAAGTGATACACTTATTTGTATATAGCGTATTTATTCTATTTGTAACTTACCTTATTTTAACTTACCTGTATTTTTAGTTTCTTTTTACATATTATTTAGAAAAGAGTAAGTATAGTTTTAATTGTATTGTGTATTCTGCGGTCATTTTAGTTTTTAGTAGTAGTAGTAGTTTAGACCACATAAGGACAAAAAATCTTGGTTACAAAATAAAACTTAATTTTAACGAACGATACTGCATTGGTGGCCTGTGTTCAGCAGTGAACGTCTTTTGGCAAATAAGATAATGAAATTTTTGGTACTTTAATGTTTATACAGTGTAACCTTTTTTGTGAACTGAATTTTTGGCAGCCCTACCACCGCGCTATTAATTGACGATCTGTTAATCACTGGTTTGGTTTATTGCTCACCGCTGCTACATATCTCCTGGACAATTGTTATTTATGACTTGATGGTGGATTTTGACCACCCATGTTTGGTTATTACGTGGTTTTTGGATTGTGCATCAAATTGACTTATGTGTGATTGTGTCGCTCTTTGTTTTTTTTTTAATTTTGATCTCCCTTTGGTTTTGTGGTTGATTAGGAGCAAATGACTTTTGACATGGACGACCGTGATTTGTGATAAAAGCCGGGCCCAATGGATTGCCATGCTTTTGGAAGCACAGAAACGCACTACAAGGGTATGAATTTTCCAATAGAAATGAACAACTTTTTCAGAGCAACATGCATAATATTTTTCAACTTCTCATTGCAACAACATCAGATGGGCTGGCTATACTGGAGGATCGGTAATTATTTACTGCGACGGATAAACGGTGGCAGATGGCGGTCTGTGAAACTGCTGACCTTCCTGCAGAAGGTCCTCGTACAGGATCTAAACTTGTCGGTCCTATGCCGTCAGTATAAAACGTGAGTTTATCCATCGCAGTACATGTGTGTGTAACACTCACGAGTCGTTTAATGATAGAATTATGGAGGATCGGTTTTTGTACAGGAAGTTAAAATATATTTTTTGTCACCAGTTGTTCAGTTCTATGAGAGATTTACTCCCTTGTAGATTTTTGTACCCTTTTTGGTACACCTTTTAGTTTTGATGTTACTATAGTGGTCGCCTACTGATAATGGCCAGCATTTCTTAATTTTCGTGATCCTTTAGAAAGAGCAATAACCACTTGGATGCGAGTGCTCTTAGATTTAACAGCTTAAGCCCTAACATAAATCAGTGTGCACTTGGATGATAGTTGAAGGCTAGGTGGAGTAAGGTAAGCTCGTCAATCATCGGTACTCAATATCATATAATTGACAGTTCAAGTGGCGAGCGCTTGCGTCGAGACATGCCGACTCATCTGTGATAAACTTCAAACATCAGGGTGTTTCTTAGAACAAAAGATTGTTTTAAAGATAAATAATAAATAGTAAGCAATGCGAATAATTCTTTGTACAAAATGCAAAGAAAAATATAGGCTGAAACTAGGTGGAAATTTTTCAGAGACATTTCGCTAGTACGGTAATATAAATTAGCGGTACCTTTGGGCCTTGTTCTATGCCCGTGATAAGAAAAATGATTTTCGGAGTGACCGGTTTTCACTTGTAGGAATCAAAACTAACCATGTTATCAAAACGACTCTGTACGACACCCTAATGATTACTATGTCTTACGTAACGTACGTATTAAGGTTTTATTCATTTTATGGAGTGGAGTTGATATTGTGTTCAGATAAGACATAAAGTAGAAAAAGTAGAATATTGAATGACCTGCGTTGAACAAAATAAAGTAGTTTATTATCTCATTACTCTACAGTTCTCGTAGCTTTTAGCTGTATGTAAGTGGGTCTCTAGCAGTTTACTAAAGTAAACATTTCCTTTGATACTTTAATCCTCACTCAATAATGCAACACTTAATGTTAACTTTGTTCCCCAAGAAAGTAAACTGAAACGTTTTAACGTTTGATGATATTTTCTTTATTATTTGAAGAATAGTTTGCTACGGTAAGACTACACTCGTAGCCGTGCTACGCTGTTTCGTAGCAATATCAAAGATGATAATAACAATACAAGGAAAGGTACTTAACCACCCAGCTCCGATTTGATTTATTATACAAGGTTATTTTTTGGACCTGATTTGCGCATGCCCACGTTATCACAGAGGTCAAAAGCAACAACTTTTGTTCTACGACTTTTCGAACAACGCACGAAAAATTTTCAACTTCCCATACAAAATGGGTCGGTCACGACTCACGTGACCACTTTAGTATGGGGAGTCCAAAATTTTTTGTGCGTTGTTAGAAAAGTCGTAGAACAAAAGTTGTTGCTTTTGACCTCTGTAATATCGTGGGCATACGCAAATCAGGCCCAAAAAAATAACCTAGTATATATATATATTAGGCCGTCGGAAATAGACAATAAATTCGCAAAGCGTGATTTAGTTTTGCATTTTTGGTATGTTGTACGGGTGTGTTAGGGTAGTTTAAATAATAAATGGTACAACAGCACTGCACTTACTTTCTCGCAATACTCAAGGAAAAACTGTCAACCACAAACTTAAATTTTTAATGCCATACACATTGTATGGAAATATCAACTTTTATTTACGTTTTTCCAAAAAAATGTTCGATTGAAATATACAGATCAATTCAGAATTCAAATTGTCAGACATTAAAATAAACAAACCTCAAACGATTTCGAGTAAATCACATGTTTAACTTTTGGTAGAACTGGAACACCCTTTATATGAATTTTCAAAGATCCATGGATACTACCGTAAGATACTTGCATTGAGATTTTTTAAATTTCCCAATACATGTTTAGTATGAATAATTGTTCAGTTTAGTCTACTGAGCAAGCCCTTTCAGTTTTTGGTACACCCTGTGTACTAAATTTTATTCAAAAAATCGTAAAGAATATCCACTTAGGTAGACAAACAATCCACGATTAATATTATAGAAAATTTTAATAAACTCAATGGAACCAATTTTGGGTAAATCACATATTTACGATTTGGTGGTACAGGAACACCCCTTATATGAAATTACACAAATCAATTGATACTGGCGCAATATATCTTACATGGAGATGCTTAGTCATGCAAAGTTTCATCAAGATTCTATAAGCCGTTTTTGAGAAAATTTCAATTTTTCATTTTCGTTGTATGACAGCTACCCTCAAAATGAGAGCCAGCAAGAAACCACTTAGAACCCTTCGATGAATTTGCATAAAACTCCTAAATTCAAAATATGGTGTCAATCGGACCATTCGTTTAGCCGCTAGGCCAAAGCGTGACGGACAGACCGACCGACGGACCGACCGACCGACCGACCGACCGACCGACGAACGGACATTTTTGGGAGACTTGTTTTTTATGATGTATAAGTGATATAGAACAAATTTTTGAGAAAATTAGAAAAACTCTTTTTCTAATTTCTCGCTTCGCTCGAAAGTAAAAAAATGCAGCTCCGAAAACCTTGTGGAAATTGAGAAAATCGGGAAAATTTTCGAAATTTTTGGTCTTTTTATAGTATTCGTCCTGCATGGCCAAAACTATGCATTTTTTGCGAACGATGTTATCTACAAATATAAACTGTATTCAATTACCTGCAATTTGGATCCTATTTTAGCTCTATTGACCTTATAGGAGCTGAGCTAGAGCATTTCAAAGATGACCAATTTTTCTCGAAAATAGCCTTTTTCGATTTTAGTGTCATATTTCGTAAAATATTCGCAAAACTGCTTGTTCTACAAAAAACAATTACCAAAAATATTTTAAAGTACATATTTAGCTACCACTACTACCTAAAACGAGGTCTGTGAGATCTCAATCTTAATAAAACGCGAAAAGCTAAATAATTTACAGAGTCAAAATAATCTAAGTATACAGGTTTATTGCAAATTAGACAGAAATTTTATTAATAGCTTGGAAGGTCTTTTACATTCATACCCAAAATTCGGTTACTGCTGACCAGCCAAGTAGGAGTCAGACTCACGCACGAAGGGTTCCATATCATTTTCTTAAAAAATGGCAATAAGATACGTTTGTTGAATGGAAGCGTTTAGTATTTTTTTACAGTGGTAACAGAAGTATATTATGATTGATGGTTTATGAAATACAGCCTGGTAACATACAGACAAACAGTGGAGCATCCAGTTTTGGGTACGGAAAATAGTCAATCTTCGTTTTTTCCAGGGTTGGGATTCCCGTTCCTCGTGATGATGGGGAAGATAAAAAAGAACGCGTTCATGATCTTCCTCTTGTTCGTGTTCCTCTTCATTATTCTGAGGAAGAAGTTCTTTTTCGTCTTCCTCTGAGTCATCCCCAATGGATGCTATGTTGTTGCACGACTTCCCTCCATAATTCAAACAAAGAGCTGAGCATTTCAGCTCAGCTTTTAAGCAACTGCATGCCCCTCTACATCCCTTTTTGCATTTGTAGGCTATCATTTTTAGAAGCATGGCTGGAGCTGGCTCTTTGTTGTTGTGATCGGGATTAGGCCACGGGTGCTGATTTCCCAGCCCCACTCGGTGGGATCCTTTTCTACCCCCAGCCACTTTTGCACTTGGTGGTAGGTGCGAAAGGCATGAAAAGCGGAAGCTTCGGTAGTAGGTGGCAAACGTGCGAGATTCGTTTTATTATATTTGCCGCTGTTTTCACAAACAACGTGAATCTCAGGTCATGCAGTGTCTGAGTACTCGCAATGCCTCCGTATAGAGCTACCAGACACTTTTCACCAGCTTCCGCAATATTTTCCTGCGTTGCATCTGGCTGGAGGAAAATGGTAGCCAAGTCTACAAGGCCCTGCCTTTTCTGAAATTGACCCCACAATTTCTGTTTTCCTTGCCAGAAAAGAGCAGACGTGGTTATTAAGACGTGGGTTATATTTTTGGTTATTGTTTTTTGTAAAACAAGCAGTTTTGCGAATATCTTACGAAATATGTCATAAAAATCGAGAAAAAGCTATTTTCGAGAAAAATTGGTCATCTTTCAAGTGCTCTACCTCAGCTTCTATAGGATTCAAATTGTAGGTTATTAAATACAGTTTATACTCGTACTTATAGTAGACAACATCGTACGCAAAAAATGCATAGTTTTGGCCATGCAGGGCGAATACCATAAAAACACCGCAAATTTCGAAAAGTTTCTCAATTTTCTCAATTTCCACAAGGTTTTCGGAGATGCATTTTTTATTTAAACTACTAAAAAATGCAAAACTAAATCACGCTTTGCGAATTTAGAATGATTTTCTGTCTATTTCCGACGGGCTATATTCTTTATTGCACAATTAATACATAGAAATATAAAAAACAGGACATTTACAAAGGCGGGCTTATCTCTGCAATAGATTTCTTCCAGCCAACCCATGGTTGTGAGAGAGAATGATGATTTATTTTGATACATCAGAGATGTGCTTACAAAAACAAACACATACGAGTATTTTGTTTTGGCTGCCCAAATACAACCTATTGGGAGAAATTTACCTCCAAAGTAAGAAATAAAAAGTGACTAAACCTGTAACTTATAAAATGAAAATTTGTATGGATTCAAGCAGTACAGGTTGGATTGTATGTTTGAGAACATGTAAAAATTAAACTTTCCTTGTAAGTAGCCACTTAAAGTATTTTATTACATTACACATACATACGATTAAAAAAAGTATGTATTAAAAATCTAAGTTTAATCTTTTCTAGTGATCAGGTATGATCTTCAAGCCACCATAAATCTTAACGGGTGTGATGAAACGGGCCACCCTGTACATAAATGGATCGCCTCACCTCGTTCCTCGGCTGTCATCGCCAGCACATCGTTAATCAAAACCTAGCTGCGTCTAGTTAGGGCTAGACTTGCTAGGTAGTAGTGGGAAACCTGTATCATGTACGCTAGCTTCCACATCTATACGATAATATTGTATTACGTTGTATTATTATGTAACTGGAAGCGAAGAATACCCAGAGTTTTGACCCGACTAAGGCAAAAATGAGGGTTATGATTTTGATCGGTATATATGTATGTATGTACATAAGTATATATGTTAATCTGTTCCCTCATAAGTTCTAAACTACTTATCTTAATTTGACAAATTAAGTATCGTTAGAAGCGTCTTGATTATCTGCTGGTTATAAGATATTAGATGTTACATTAAATTAAATGAGGCGCCCTCTAGAGGAGATTAAGTATGAATAAAAAAAATATTTAATGATACCGTGTTTGTATCAGATGAAATGGCTTAATGAGCACATTTCAAAAATATATATTGTCAGCTTTATTACGTATTTAAAATCCCTAAATAATTAAAATAAAAATTGGTTCAAAAACTAATACCCAACTACTGGCAAATCATGGTCTAAAAAGTATGAAACAAGTAAATATTGTCATCTGGACTTGTAATGTATAAACTATGGTATTTAATAAATATTCATAGTGATGTTGAGATAACAGCCGTGGTCATATTATGCCACCTACCACCATCACCTACGTCTAGTATCTCAACATTACTATGAATATTTATTAAGCACCATAGTTTATACATTACAATTCCAGATGAGAATATTTACTTGTTTCATATTTTTTGGAGCAAGATTTGCCAGTAGTCAGGTTTTAGTTTTTGAACTAATATTTTAAAAGTAAATCTTCAAAACTTTTAATGCTTATATAACTAATGAAAAAACTGTTGCTCTACTATTATCAATTAGGTATCTTTATTAAGACAAAGCTTCTTACGAGCTTACTTGAAACATGGAACATTATTTACACAAAATTCTAAAATATTAATATTATTACATTCAGTAGTTTGTTAATTAATGAGTCAATCAGAACTCTCTCTTTCTCTCTTTTATTAGTAAAAGATTGGCATCACGAGAGAGCAGATTATATATATTAAGCTCTAAAGTAAACCCAAAAGGGGTTTAAATTTTGACATATCGCTTTAACCAAATTGATAATACTTTTCCGTATCGCCCTTTGAGAGGGTTTTCCATATTTGCTTTCTATAAACGAAAAGGGACACCGTAAGGGAATCAAAGGGCTACTTTGGCGTGTTGACAAATACCTATGAACTAAAAATAACATTTTCATTCACAATAGGAACATGAATCTAATACTTATGTTTATAAGGTTGATAATATTTCAAATGGTTTTAATTCAAAGGTTTTGTATTCGAAGATTTGAAGTGATTGAAGTGACCTTTTTGTACATGACTTTTTTTATAAGGCTAGACTGATATAAGCTTCTTAAGGGATTGATGCATATGGGTATTTGACAAGGACTTTTAAAATGGTTATTTTAGATAAGATTATTTGAGATATAATATTTCAGACGAGTTAAGGAAGAACTAACAGTTTAAACCAAAAAATAAAATTATAACAAATAATGTATTATAATAGAATATTGTGTCTCAATTTTCTTTCATTTAAACAATTGTTTTTCTTTAACAATTTTGTTTTAAAATAAAATACCTGCACAAAGTGAACACGTTAAAACTGAAATCAATTCATCATATCGGTGATAACGTTAGGAAAACAAAAAATCCGATACGACCCCATTGCTAATGTTTAAAACATTTTCCAAGTGTTGCCAGCTACTGCGATATTTTACCCGGGGATTGATATGTTGGTATCTGCAGATATGTACGAGTACTTGACTATAAATATATACTTTATGGTAAATCCTTTACTATTAAACGAGCAATATTTGTATGTACAAGTACATGATTTGTTCCAGAGATGATATATACATATTTGTAATCAGCTTCTCGTAAACGGCTCCAACTATTTCGATGAACTTTACCATACGGGGGTTTTTGAGAGCGCAAAATCGATTTAGCTGTGAGTCTCATATATGGGAAAATTATTCTTATCCATTTTTCTAAGCATTTCTTGATAATGGCGAGTTTCAGACTCCCTATAGCGCCATCTGTTAACGGTTTTTAGTGAAGATTAAACAGAACAAAGCTCGGTCTATTTAATAGGTTGCCGTTTAGGAATTATAAATAATAAAAAATCATTTTTTTTTTGGGCATTATTGGGAATACATTAAGCTAACAAAAGCTTAAATTTAATTTTCGAAAAATATTATATGTAAAAAATATAACAAATCTAATGATAAAATGGGACGACATTTAAGACGAACAATTTTCGAACCTTTAATTTTACATATCAAACTAAAAATAAAAACTTTATTTTATGCGTAAATTAATGACCTTGAAGTCAACTTTTAAATATAAGACAAATGAAAAAAATAGCAATAGAATTATAGGAATTATGATCTCATTAATCTGTAAGAAAATTTCGGCAATTGCATAGGTAAAGACTTATTATAATGGGCGATATTTGATATCACAGTTTGGACGCTCAATAACTTAAGCCCCGAAACATTCAGAAAAATAATAACTTAAGCCAGTTGCAATTTTCAAAGATTTTAATCTGCCATCTGGTTAAAACACGAAGTTATGTTTTTTTCTCTAAACATGGTACATTACGCAGCACATTTATTAAATTGATCTATACTGTGGATACGAGTACCTTACTTTAAATATATTCCCTGGCGAAATAACACAGTGAGCGGTTTTTTGACGGATGACTGGATGGGGCTCGTAGCTCCTCCAAGTGTGCGGTATATGAAACAAGCCAACCGAAACTATTTGTGTATGCCTATGTAGGTACATTTTTTGTATATTTCTTTTTTTCTAAGCTTGTTTTCTATGATTTCGAAGTCACGTTCTTATATCATCTAAACAGTGATCGTTAAGCAATATCAAAAGGCGTTTGAAACTTTTTAGAATGTGGTTAGCCAGGCTTAATCTACAATAACCTACATCATCATATTCATCATATATCAGCCGTAAGACGTCCACTACTGGGCATAGGCCTCCCCTAAAGATCATAAAAAACATAACCTACATACCCATTTAATAAATAAAGACTAATCCTTTACATATCAAATAGCTTTCTATCTATTCTGTCTCATTCGAAAAAGAATAGCCGATGGGAAGAAAGGGTTTTTACAGAATCGTAGCGTGCCTTGGCGGGGCCCCGTATAAAATTTTGTTTGGGGGCCAGAGGCGGCTCGTGACATTATTTATGGGTGTGCACAAAAAAATAAATTGACTTACCTACCATTTATTGATGCAATATTTTTTATGGCTTTATTGTTTGTTACATATTATGCAAGCCAGCGCCAGCTCCAACTACCAGACACGGGAAACAAAACAATTTATTTACAACCGCACATCCTAGGTGTTTTTAAATATTGTTCTGGTCTGAAAACACGATTAAAAGTTTAATTTGTTGTACTACATTTTTGAACTTTCGCGATTTCAGGTCGTGGCGGCCCCTTTTCATTGAGTTCAAGTCGTATCTGTAGTTTTTTTCGCATTTTTAGGGTTCCGTACCTCAAAAGAAAAAAACGGAACCCTTATAGGATCACTTTGTTGTCCGTCTGTCTGTCTGTCTGTCTGTCTGTCTGTCTGTCTGTCTGTCTGTCTGTCTGTCTGTCTGTCTGTCTGTCAAGACCCTTTATCTCACGAACGGGTAAAGATATCAGGTTGAAATTAATATCATATATTAGGATCCATGAACCACACAAGATCTGAAAATTTCAATTTTTTACAACGACGCAATCAAAAGATATGGCATTTTATGTCCTCATCTCCATACATTTATTCAAAAATGAAAAACCTACAGGGTACTTCCCGTTGACCTAAAATTATGAAATTTGGCAAGAAGCTAGGTCTCACAGTACAAATAATGGGAAAAGTCTGAAATCATTAAATATTACAACTTTTCTCACAACTAATGGTAACCAATTGTGGTGAGCTCCCGTTTCAAGAACATTCATATAAGAGAGGGGTCAAGTTGGATGGTTGCTGAGGCGATTTTTGTTTTAGTTCTATTTAAAAACAGGAACACTTACAAACTTGAAAATTGGTATGTTTATAGGGAATAGGCTATAAAATAACAATAAATAATAAAATTTGGTCAAGCGCGTGTCGGACTCAAAAAATCTAGCACATTAACTTACTGAAATTTCAACTAATACAATTATGTTTATGTGGTGGTACGGAACCCTCAGTGCGCGAGTCCGACTCGCACTTGGCCGGTTTTTTAATGTAAACGACACTGTATTCGTCCATTTTTACAGTAATTAGGCACGTACACTATTTAAAAACAATAATTTCTAAATTTTCAAGCAAAATTGCGAACAGTAACTTAAAGCTACGAAAAGTTAGTTTACGTATGATCGGCAACAGCGCCTTGTCACCGAACTGCATGCGCATCGCGACCTGGCAACGTAGCATTGAGCAGCGCTCCTAATTAGGATAATTTTTCATAGAAAATCTTTTGTTTCACGCGCTCGAGCATGTTGATGTTTCTCTTTCACACTCATTGAATTCTGTATTAGGAATTGTACTGAAGATTATTTCATAGGAGCGCAACCGCTGGCGATCTTCTTGGTACAACTTGACTAGGTACGTAAATTGTTGGGTAATTATTTCTTAGGCTATTTATTATAAATGTATACAACGTATAGGGTTATGAAAATAGGTATGTAATCGTATGTAACTTAACAAGGAAGGTTATACATCCTAAGTTTGAGTTTTGTGAGAGAGGGAGTGCACTGTACCAGTGCTCTTTAGGACGAGCCACCTCTGGGCCCTTAGGAAGGATAAAGATTACTCACAAAAGAACAAAAATAAATGGTACAGCAGCACTGCATTTACTTTCTCGCGATGTACGAGAGTCATCATTCGACAGTGTCCCCACCGGGAATCGAACCCAGAACTTCCGGATCAAAAGCCGAATGCTCTAACTACTAGATATAAAGGGCTGCGGATAGTAAAGAGTAAATAAGGACCAACTGCAAACTTAAGTATGTAATTCCATACAAATAATATGGAAATACAAACTTACCTATATTAGATTTATGTAAAAATGTTTAAATGAAAAATGTAGTCAGGTACATTACCAATTTAGAATTCCAATTTGAAGCATTAAAATAGCACATTGAAACCGATTTTGAGTAAATCACATTTTAAATGTTTAGTAGTAAGGAATCACCCCTTATACGAACTTCCACAGAACAATGGATACTGCCGAAAGATACCTTGCATAGAGATTCTTGGTCATGCAAAATTTCATAAATTTTATTTTTTTTATTTTTTATTTTATTATTTTAGGGATAACAACAGCCTTAAAAATAGTGATTAAAATTACAAAACAAACTTAAAAAAGAAAGGCCAATTACAGCTATCCACGTACTACATATTTAAACTTATATTACGTCCTGATTATACTCGCAAGAGCGTATGGTGCCAAGCAATTTGAAAATGAAAAAAAAAAAATTTTTGGTAAGTTAGAACTAAAGAGAGTTTGTTGTGTATGTCGTGTGTGTGTGAAGTGTGTGTGTTTTTGTGTGTAAAGTGTGTGTGTTTCTGTGTGTGAAGCTGTATATCTTAAGCTATATATGTATCAGAATTTGCTTATTCAAAGTAATGCAAGTTAGTTGTGTACACCCAACAGCACGTCAGCAGCGAGACTCTAGTCTTAATGGTATGGTAGTTAACAGAGTGGCAAATGTATCCTCTGACATGACGCTGACTGTACCATGACATGGCAGGTTTTGAGCGGAAAGCAATGAGAGTAGATTAATTAATGAATTACAATGCAGTAATCATGGCCTTTACCTCGTCTTTGAATTTGTGTTTAGAAAGGTAAAAAGGGTCAACGACTTCAAAACTTGTGTTATATGTTTTTACTAGTCGGGTAAGCACTGCATTTTGACCATAGTTAGTAGGGTGAAACGGGACACAAAAAAGAGAGGTGTGTCTGGTACGGCGTCTTGGAACACTCAACGAAATGTGTTCTACCAGCTCCAGGCAATTTAAACGTCCACTTAGTATATCGTGAAACAGGCCCATGTCCAACAATGTTCTACGATCTTCAAGGGTCAGCAGTTTATAATTCCGACAACTATCTCTATAGGAGTCAGCAGATTCAGAGCATTTAAAATTTAGGTGCTTTATAAATTTTTTCTGTATTCGCTCGACTTGGCTAATGTGTTTGTCGTATATAGGTGACCATATTGAGCACGCATATTCTAGAATACTACGCACGTATGCATAATAAACGACCTTTAAACTTATAGGACATTTAAATGGTTTGCAAGTTCTTATTACAAAGCCTAGATTCCGATACGCTCTTTCGGTGATTATATCAATGTGACTAGAGAGGAGCATTTTACTGTCAAAATAAACTCCTAGATCTTTGATCAAATGAACCCTTTCTATGCATCGGTCACTGAAGTGATAAGAGAATAAAGTAGGATTTTTTTTACGTGTAAAACTGATGGATTGACACTTACCGATACTGACTGTGACCCTGTTACGTTCGTAATATGAATAAAGGGAGTTGAGATCATGCTGTAATAGCTCGCAGTCAGTAACAGAATTAACTCTGATAAATATTTTTTTATCATCAGCGTACATTAGGTGTCTAGAGTATTTGATACAATCACCGATATCAAGATTGTTTTAGCCGTTTTTGATCTATTCACAATTTTTCGTTTCCATTGTATGACGGGTACCCTCAAAAAGAGAGCCAGCAAGAAACCACTCAGTATCCTTCGATGAATTTACAAGAAAATATTAAATTTGAAATATGGTGTCAATCGGACTATTCGTTTAGCCGCTAGGCCAAAGCGTGACGGACAGACCAACCTACGGACCGACCGACCGACCGACCGACCGACCGACGGACATTTTTGGGAGACTTGCTTTTTATGATGTATAAGTGATATAGAACAAATTTTTGAGAAAATTTGAAAAACTTTTTTCTTTCACGAGTACAATACCTTTCTCGCTCCGCTCGAAAGTAAAAACCGGTCAAGTGCAAGTCAGACTTGCGCGCCAAGGGTTCCGATATACCTATAGTATTTTTGGAAGCAATAAAGTCCATTTTTAGGAGAAAAATATATTTTAGGATGTAAAAGTAAAGCCCTTTCATACGATACCCCACTCAACCTAGTAGCAACATTTTTTTTTATATTCTTTCATATGCTATTTAGTTGGGCTACCATATTCTAAAACTATTCCAAATTTCAAGTCAATAGCGCGAGTGGTTGCCGAGATATACTGGTGTGACTGACAGACAGACGGACACACAGACAAAGTCGCACCGCACAATAAGGGTTCCTTTTTTTACCATTTTGGTATCGGAACCCTTAAAATATTTGCCTATCTGTCACTTTTTCCAAAATTTTTACAAACAATTCAAATTAAATATACACTCTCCTTGTCTTTTTTTCGGCAAACTGATTTATTAAATCATTAATAGCTGATGATGACTTTAGTTGAATTTTATCAGCAATAATTCAATGAGTTCCTTAATGGAATGATTTCTTTTAATGTCAGATTTTAAGCATGTTTTTAGAGGTTTTCCGGAAGCGTTTAATATCTCTTCTTTTTGCTTACGCACGTTGAGGGCCCCCGTGGCCCCGTATAATTGTAGCTACGCCCCTGGTTTTTTAATATAGTAAATGGGCTTGCTCTTGACTTTGATCTAGTTCTGAGGACAAAGATGAGGTTGACGATGGATCGAGCTTGCTCAGAAGAAGCTTATTCACTCGTAACTTGAATAGATTCGGGTTATATTAACTGGGGAACATAGAAGAAGGCAGATAATTCCACTCTTTAGCTGTGCGCATTATCAAAGATGTTTCAAAGCGCTTTGTGAGAATTTGTGGGATATCAACCAAGCGTGAGTGATATCCTGCGGCGCGTCTGAATTCTCGATGGTAGAAGGAGTATGACAGTATAAGCTCATGGAATTCTTGCGCACACTCTCCAAAGTAAAATCTGTAAAAGCCCGACAGACATGCAACTGGGTGGACTGAAAATTAACAAGGTCGCGAGAAACCGCTGGATGCGCAGTGTAAGAGCGGTCGTCGTGGAGATCTTTAGCAAAATTCTGAATAGAGGAATCACTGGACGTCTTTCAGATGACATGGTGATCTGTTGTGGCTTAATGTGATTTCTTTTAGTCACTTAGTATGAAATGATTTACTTAGAAGGAGTAAGTACTTAGATAATATTTTCCAAGTGTTTAATATCCCTTTGAAGATTCACGGAAAATATTACCGTGATATCCTTATATAGGCAAATATATGCGGGTAAAGTTTCTACAGTATTATTGCTTATGTAACAATATAATAGTAACTGATGAACGACTGACATAAATCAACTGTAATCATAGCTTGTCAGGAGTGTTACATTACATACCGGGTTATGTTATATCTATACTATTAAATTTAGGTATAATAATATCTTATAATACCTTATATCTGGTATTAATACAATATTAGTGTTCCTAATTGCCCCGGGCTAATGATGCAAATCAGTCGAACGGAATCTATTAGTGGTCGACTCATTATAGTGTTTGCATAATATATCGGAAGTCCAGTTGTTAATATTGGATGGGGCGACAGTGCAAGCACTTACTTGTGAGATAGTAGTATCTATCGACTTAATTCGATTATTTTAAACAAATTATTCACAGTCGAAATAATGTGTATTATTCTTCAAGCTTCGCATCACTGTCATATCTGGAAAAATAAGTGCGATATAATTTGCATTCTCAATTGCCTAACAGCTGCAAAAGACTGGGCACAGAAGACTTTTCGTCATACATTTTCATACAGTGACGGTCGATAATTTACCAAAGCCAAATAATGAGACTTATTAATAGTAAGATCGTCAGATGAAATGCTTATCAAAGATTCATTTTAAAAATATTACACAAAATAATTACATCACTTTAAAATATTTAATACCGGGAATGTAAAGGATAAACTGCCGAAATAATTTTAAACACTTTTAAAAAACCTCATAACGATCTTACGCAATGGTTACACGCAAGAAATTGCAAGACATGAGATATCTCATGTCTTGCAATTTCTTCGTGTTTTTAAGAATTTTTTTAAAAGTATCGCGTTTTAGACAGAAACCTACAGCGCCATCTGTTGGCGGGCAGCTTGCTCACCCGATGATATTTTAATGTTGAGGCGGCAATTATAGAGCGAAGCTCGGTCGCCCAGGTACCCTTAATCAAATATAACACAGACTTCTTTGTCCAAGAGATCTAATGATGGATATTTTCACGATCTGATTGACGAGGGTATGAATACCACGTATAAATATGAGTCTTCATACCTAGGTAGATAAGTATAATCTCAGTTATCATGTAAGGATAGTAGTAAAATTACACTGAAAAAAAAATTGCGCTCGGCTGCCAACAACATCCGTTTTGTGCAACCATTGCGTGAGATCGTTATGAGGTTTTTTTAAAAGTGTTTAAAATTATTTCGGCAGTTTAGCCTTTATATTCCCGGTATTAAATATTTTAAAGTGATGTAATTATTTTGTGTAATATTTTTAAAATGATTCTTTGATAAGCATTTCATCTGACGATCTTACTATTAATAAGTCTCATTATTTGGCTTTGGTAAATTATCGACCGTCACTGTATGAAAATGTATGGCGAAAAGTCTTCTGTGCCCAGTCTTTTGCAGCTGTTAGGCAATTGAGAATGCAAATTATATCGCACTTATTTTTCCAGATATGACAGTGATGCGAAGCTTGAAGAATAATACACAAATAAGAATCTATCCCACCACAAAAGTACGACAAAGGATGAAAATCACTTGCAAGCTCCCCACAATAGAGCGGGGCAATTGAATATCGAGCATTTTTGCTTGTACGAGTATTCTGTAAACAGTATGTAAACGACGCTGGTACAATTGAGTCAGTCTGTCTGTACGCGTTTGGCAAAGAATTGTTTCGTAAACGTACGGCGTAGAATACCATCGAGTAGCAGTAAATATTAGCAAAAACAAAGTAACAGCATGTGGCAGCGATACCCACAGAACAATAATTACAAAAGATAGGCAGATCTGAAATTATTTGTATTGTCTATTCATCTGCTTGGAGTGGAATAAAATGAATAAAACGTACTGTTGTTTCACAAATCATGAAAAAAAAATGAAAATTTTCAATTTATAAATCGGTTGAACAATGTGTAAACTATGTCACTGCAAAGTTACAAAGTGAAAAAAATAAGTTCTAACCCCACCTAAACCAACCAATAACTATGAAACAAATTTCCAATTTCCTGTGTTCCGGTCGAAGCTTCGTGTGTTGTCAATAATAGATTCATCTGTATTCAGCAAAGTTTTTTCCGTTACTTTCTTTACTCTGCACGATTGGGATAAAATCGTTTGCAGCTTGCAATTGTTTCCTACCCCTTGATTTTGAATTGCATTAGTGTCGTTCACGTCTGCGAGTTGATTTCTGTATTTTTGCTTACTTCTTTTTCATATCTCCTAGGTATCTACATGACTAGACCTTATTTACATCATTTTCATTTTAAAATGAATCCTTTTACCTTTTATTAACAAGGCTTTGTTTTATTTTTGTTAAGGCTCTAGCTGGTCTTATAAATAGACCTTTTTTACACTTTTATGTTCAAAATGTATCCTTTCTCCTTTTATTACAAGGTTTTGTTTTAATTTTGTTAATTTTGCTAGCTGTTGTTTAATTTTTGATTATTTGATCAATTAAATAAATTATCTTATTTATGAATAAAAACGCTAAATTAAAATGGAACGTTTATACATAGTGCATACTTAGTAATTATGCTAAGTGCTCCTTATAGTGCACCGCGTAACAAAAACCGGTGATTAATAGCATCAGAGGCTATCAGTCTAGACGGTAATGCATTCTGTGTTGTAAGCGGTTCTTGCTAAATAGTCCACGGTGATTCAGCTTTATAACGTGGCCTTTGCGAATTTCAGACAGCTTAATCGAAAGATAAATGACCAGTCGATATAAGTTGTTGTTTGCCATGACAATTGCCACTACAAATGAAACTGAACCGACTTAAACGAAGAAAACGTTTTAGAAAGCTGCGCAAAGAAGTAAGAACTTCATTTAAAAATTCTATCCAGAACAAGATATTGAAGAGAAACTTTAAGCACATTTAAAAGTCATTTACTTAAACGACTCGTTGATTAAAAATCACGTTTGGACCAAGATATCTTTTATGTCCTTAATAGACACTTTCCCAAAGAGATAAGAAGGAAAGTCAACATAGTTCGTTTCCACTTCTTTTATCTTAGAGCACAATATCACGGTGCTTCAGTTTTCATACTAGCAATATCCGGAGTCGCATGTAAGACCATTTTCTTTGTACAGTTAATAATAACTATAAAGATGTTGCTATCGCCTTTACTTTCTTTTCATTGTCACAATAAAGAAGTTTTATCAAATCTTTGACTTTTCAAAAACTAATCGGAGAATAAAGTGCAATTATTACATTTAAGATGCTCGTTTTTGCGATTTACTTAATACATTTTCTCCATGAGTTACACTAGAACAGTCCCGTACAATTTCGATTCAGGCAATCCAATCCATTTGCAAATAGGTACCGAGGTAGTATTCGCCGGGTTAATTGTCACGAAACAAGTTTAATGTTTACAGTTCCGAAAGCCAGTTTTCATTCCTTTGTTAGGGCGATAGAGGGAATTTGGGGAACGGTATTGCTAAATCTTATTTTGGTATTTGTCTGCGTTGTATCGTGCTGCAAAATACGAGCATTGTTCATTGCTGTGAGTGAATTGGTTTTGAAACATGAAGGGTTTAGATGCTGCGCTGTTTCATGTTGCAAATGCAGTGTTTAGATTTATTAAAACGCTTCTCCGGATTAGGTTTCGGTGGATGTACGCAGGCAGTGAAGTGAAGTGAAGTTATAAACTGGAGGATGGGCAGCAGCATCCTCGTTTGTATCTAACATCTTACTTACTGCGGTCACCTACAACCGCGGTCCATGGTGCCAGCCGTAACGCTAACAAGCGAGGCGACTACGGTACTTCCCCTCTACATTTTTCCAGCAAAAGCTAGAATTCTAGAGGGAGCTCCCTGTCCTGTAGTGGACGTTTCAAGGGATGTTATGATGATGATGACGCAGGCAGTTAACAGTAACTACATCTTTTCAAGCAAACATATCCATTAAGTATATGTTTGTGTCTTTGTTGAACGAGCAACAAAACATCACTACCCCGTAAAATCTAAGGTTTCCCTTATTAGGAGCGCATGAAAGCAATAAAACATAATAAGACAAAATATGAGGCTATGTTTGTGCGTAACGTGATATTTTAAAAGAAAAACGGACATGAAGACCTTTAAAATATCCTCCCTAAAGGGAAACGCAATTTAATTTTCGAAGGACAGTCTATTGAGTGAAATCCTAAACATATTGGACGTGATATATAAAAAAGCTTTGATGTAATTCTATCCCTCTATATTTCTTTTACGAAATATATTGGCTTCGTTTCGGACATCGTGTTTGTTATTGATATCGGTGCAATTTTACGTACGTGGTAGTTTAGCTAAAAATTTTATGCATCCACGATTTTGTTTTGATTTCTATCTAGGCTACCTATAAAGTAGAACGGTAGGGAGGGATAGTTCTGCAATTTTAAGTGATTAAAAAGGTAGGAACCTTTTAGTACATGTGTTATTTTTCAGGGTTCCGATACCAAAATGGTAAAAAAAGGAACCCTTATGGTGCGACTTTGTCTGTCTGTCTGTCTGTCACACCTTTATATCTCAGCAAACACTCATGCTATCGACTTGAAATATGGAATCGTTTTAGAACATGGTTGCCCAACAATAAATCTTAAATGAAATGAAATGAAAAATGACAATAAAAAAAATACCATTCCCCCCCCCCCCTTTATCTCCGAAGTTAGGGAAAGGAAAAAAACTGTATTAACTACAGTCGATAGAAGTTTATGTAAATATTACAGCATAAATAAAAAGATCTTTCGAAGTTGCACAGCTTTTTAGAGACCTGCTAAAGAACTTTACAAACAAATTTAGTTTTGCGGTCCTAAAAATGGACTTTATTGCTTCAAAAAATATTAAAGGTATATCAGAACCCTTGGCGCGCGAGTCCGACTCGCACTTGACAGGTTTTTATTTGTGCGAAACTTGAAATTCTTTGAATTATACAGGGTTTAAGTGTCTGTGTGACGAAAACTGAAAGGGCATGCTCAGTCAACAAAACTGAACAACTTTCCCAAATTACATTTTTGGGAAATTTTTTGAAGTGAAAACTTCTTTAGCGGCGCTTGGCACTTTTTTTGGATGGGTAAAAAATGTTAAACTCGCGTCAGGCTTCGCGTCAGATGTCGCGTCAGATCTCGCGTCAGATCCGTAGCCTGATCTAAAAAGCGTCAACTGTCTGCCGCATTGTTATTACAATACGAGTTTTTATTGAGTGACATCAAAGAAGTACGCGAGCAATGGCGCGATTGACCCTTACCAATAGCATAATATTCAAAAATGCAAGTTTTCATTTCTGCCGGCACTCCCGGAGTGCAACCCGTCCTTTTTTATCCAGTTAATAATCCTGATGTATTGGCAGGATCAATGTCGTGCGGCGGCGCACGTGGACACAGTTTGGTTTGTTTTTTATTTAAGCCACCTACCTGGTTTGGCCTAGGAAAACTAGTTCTGTTCATGCCTAATTATTATGACCTAGGCTATAGCGCACTATGTAATCCTATCGGGGTTCGCTCCTGCCATAGAGAAACTAAACAAACTAGATCGAAAAGTGTTTATAAGTAGATTAGGTTATCTGTTGACCCTTCCTCTAGAACAAGACTCTTCTAGTGCAAGGTTCAACAGATAACCTAACCTAACCTACCCAACACATATCGGTTTGGCCTAGGTGAAACTAGTTTGGCGTAAATCGGATTCTGCCGGTAATTTATATGTGTTTATTATTTTACGAAAGTTGATCAACTTACTAGGAAATTGATCAACTTACGATTCTTATTATTTCTCGGTAACATATTATATAAATAAAAACCGGCCAAGTGCGAGTCGGACTCGTGCACTGAGGGTTCCGTACCACCACATAAACATAATTGTATTAGTTGAAATTTCAGTAAGTTAATGTGCTAGATTTTTTTAGTCCGACACGCGCTTGACCAAATTTTTTTTTTTTTGTTATTTTATAGCTTATGCACTATAAACATACCAATTTTCAAGTTTGTAAGTGTTCCCGTTTTTAAAAAGAACTAAAACAAAAATCGCCCCAGCGACCATCCAACTTGACCCCTCTCTTATATATGAATGTTCTTGAAACGGGAGCTCACCACAATTGGTTACCATTAGTTGTGAGAAAAGTTGTAATATTTTATGATTTCAGACTTTTCCCATTATTTGTACTGTGAGACCTAGCTTCTTGCCAAATTTCATAATTTTAGGTCAACGGGAAGTACCCTGTAGGTTTTGCATTTTTGAATAAATGTATGGAGATGAGGACATAAAATGCCATATCTTTTGATTGCGTCGTTGTAAAAAAATTAAATTTTCAGATTTGTGTGGTTCATGGATCCTAATATATGGTATTAATTTCAACCTGATACCTTTACCCGTTCGTGAGATAAAGAGTCTTGACAGACAGACGGACAACAAAGTGATCCTATAAGGGTTCCGTTTTTTTCTTTTGAGGTACGGAACCCTAAAAATGTATTGCTGTTGGTTGGTAATGGCGTAATTTGAAAACGGCTGGATATATGTGGCAATGTCTTTTAACGTTCGTGTTAGTACTAGAAAATGATCAAATGGTCGGAAAATTAAGGAAAACTGAAAGTGCTTTTTTGTATGGGGATTTAAAGTTTTCTTTAAACTACCTACAACGAGCCGCACCAACACGTAGCTAAAGACAGAGATTAGTTTTTGTAAAAAATCGGCATATTTGACGCTTGTAGGTGTTACCCAAAAAATACTGTGTTAAAGTATTACTACTACTTGTAATATATGTAAACCTGTGAAACACTTTTTGAAATAAATATCTTTAAATATCTTTATAAGGCAAAGTTTTAACGTTCTTTTAGCTTATAGAACTTAGATAATTATTAAACTCAAAAACAATTTTACTGCAGCAGAAATTATTTTAATTTGAGGCATTTCGAAGATCAAAAGTGTTTATGTCCTGATGGCTTTTTCTCATTTCGTCAGTTAGTAAAGAGAATGGAAATTATTAAATTTTAATAGGCATATTTGAGTTCCACAGACAAGGCGTCGACGCGTGACCATTTCAAAGCGACGTTCCCTTTGACCCTGTAATTAGAACGTGTCATTTTATTTTTCATGTTCAATAGGCTTTTACTGGCTTTTAGCATCGCATTAGAATAATTTATTTTCATTCTTTTTTTATGTTACAAGGGAGCAAACGATTTGGGCCACCTGATGGTGAGTGGTCACCATCGCCCATAGCACTCACGGTCTTATTAATGGCATATTTTGAAATTAATAAGACAGCAAAGCGCGTTGCTCACTTTGAGACCTAAGATAGTATGTCTCACGTGCCTGTAATTTCACTGGCTCCCTTGCCCTTCAAACCGAAACACAGCAGTGCAAACACTGCTACTTCACGGCAGAAAAAAGCAAGGGGGTGGTACTTCCCCAGACGGACTTTCCACAAAAGCCCTACCACCTTCTAAAACCTTCATACCTGAGTTAAAAGATTTGCTATCACCAATGGAAAGGTGTATGGCAAATGCTTTAGACATACGTAGGGCGTCCCAGGTTTTTGCAGCGCCTCATTGTTTACTCCTAAAATTCAATTTTGATTATAAATTTTGTATGATCCATATTTTTCGTTTCTTCCAACGCTTATCAACACATTTTGCAGCTATGTCAAAAGCAATTGGCTAAAACTGTCAGAAAAAACAAGTTTGTAAAACAATGTTATTCTTTCCATAAATATACTCTGGTTTTAGTTTCATGGCTGCAAAATGTGTTGGTAAGCGTTGGAATTTCAAATCTCTTTGGTTGGAACAAACGAAAAAAATTTATAGTAAATAACTTTTTCTAATAACATTTGTATGAGTAAAATTACGTCGTAATTTCAGCGAAAATTATAGAACATCAATAATCTATATACATATAATAAAAGAGTAGAAACCGCGTGTCTGTACTTTAGATAAATTTATAAAAAAAATAGTGTGGGCGATAAGAAACGACTAATAGAACTAAAAATTTGTTTTTTGAACTTTTTGTCTGTCTGTCTGTCTGTCTGTCTGTCTGTCTGTCTGTCTGTATGTTTTCGATAAACTCCGAAACTACTGAACGGATTTTCTCGCGGTTTTCGCAGATAGATTAAGCTTAGCTCTGAGCAACATATAGGCTATGTTTCATTCAAATCGGTTCACTCAATCAGAAGCTACACTAATGTAAAGTATCAAATTGCCTGTACGATAATAACTCACAAACCGATTCAAACTGAGTTTTCAATTACGAGTTTGGCTTACTTACGAGCAACATAAAAGTTAAGTTTCATTGCAAACGGTTCACTCAGACAGAAGGTACGCTAAGTTTCATGCGGCGGCGCAAATAACTCACAAACTATTGAACGGATTCAAACGAGGCTATCAATAAACTGTCAAGCTTACTTCTTTGCAACATATTGGCTTACTTTCATTGAAAACGGCTCACTCAGACAGGTGCGTGAAATTTCCAGCGGAGGCGCCAATATCTCACAAACAACTGAACCGGTTAAAACGAGGTTTTCAGTAACGTATTCGGCTTACTCCATGCAACATGTATGCTTAGTTTCATTGCAAACGGTTCACTCAGACATAAAATTCACTAAGTTTCAAGCGGTGGCACCAGTAACTCACAAACTACTAAACGAATTTAAATGGGGTTTTCAATAACGTGTTTGGCTTAAGTATTAGCTTACTTTAATTGAAAACGGTTCACTCAGACACAAAATACCCGAAGTTTCAATAGGCGGCGCCAATAGCTCACAAACTACTGTAGCGACTCCAACCGGCATTTCCATGACGTGCTTGGATTAGGTACTTCCGTGCAACATATAAGCTTAGGTTAGTTGAAATCGGTTCACTCAGATAAAAGTTATGCAAAGATTCAAGCGAAGGCGCGAATAATTCAAAAACTTTTTAGCAGATTCAAACATGGCTTTCAATAACGCGTTTGGCTTACTTCTGTGTTGCGATAGGAAGGTTCACTCTAACAGAAGATACGCAAAGTTTCAAGCTGCAGAACCAAGAACTCACCTACTGAACTGGTTCAAAGTCAAACGAGGTTTTCAATGACGCATCGGGCTTCTTTCTGTGCAACATATAAGCTTCATTGCAAATGGTTCACTCAGACAGAAAGTTCGCGAAATTTTAAGCGGCCGCACCAATACCTCACAAACTACTTGAATGACTGAAACGGGGTTTTCAATTACGTATTTGGGTTGCGTTCGTGCAATATTTGAACTTTTTTTATTGCAATCGGTTCATTCAAACAGATAATAGGCGAGTTCAAAGTTTCAAGCAGTGAAACCGGGCTGAAATCAAACAAAGCTTATAATTTTGTACGGAAGAAAGCCAAATACGTTGTTGAAAATTCCATTTGGTCCGGTCCAGTTGTTTGAGTAAAAGTCGTGGGTACAGCTAAATATTGGTAAAATCTAGATTTAGTTTTATTGTAAAAATAATAATAAAAAAATGTTTCGGCATGGCGGTGCAACAAATGTAAAAAAAATGATGAAAGTTATAAAGTTTAGAAAACTTAGGAATTAGGTACTTACGAGTATAAACGAAATACTTCAAAAAACAAAGAAGAGAAGTGAATCATTGTTTTTTAGGAATTGTCTTTTTGTTTTTTAGGAGATGTTGCAAAGATTGTACGGAAGTGAAGTCCAACAGTTTTGTATGTAGGTCATTGTAAGTACATGTAGAGTTAAAAGCATGTGAAGCTAGACACGTTGGACTTTGTACCGCTGTTTTTTCAGTAGCCACAGAAGCTAAAGTGACTGAGCCTGAGATTTAGTTAGGCTTTGTTTTGTATAAGAAATAACGGAACCCGTATCATAGTTACTCCACGTGGAATTCGACTATGATTTTACACTTACGAGGATAGTGGGCGACCTAACAGTCCACACGTAAACAAGAGGTGTTTAATTTACAAAAATCCGTATTATCAGTACTCTGTATACCTAATAATATAAAGGCGAAAACTGCACGTCTGTCTGTCTGTCTGTTACGCTGTTATGACTAATCCGATAAACCTATTGTGATAAAAACTTGGTTTGAAGATAGTTCGAACCATGGGAAAAGTCATTAGCTACTTTTTCTGAACCCCACGCGGACGAAGTCGCGGGCAACAGCTAGTAATAAATAAATAACAAACAATAATTGATAATTAATACTACATTCTTTACAAAAACTTCAAACTACACACGAAACGAAAAATGATTAGTTTTTCATCATTATATCATGCACTGTTTTTTTTTAAATAAATTTAAAAGGTATTTTATTTCATCTAAGAAAAACTCGAATTTACCAAAATAACCACTAACTAAAAACCATGTCGAATATACGAGTTAATATGACATTAAAACATCAAACTCATTAGCACTTAGTATTAGGCGTCACAACGCTAAGCCACCCCGGTTTTACTTGCGCGTAAACTTGACGCTAATCCAAGCTCGCGTAAAGTTTGCCTTAAAGCGTACATTAAGAGAACGCTAAAATGCGCGTAAACGTTATCAGTCGACACGTGCTTGCCTTAAACGACCCTGTAAGAAATAACCGCGATAGTAGAAGTCCTTCTTTTTATTCTGATAAAGCTTAAAATAGAGTTTTTACAAATTCATAAGGATTAAAGGATTTATTTGAAAAAGTGTTCCAAATCAATTTTTCGTTGCATTCAGGCAACAGAAGAATAAGCTCTTAATGGATTTCACACGAACTTTGTAAAACCCTGTGTTTTAAAAGCTCCATGCATTTGTCTTATCGCTTGAATGAAACGAATATAATTTTATGTTTTCACAGTAAGCCCATTCCAAGTAAAAAAAAACAGTCAAGTGCGAGTAGGACTCGCGCGCCGAGGGTTCCCATATACCTATACTATTTTTGAAAGCAATAAAGTCCATTTTAGGACCACAAAATTAAATTAGTTTGTAAAGGTTTTTTGCAGATTTCTAAAAAACTGTGCAATTTAGACAGATTGTTTCATTTTTGCTGTAATGTTTACATAAACTTCTATCGACTGTAATTAAATCAGATTTTTCCTCTCACAAACTTCGGAGATAAGGAATGGTATTATTTTTGTCATTTTTCATCATAACTTCAAAACTAAGAGTTGTATAAAACAACAAAAATATTTTTAGAATGTGCAAGTAAAGTCTTTTTATATGATACCCCATTTGACCTAGCAACTACAGTTTGAAATTTTGCCCCCCCCGATTTGGGCCACCTTTACATTAGTAATCATATTTTTTTCTACTTCTTTCATTTGCAATTAAGTTGGACAACCATATTCTAAAACCATTCCAAATTTCAAGTCGATAGCTAGAGTGGTTGCTGAGATATACAGGTGTGACAGACAGACAGACGGACAGACAGACAGACAAAGTCATAATGGTTCTTTTTTTACCAATTTGGTATCGGAACCCTAAAAAGGCTAGTTAGTTTTGTGCAACATTCTCTTTTAAAGTGTAGATCTGGTTAAGCAAATATCCAGTACGATTTATATTAATATCGTTTTCAATACATTTGCTCGAAAAACGTACTTACAAGGACGTAAACATTACCGAACTAGTGCGGTAAGTAAAAAAAGTAAAATATCAAGGAGTTTTTACACTCTGATCATAAAATTATTTTGTAAAAATACTACAGTGGTGACATTTTACTTGGGTGACGACTGCCTACCTATATTTAAAATAAAATGGAGAGTACCAGGAGAACATAAATCGACAAGAGGCTGAGAGTACCCATGGTTGGTTCCTTTACCAAGTGTATTACTTATACCTGTTTTCTCACAAATGAATTGAAAAACGTCGTAAGATACACGTCCGTAAGGGTTATGACAAACTCGTGCCGATGGTAAACCCTCGACTTCGTCTCGGGCTTACAAAACGTCAACTCATTTGTAATAACCCTACTTACGGAACTTGTATCTTAAACTACTATTAGGTCATGCCGTCCAGATATATTTTTTCTTAAATTTTCTGTTCCGAATCCAAAACAAATAATTTAATCCTACCTAATTACTCGTAAAGCTGCGTCTAAAATGAAATTTTAATCACCCCCACGTTTCTCATTAACAGGCACCATCTTAAGATTTAAACAGTCATCATTCCACGATGAGTTGTAAACTGTAAGAGCGATGAGTTGTATAAACTTTACTGTAAGTTAATGTGACAGACAGCGTTTTATCTTGTCGTCAAAACAGGCAAACTTTAATGGTGATTAAGGTCGCAATTCAAAGATGTTGTGGGGAAGGGTGTAAATACGTATTGCATGCGCGCGAACGGCTTGTTATAATAGAGAGCTAGTCATCAGCAACCCTAGCTCTTTGCTTACCAAAAAAACCGACCAAGTGCGAGTCGGACTCGCGCACTGAGGGTTCCGTACCACCACATAAACATAATTGTATTAAGTAGTTGAAATTTCAGTAAGTTAATGTGCTAGATTTTTTGAGTCCGACACGCGCTTGACCAAATTTTAATATTTGTTGTTATTTTATAGCCTATGCCCTATAAACATACCAATTTTCAAGTTTGTAAGTGTTCCCGTTTTTAAATAGAACTAAAACAAAAATCGCCTCAGCAACCATCCAACTTGACCCCTCTCTTATATGAATGTTCTTGAAACGGGAGCTCACCACAATTGGTTACCTTTAGTTGTGAGAAAAGTTGTAATATTTATTTCAGACTTTTCCCATTATTTGTACTGTGAGACCTAGCTTCTTGCCAAATTTCATAATTTTAGGTCAACGGGAAGTACCCTGTAGGTTTTTCATTTTTGAATAAATGTATGGAGATGAGGACATAAAATGCCATATCTTTAAATTGCGTCGTTGTAAAAAATTGAAATTTTCAGATTTTGTGTGGTTCATGGATCCTAATATATGGTATTAATTTCAACCTGATACCTTTACCCGTTCGTGAGATAAAGGGTCTTGACAGACAGACAGACAGACGGACAACAAAGTGATCCTATAAGGGTTCCGTTTTTTTCTTTTGAGGTACGGAACCCTAAAAACGATTAAAATAGAGACAGCATACTAAAAAAATCACAGATTTCGTGTATTACACGACTATCGAGCACATTGGAATTGAATCTTAGGAATTCGAAAAAAAAAAGAAATCATAAAATATTAAAATCTATTTTTTTTTAAACAAGCTTTTATTAAAAAATTCTGTTGTGCTAATATTAAAAAAATATGCAAGACTCGTGCTGGTAAATATGAGATAAATATAATAAAATAGATCGATCGAAATCATGCATACAACTTTATAATATTCAATGGCATCAAACGATTTGAAAGCTTGTATTGGGTATGAAGTTTTTATAGTTATAATTCCTTCTTTTTTATTTGCGCTTTGTAAGCTTTCAAATCGTTTGATGCAATTGAATATTATAAAGTTGTATGCATGATTTCGATCGATCTATTATATTATATTTATCTTCATAACTAACCTTTATCAGCACGACTCTTGCATAAAATTATTTTCTCCCATTTGCTCGTAAACAGTGCTCTAATTTCAAAAAGGAGGCGTTCAATCACCTTGTTCCGGTTCTCAATTCAACTACACGACAGAAATGTAAAAAATACAACAATGTATATTGCTGTTACTCGTAGAATTTCTGCTTTAGCTCAACACGACAGTAATGTAAAACTGTACAACAATGCACATTCTTGTAGTGTTATAGCCGTTTGAATTTTTGCTTTAGGTCTTAAGTAAAAGATACAACAAGTACAGCTACCTGGAAAAAGTGTTCAAATGTCATTAACAAATTGCACAAACTGCAGTGCTGTTTTTAATATGAATTAATAAACACTTGATTTATTCGTTTTAGGTGGTTGCTGAGTGGCAGCACCTTACTTTTTGAAATGAATTTATTGCGTCGCAAATAAAAAAAATTTCGGTAGTATTGTTCGTTTGGCGGCAATATATGGTAGTTATATATGTTATAACCCATGACATCATAGCTTAGCTTATCATTTATAGCTTTGTATTGGTAAAGTGCTAAAAGTGGCCGTTTTTGGCACTTTTGCAATACAAAGCTATTCACTATAAGCTAAGGTGTGATGTGATGGATAATAAAATATAGAACTACCCCAAATTGCCGCCAAACAAACAATCCTTATTAAATGTTTTGTATTTATGACGCCATAAATTTATTTCTAAAAGTGGCAGCACCTCTGTTCAGAAACCACCTTAACTTTGTTTTCTGTTTCCTCACAAATAGGAGAAAAGCACTATACAAGATTGCGGCCGAATCGCAACTATCGTCCTTCACCTCGGCCATCCAATATCACTCGGACGTTAATTGCTTTGTTTTCAGCCTTTTTTTTTTATAGAAGAGGGAGGCAGACGAGCAGGCGGGTCACCTGATGGTAAGTGATCACCGACGCCCATAGACACCTGCAACACCAGGGGGATCACAGGTGCGCTGCCGGCCTTTAAGATATTTGTAGGCTCGTTTCTTGAAGGCTGCCTTGTTGTACCCGTCCGGAAATACCTGCGCAGGAAGCTGATCCCACAGTGCGGTCGTACGTGGTAAGAAGTTTCTTGTAAAACGTACGGTGGAAGATTGCCAGTTATCTAAGTGGTAAGGATGAAATGTTAACTTCTGGCGAGTGGTGCGGTGGTGAAATTCTGCAGCAGGTATTAGCTCGAACAATTCTTCAGAGCACTCCCCATGATACACGCGATAAAGGATGCATAGAGATGCAACATCTCTCTGGTCAAGACTGCTAGATGGTCAAGACGGCCGGTGAGGACATCGTCGCCAATGATTCGGATCGCTCGACGTTGAACGCGGTCAAGAGGAAGGAGCTGATATTAAGGCGCCCCGGCCCAAAGGTGGCAACAGTACTCCATATGTGGCCTAACTTGAGCCTTATATAGTTGAAGGCGATGTGCCGGTGTGAAGTACCGTCTTGCTCTACCAAGGACACCCAGTTTTTTAGAGGCCATTTTGGCCTTGTCCTCCAAATGACCTCGAAATTGGACGGAGCTCGATATAGCCTAGCTAGATATAGCCTTAACTAGATATAGCCTTAACAGTAATGTACTATTTTGAAATTTTAGTACAGCTGATTTCTTTACTAAAAACTTGTTTTTAAAAAACTTTTTTTAATTTATATTTTATTTTCAACTTTTTAGTTTTGTCTTAGTTAGTGAAATTATGTGAATACCGTCACTGCCAAACTCTACCTGGATTGATAGTACAGCAGGGTAAAATTTTTTTGGTCACGTATTCAATGGCACTGTTCACTAAACCTTTCGTTAAATCACCAATCACACACAAGCGAGTTGAAACTGCATAGCATGGCAACGTTTATAACAAAGTTGCTTTGTCTAACTTCCAGTTCCATCTTTAAACCTTGGAAAGTTTAGAGTATTTGCTAACCCAAATCAGACGAGTCCAAACACATCGGGTTTATCTTGTTTAGTTCCTATGGTCATCTAACGACTCCATCATTTGTACCCTGATCATGATCTCTGACCAAAATGCTTGGGAATACAAGTATAACGTACCCAAACCCGACGGTCTATCTTGGTTATTCTATGAGTTCCTACGGTCACTGTCCAACTCCATCATCTGGACAGTGATCATCATCTGAAACCAAAGTGCTTGGGAATACAAATCTAAAGAACCCAAATATGATGGGTCTATCTTGTTTATTTTAGAAGTTTCTATAGCCACCGTTCGACTTCATCATCTGGACTGTGACCATTATCTGAGACTTAGTGCTTGGGAATACAAGTCTAGCGAACCCAAACACGACTGGTCAATCTTGTTTATTCTATGAGTTTCTATGGCCACCGTCCAACTCCATCATCTGGATCCTGATCATCATCTGAGACCAAAGTGCTTAGGACTACAAATCTTACGAACCCTTACGCGACGGGTCCATCTTGTTCAGTTTAAAAGTTCCAATGGCCACCTTCCAACTTCATCATCTGAACCCTGACCAGTGACCAACAATCTAGGACCAAAGTGCTTGGGAATACAAGTCTAAAAGAAAAACAAATTAACGTAAAACTGAATACACTAAAAGTAGCCAAAATTTGGAAGGTCGTTAGAAAAAAAAACCGGCCAAGTGCAAGTCGGAGTCGCACCCTAAGGGTTCCTTACCTATCTACCATATGATATACTAAAAGCTTTTGCTCTTTGATTTTAAAAACTCCATGACCATGCAACTTGACCCCTCTTTTATAGAAAAGTTCTTGAAACGAGAGCTCACCTTAATTGGTTACTATTAGTTGTGAGAGACCTAGCTTGCCAAATTTCATAATTTTAGGTCAACGGGAAGTACCCTGTAGGTTTTGCATTTTTGAATAAATGTATGGAGATGAGGACATAAAATTCGATATCTTTTGATTGCGTCGTTGTAAAAAATTGAAATTTTCAGATCTTGTGTGGTTCATAGATCCTAATATATGGTATTAATTTCAACCTGATACCTTTACCCGTTCGTGAGATAAAGGGTCTTGACAGACAGACAGAGAGACAGACAGACAGACAGACGGACAACAAAGTGATCCTATAAGGGTTCCGTTTTTTTCTTTTGAGGTACGGAATCCTAAAAAGGACGGGTTGCACTCCGGGAGTGTCGGCAGAAGTGAAAACTTAAACATAAACGTTGTGCATTTTTGAATATTTTGGAATGGTTAGGGAAAAATTTCGCACGAATTGTTTTATTTGTCAGGATAAAAGTACATACAATATTCATTTATTGCGCTATCGAAGACAAACATGACAATTTATATTACATATAGACAATCTTCGTCAGATATGACGCGCCGCTAAAGAAGTTTTCACTTCAAAACTTAAACATCGGACGCGAGATCTGACGCGACGTCTGACGCGGCATCTGACGTGAGTTTAACATTTTTTACCCATCTTAAAAGTGCCAAGCGCCGCTAAAGAAGTTTTCACTTTAAAAATATGAAAAATAAAATCTCCATAACAATAATCATCCATAAGGCAACACTGCACAGTGCACATGTAATGTAATGGCCCGACTCGCATTTGGCCGGGCTTTTTGGTGTTTGTTGAGTTAGGCAATTTAATTGGACTAGCCACTTACCTAACGTATCCTACACGATAAGTAAGAATCCACAAAATGTATTCATATTTCAGAATACCACATTGATTCTCTTGCTATTATCGAAAGGAGATAAATCTCTTTACATGGAGTACAACGAAACGAAAAGGATGTGGTAGCGAGGTCTAGCTGCGGGCGCAGCTATTACTTACCTCGTGTCTGACGCGAGAAGCGATGCGAACGATACGAGGGACGCGACATGAGAAGTGACGCGGGAATCGACACACGTGCTTGAGCTTGGATCTGTGCGAATCACGATCCGACTTGCAATTTTTTTTTTAAGTTTGTTGGTTTTGAAAACGAAAAATTTGCGATTTGTTTTCAGAAAACATAGGATTGTTTTATTTTGCTAACTGTTGTTGTTATATAGCATTTTTATTTTGAAGCCGATAATACCGCCAAAGTCTCTTACACCAAAATTAGATGCAACGTTTGGTCATAATACTTAAATACATAAAGTAATTTCGTGGCAGTTATTTGTCTTAATGACGCCACTAGAAGAAATGGTAGTTCTCCATGTTAAGCGAACATTGCCAAACCAACTACTATAATAGTACATTACTGCAATAGCCGACAAATAGGTATTGAAGGACAAACGTGATGATGTAGTCAGAGGTGTAGTCCAGGTCTAACATGCGTACCTAAGTCCTTCAGTTCCTAGTTGCGGCCAAGGCTTGTATATGTTATTTTCTCAATAACTGCGCGGAAATTCAAACTAAGTTTTTCTTCTTACCTTATAGAGCTTAGAACTTTTCTTTTGATTTTGGTGAAAACATGTTTTCTGTCACGGCTCTTGCCACTTGTTGAATTTCCGGATGATTTTCGCTTGATTTCATTTTGTCAAATCCTACGAATGTCAAATCCGACTAAATGAAGACCGACATTAATTTTTCAAGCACCAATATTGGTAGGTGCGGTAGGGCTTTTGCAAAGTCCGACTGGGGAAGTACCACTCCATTGCCTTTTTCTGCCGTAAAGCAGCAGTGTTTGCACTGCTGTGTTTCGGTTTGAAGGCTCCCTTGCCAGTGAAATTACTGGCACACGAGACATACCATCTTAGTTCTCAGGGTAGGTAACGCGCTTTGCTGTCTTATTTTATTAGTGTCAAATTATTTCACTAAAAAGACAGTGGATGTCATGGGCAGTGGTGACCACTTACCACCAGGTGGCCCACCTGCTCGTTTGCCCACTTGCAACATAAATATATGTGTATTCCTTTGTTTATATTGCTGTTTTTCATTTTCATATTCTATTTAATACTGACGAAGGAGGTTCATATAAATTCTTTGATTTAATATGATTTTGTTTACTTTTTAGTGTTACGTACCTCAAAAGAAAAAAACGGAACCTTTATAGGATCACTTTGTTGTCCGTCTGTCTGTCACGACCTTTTTTCTTAAGATCATGCGAAGGTTCAAGCTGAAATTCATATTAAATACTCAAATTTACCGTCCCTTGGAGCTGTGAAAAAATCCAACTTCTAAGCCGACACAATTAAAAGATACAGCCGTTTATGCTGCAAAATTTCGTGTTTTTCGACACTCGCAAGGGAATCAAAACCTACAGGGTACTTCTTGTGAACTCCAAATCTTGAAATTTGGTACATAGCAATGTCGTTAAGCGCAGATAAAGGGAAAATTGCGAAAATCATAAATTATTAGTTACATCATATAATAAAAAGTACCTGGGCGACCGAGCTTCGCTCTATAATAGCCGCCTCAACATTAACATATCATCGGGTGAGCAAGCTATGCTACTCGCCAACAGATGGCGCTGTAAGTTACTGTCCAAAACGCGGAATTTACAAAATGCTCAAAAACACGGGGAAAACTAATTTTCCCAGACATAGGACCTAGCTAGATCAATTTTTCGCCCCCAAAAACACCCGTATGGTAAATTTCATCGAAATCGTTACAGCCGTTTTCGAGAAACCGATTACAAATATATATATAAATATATTGCTTGTTTAATAGTAGTACCGGGTTGACCGAGCTTCGCTCTATAATAGCTATCTCAACATTAAAATATCATCGGGTGAGCAAGCTATGCTACCCGACAACATATGGCGCTGTAGGTTATGTCTAAAACGCGGTAATATTTTTAAAATGCTCAAAAAACGGGGAAAACGAATTTTCCCAGACATGACACCTAGCTAGATCGATTTTTCGCCCCCAAAAACCCTCGTATGGTAAATTTCATCGAAATCTTTAGAGTCGTTTTCGAGAAACCGATTACAAACATATATATATACAAATATTGCTCGTTTAATAGTACCTATAGGATAGGATATTTTTAAATATTAATATCTTACTACCCTTTTCCTCATGAACGCATAGAGGAATTAAATTGAAATTCATATCAATAGAGTAATATAATACTGGATAATACCTTTAAACTGTAATGAAATCAAGCTTTTATGCAAACCCAATAAAAAGAACTAAACAGCAATTCAAGCCGCATATTTTGAAACTCGAAATTACTCGCAAGGGAATCAAAACCTAAAGGATAGTTCCAGTCGACCTAGAATCTTGAAATTTAGCAAAAAGCAATTTATAGCACACATAAAGGAAAACACATATTAAAATTTGTTTGCAATAAAAATACCATAACTTTTACTTATATACCTACAGGTTTGTACGAAACGAAAGCCTCGGTGCGCGAATCCGACTCGCACTTGGCCGGCTTTTTTTTTAAATTTATAGCTTTCTTTTTGCAAGCCCGTTCATTTAAGCCAAATCTTTGATAAGTTACCTGTTAGTATCTTTGGTTGTTATGCTGTAATATGTTGCCTCCTTCGTTCTTAAGCTTTGATAAGTTGTTATGATTGTTGGTATATTCCACTTATAAAGATCTCGAAGACATGAGTTTTCATCCAAGAAATTTGAAACTTCATAGGAAACTTTTAAAAAAATCACAATTCGGCCGTAAAACACGATAGAAATGAATTTTCATACTATTTTTTCCGGCCAGCGCTCGCCCATTTATATTTATCGAAGCGCATATTTAACCAGTACAGCTATTTCGATTTCTCTCAAAGACGTTTGTCAAAATAATGATCGAATTTACAAACATGTTAGAGAAAACACCTTTAATCAATAACTCAGAACCAAAAAGAAACTGACAAAAATCTCAAAAACCGCACCAAGCCGCTTATAGACACTACGCTAGTCACCAATCCGATTTAGTACACGGCTTTTACTTAGCAAAAGTGTTAAATGAACATATCGTAGATGTTATTTGGTTGGAAAAAGTTTGATGTTCAGTGGTTTTGCATATTCACGAAACTTCGAACATCATTATTGCCCTTATTCCGTTTTATAATAGTTTTCACGGAGCAGGCTACTTTCCCAAAAATCCGATAAGTCTATGTCATTTAACTAATACAAAAGTAACATACAAGGTGCAAGTAAGGAGATATTTTATTATTTAGCTTGTACAATTAATTTACACAACAGGCTGGCAAGGCGGATTTCATTAACCGGAATTTCCTATAAGAGCCAAAACAATCGTTAACGGGTAGTAGTAAATCCTAGCATTTCTCTGGAAGCATAACGTATCTCATATATTGCCCATTAAAGGCTCGGTGAAACCATTCCCAATTAAGCAGATTGAACCGGAGTTAACGACGCGGACATTAAACTCCGTTTAAATAGTGAATCGGACAGTTTACGGGCCTGGCTTTGAGGTGCTCGTTTGTTTTCGAGTAGGTAATCTACCAATGGGATACGAAGGCATCGTGCGGGTTTTGTGACGCCAGTAAAACATCTCGGTTTAATGTTACATACCTGAATTATTTTATTATCTGGTTCTGGAGAGCGGTAAATGATGTTTATTATCACATTATTTTGCCCTTTGAGTATAAGTGAAAGACTTACTCGACACTCCTGCGAATATTCCGACGCGGAAAGTTCCGCGACCGAAAAACCCTCAAAGTATGACACCAATGGAAATTACGTCAGATGTGTCATAGGTGACCTAAAAAGCTATGCGAGCATAATGAGCGAATCGTACCGCGTCGGAATTTCCGCAGGTGTGACACTACGCTTAAAGTGGAAATTAAACGAAATCGGTACCACCATGTCGCGCGTCAGCACTACCTTGTTTAGAATTGAAGACAGAGTTTCTCGAAGGATCCTAACCTGTATGTACGGTGTTGTACAAAAAACGCCCATCATGTGTTGTGTCCCCCTCTCCCTGCACACAACAAGAATAATTAATTTACAAACAACACAACACGTAGTTCGTGTAGTCAATTTTGGGATTATCATAACATCCCATGAAACGTCCACTGTAGAATAGGGAGCTCCCTCCAAAACTCTAGCAAAAACGGGTGGTACACAAAAATGAATTTTGGATGAACCAAATAATAATAATGACGATTGCCTTCGATACGCAAAGACAAAGATTCAAACAGTGTGATGTCTGGCCACTTGCTTCCCCCGTTCATTAACCACTAATGTTAGCTGTGGTATAGTAAAACTTTTCTATAGCTACTTATCAACTAATTTTCTGCCTATAATTTTCGGGAATAGCATGATATATTTGCGTGTCCGGCGGCTATATAAAAATACATTTTTTATTATTGGTGCGGTAGTCCGATGCAATTTACTGCCCTCCGAATAAATGCTTTGATGCGTCTTACTGTTAGGGTGTTTACTTCTTGATTTCTTTACTTTTAAAATAAATATTCTAACATTATTCTTAATATCTAAGATGGGTTTGTGGACAGGAAAATAAGTACGTGATTAAATGTATATACGTCTATAACTCGATTACAAATGTCTCAATGTCTCAAACATAATTATTATTAGCACAAATAAATATATTTTTGTTTGTAAATAATGACTTATATGTATCTGCCTATTAACCGATCTGTTGTATTTTTCACAAAACTAAAAATAAACGTCAAAGAAAGAATGATATAAATACCTACACCCTTGTATTTTGAACACCCCTGCCACGGCAGGTTGCCTCGCGACCATCGGATTTCTTTGTCCATTATTGTGTAAGCTGATATTATTGGGGCAAATTGAATTGTCATATATTCTTTCCCTTTATCGCGTTTTAATGGTGCTCGCGCACGACTGACTACTTTTCCACTAACAATGTTGTGGTATGCTTTTCGTGAGCGTGATACTTTCCTGAATACTATTTTACCCTGATAATTTTGTTCATGTTTGAGCTGGAGCAGAGCAAAAACGTCAGTTTTAGGAAAATGCAATTTGACAGGCCTTGTTGGTATAGACTGGGTATATTGTCTTTGGTTGAAGACGCTGGTTCGAGTCCTTCAATGGTAGTGATACGAATCATAGTAACAGAGACATTTAACTTCTTCAATAAGTGCTGGCTATTAGCTGGCTAGTACAAGCTATTCCATGACCCAGAAGACGTAGCGTAGAAAGGCCCATATAAGGTGGACCGATGATCTTAGTCAAGGCCCAAGTCCAGCGGTAGACTCTTTCAGCTGATATTATGATGATAAACAAGCTTTCCCGAAAATGCATATTCACCCGCAACGTGTGGAAAATTACTAGTATTTAGTAAGGGCGTAGTACTAAGGCCCTTGGGTATAGGTAGGAATCAGTATTTCAATTTAGGTACTTGTGTATTTATCAGTAATAAATTGGCAATAAAAAATTGAAGAATATTATGAACAAACGACGAATCACACTCTCTACGAAGACGTAGTATCTAAGCTACGCGACGTAGCAACCCAGCTACGCTGCTACCTACGCTGGCCTTCTACTCGTAACTCTGTAGGATATCGCAACATATGGATTGAATTATTAGGAACACTCTGATTCAAGTAAGGCCTACGTAAGAAGTCCGTTTTGACGTTTTCTTAACACCAATTTTTTCTTTGTAGGTCGCAATTTTTCATACATTTGATTGTTGTCGATGGCCTTACTTTAGGAAGTTTTAATACCTAACTTCTAGTTGAAGAGCAATCACTGATAGTTCAACCGGGAAATTAAAAATTTTGACATTTATTTTTCAATCTCCATTTAGAACAACTTTTCATACATTTGATAGCCTTACTTTTTTTTAAATCTCCATTTAAATCTGAGTTTTGAAATCATTACCAATTCAAATAACTTCGACTTAAAATGTTAAACAAGTAAACAAACATTCGCTACAGAAAGAAGAACATTATTCACTCACTCATCTCGAGTGCTTTAAACATACTCTTATTGTAAGATGGGTGCTTTCAAAAATATTGCAATGCTACTCTGTTACTCCATTTTTATTCCCAGGAGACTTGCCATGTCAAACATCGTCGCATGTAAACGATATTCAGATTTTATTGATCTTTGGGAATACCCCTACTTCTTTTATTTCGCATAAGTATGAGTATTTCTAACTAGATTTCAGCCAGCACGTTTTTTATAGGCTCTTAGGCCAGTGGCTAGCATAACTGACCCTGTTATTGTAGTTTTCAAGCCACCAAATTGTAGTGTGTGGAGACACCTTAATAATGTAGTTTGTGGATATCGTAAAGAAATATCAACTATACGTATTGAACGTCACAGTTTAGATAACCTTCAGATATTTAAGGGATCACCCTTCGTAAATGCTGATATTGCATCAGCATTTTCTAATACAGACACCCTTCGTAATGCTATCTACTCGTACTTCGTGACGAGACGACCGTGGAAAAACCTAGTATATAAGCCTAAATCAGTTACTTTCTCCACACCAAACAGTGTTGTACTCGCTCTACCAACGCCGCTTTCCACAAAATGGCCTTTGACACGTCTAAGTGTAGCGACGCACCTGCGAATCTTTCCAACGCGGAGTTTTGTTAATTACGCCCACAACAATTTTTAGAAAACCTATGACATATCAGGCGGAATTTCCGCTGGTGTCATAATTGACAGATTTTTCAGTTGCGGAACTCTCCGCACCGGATACTTTTGCAGATGTGTAGTTACACTAAACGACGCTAAGTTTGTTGGAACTGACAGCTTAGGTAGTAAGGCGTATATAGTGCTAATAAAAAAAAACTATATTTAATGCATGCCATGCCACATGCCTTGTAGTTTTATAAAAAAATCTAAATCTTACTCTTTGATTGGTAAGTAAACTGGGTGTCATTCAGGGACATGTCACTAGCACGGTAATAACTAATAAGTTAGCCCTTCCATATCCATTAGTCTAAGTCCGAAATAAGAAAAGTCTCAGTCAGAGTGACGGGTTTTCGTTAGTTTGTCATCACCGAATATGGTTAGACCAAGTTTTCCATGTGCGGCTTGATTACCGACTGATAGTCACACTAGTTATACAAACAAGATTTTTTTTTCCTGTTCGTCCCACCATCGTATTTTTACACCATTCATAATTGGCAAATAGTGCTGAATCTAAAGTTATCGTAAAATATCGTTGGTATGTTTATTTGTGCTAGCAAAAAGTATCTGAATGAACAATAAGGCGGTCCAAACTAGTTCAACTAAGTAAACTTTTTTTTTTTTTTCGAAAAACAAAATGTTGTAAAACCTTATTTGCTTTTGACCTCCAACACCGCTCCTTGCGATCCAATAATTTTAGTGTATAACCCTCTGAAGGCGGACTGGCATCTGGAACACTTAGTACCTACTTCCATTTCAATAAGCAGCGTCATTGGGAAACTTCTCAATATTTCACAGGCGAAGAAACTCCGTTCGCCCGCCGGATTTACCTGCATTAAGTGATTAGTCCCATTTGTGAAGAGCACAGCTTGAGTGAATGGAAACAGGAACTTCATTGTTATTCCAAGTTTTGCTAGTGCATTTGATTAATTCTGAATAATTTACTTTTATTTGAAATGTTTGCTCGTTAGTGCAGACGGTTGCTTTTGGAAGTATTAAGATGCATAGTTTATATGAGTATTTCAGCTGGAAGGATAGCCATAGCTTACAGTTATGGTCGTAATCAAATTTGACGTATTCCCGCAATATTTGATACAATTTTTTATATTCTAATTATTTTAGGTCAGGGACTAAATTCTTAAACATCACCGGGTGATTAAATATCACTTTTGAGACTTTAAAAATTAAAGTTTATCCATATAAACAGTTAAAAGGTAAATTCATAATGAATGAAAATGAACAATCAAACACTTGTTCATATTTAACGAATATCATTCTTCACTTTTTAAAAGTAAAATCTGTAAGTTTGAATTTTTTGAGTGTTTATCACCCAAGAATTGAGTCTCTGGGCGTTTTTCTGATTCCGAATTATAGCTCAATATTTTTATCCAGATGTTCTTTGACAACCCAGGACGTCAGTTTCACTGTTCCTACTTCTTTTGTCCTATAAAATTATCTTAGGGTGTTTGATGTAAACCAGTGCTGCAATAATGATGAATTATGTCTCGTTTTATTCCTAAATGTATCAAAATTCACATGCTGTCACATAATTTTGCCACTTCTGCAGTAGTTTTTGTTAAAAGTTAGTACAAAAAGTGATCTGTAGCTATACTTCAGGCACTGTAGGTCACATCGAAATAAAACAGGTATCTATGGATTGGTAATTTTATAACAATCAAGTCTAACATTGACGACTTTCTTCACATTGACGAACTTCAACCGTTTTAGACATAAATAGAAAAAACTAAAATTAGGGACCCGTTCGAGGGGGGAGCGAAAATGGGATCGCCGGGGAACATTCTACATAATATGTTTGGAGGGACCTAAGGAACACTTCCATAAAAACAAAAAATTCGGACGTAATTTATGGGTACATTTCTAAAAATATTGATCTATTAGATTCTACGTCTGTTGAATACATAATATATGTGCGCCTACCGAACTACAGCCGAATGAAATAAACAAAAGTCGTGTTTTGACGATCATATCACACCCCATAGAGATTGCCGTAAAGTATGATGGTTCCTTAAACCGTCATTAGTCACCGTAGTCTTTTGTGTAGATATGTCTGTTTGCACAAAGTTGTCGGAAGAGGGAGGGGCGCGATAGAGCGTGCCTTCTTAATGTTGCTTCTTATATGGCTAATGATTTTCATAGGAGTGAATAATTTCACTCGTGCGACGTATCTTTGTGTCACAAATTAAGCGATGAACTTGATCATTATGTGTTTTGGTAATCAGAAAAAATAAATTATTACTTTTTATCTGTCATATGCTTTTAATGATGACCAAAGATTGATGACGATGATGGTTTCAAGCGGGGTTTTGGGAGCATAAAAAACTGTAATGTGAATTAAACGACAGTTAAATTTCGTCATTGGTCAAACAGAGTGAGTTGTTGTGTTGTTGTTGTTGTGTCTTTATTTGCACGAAAATTACTAAATGACTAAGTATTGTCTGAAAGATTACATGCAAAGGCGGACTTACCCTAGGTGAGATTTCTACCCGTCAGTTCGCTCGTTCTGAGAAGTGATGTCATGGGGTACCGTAGCTGGAACGTATCTGCCATATTTTTTTTTGAAAATGGGCTTACTCTTGACATCGCTCTAGTCTAGAAGACTGACGAAGGAACGAGCTTGCCCAGAAAAAGCCTATTAAATTTAGGCCTTTATGCAAACCATTTCCTTTGCAACCAATGATGTTTTATTTCTAAATTTTCTATCAAACTAATTTAAAATACGACTACACGCTGTCAGTGTGGTTTAATTTCGCGAGCCGTTTCTCATGCGCTGAATAAAACATCATGGGTTGCAAAGGAAATGGTTTGCATATAGGCCTAAATTTAATAGGCTTCTTTTGGGCAAGCTCGTTCCATAGCAGACACCTTGGAGGCAAGGCAGACACGTTCCAGCTACCGTAAGAGACCTCCTTGTGGGAAACAAAAGAAGCGTCAAGAGAAAACCTACATGCAAATAGTTAACTAATAAACTACATAAATAAATTGCATACTTGGGCACTGCGAAATCTAAAATGGGAGTAGCATTAGGTGATAAAAGCATGTCCCTGTGTTAAATTTGCATGCAGCCATATTATTGTCATCATAAAGTGAGAAACTTACGGTTAGGAAATTACGAGTTGTTTTCCTATTGCCGGAATATATGTGTAAGATAAAATACAATCTGCAAGTAAGGTGAATTTATCTAGCTAGAGGAAAATTTGGAGACCATAGATATTTTACAGGAATAAATTAGGAATTTATCTATTAAAATTAAACTTTCAGTTATTTGATTACTTAACGTTTCAATGCAATAAGTACATTTGAACAGAAGATACGCTAAGGTTCTAGTGGCGTAGCCGATAACTCACAAACTACTAAACTGATTCATAAGGGGCTTTTCAGTAACGTATTTGGCTTAATTTCGAGCAACATAATAACGTTTGTTTAATTTCAATCGGTTCACTAAAACAGAAGATTTGCGAGTACAAAGCTTCAAGGGGCGACGCCGTTGAAACAATGCTTATATGTTGCACGAAAGTAAGCAAATATGTTATTGAAAACCCCGTTTGAATCGGTTTAGTTATTTGTGTATACTGTAAAAGTCCATACTCCACGTGAACGAAGTCGTGGGCACAGCTAATTTTAAATATTTGCTGGATTACCCTTTTATTTTAAATCTTATGATTACCATAAACAATTAAAATAAAATAGTAAAATAATAGTTATGAAATCACTTATGTATAACAAGTATAAAATAACGTCTTTGAATTAACAACGTGAAAGAAAAATAAACCACTAGAGTTTTAAAATACATTTAATTTACGACAGTGGTTTTGTCCCTCTACTGCTGTTTTTTTTTTCACGTATTCGCATAATTATTATAAAATTTTATTGTAGTGATTGCCGAAAAAGGACTGGAACCCATTAAGAAAACTTTTTATTTTAATTTATCAAGTAATTTTGTCATTGTTTGTGTGTTCGCTACAGCAACTTCAGTCTATTTAACTATTTATGATCGCTCAAAATTGATGCTTTTATCAAAGGATTATGATAAAATGGAGCCACGGTTTCATCGTATTTCTGCTTTCATCATAATCTTGTTGTCTGTGATGAATGATGGTGTCTTAAAAGTCTAAACAGCACGTGAACAAAGTTATGTCACGACCACTGTTAGTCAACAAATACAAAAATGTAAAGTCGGCGAATCTATCATATCATCCCATAACATGTCCACTGCAGGACAGGGGACTCCCTCTAGAACTTCAGCAAAAATGTGTGGTACTTAGGAGGGGATTTACCACAGTCACCACGCTTGTAAGCGTTGCGGCTGGCGACCGCTGTTGTTGGTGACCGCAGTATGTAAAATGGTAAGATACAGACGCTGCTGCCCATCCTCAGGTTCATAAGTCCTTAGTCGCCTCTAACGACACCCACGGGTAGAGATGGGTCGGTACTATTCCTTGCCGGCACCAAACGGGACGGCGAATCGAATCGATCTTCGGCGAATCTATGTACATTGAAATTGTTGCGGAAATATGCGTGGAAAAACAAATTTTAATAGATAGATTCTGATCATTTTTGAAATTTTGTCTGCTTGTGCGCTAACAAATACAAATTACTGGACGGTTCAAAAGACGCTTCAACAATGTATTTGGTTAATTTTCGAGAAATATGTAAGACTAGCGGTCCGCCCCGGCTTCGCACGGGTAGATATAGGTTTTTGTTGCGTCGGGGGTAACTAAAAAAGAGTACATTATACAGACAATTTGGATATTATTTTTAATTAAATGTTTAGGCCGCGTCCCCATTAGGCTCACAGTGAGCGGCAACTGTTTGCCTCTAGTTCGCCTTCCTATATAGGGTGACTTAAATTACTTTTTTGTGTATATCGTATTTAAATATGATGTTAAGACGCCATATTTACGAATCCACCTAAAATTTAAAGCGGAATATTTTTTTCTAATAACAGCTAAGGCAAAAATAGTAATAGACAATTATATACTTTATATCATAGATAAACGTATACTTTACATATAGGATGACTTTTAATTAGTTCTGATAGCAAAAGATATGCATGTACCCATGATACTGAAAAACTTTTTCAAAGGAACATAGGTCGAAATACGAAAAACCAAATTTGACCTCCCATAGAAAATGCGCTATCAGCTGATGCAGTTTCTATGAGAGGTCAAAACTTAATTTTCGTATTTCGACCTATGGTCCTTGGGGAAAGTTGTTCAGTATCATGAGTACATTCATACCTTTTTCTATCAAGAAGTAATTAAAAGTCACCCTATATATTTTAAACGGAGTGTCCACTCAGGGCGTATTGTACGTAGTTTGCGGCGTTTCGCTTGCGGATTCATTCATTGAACAGCTGAGTCGCTGCGAACGATGCTCGCGGTCGGCGGATTAGTCAGCTCACTACGCCGCCGGTACGCTGCGCAGCGTCACGCGGTCATATAGGCCCTCCGCCTAGTGAAAAGTTCGAACGCGACGTCACACGCTGGCGTATCATATCGTATCGGTATTGTATCGGTATCGTATCGGTATCGTATCGATATCGTATCGTTATCGTATCGTTATCGTATCGTTATCGTATCGGTATCGTATCGCATCGTATCGGTATTTGACTGACTGACTGACTGACTGACACGCGTAGAAACTCTTTACGCGGCGCATGCCCATACTAACCTTACCCCCTCCCAAGAATTAGCAAGCGCTCCGCGGCTAATACGCTAGTTCGCCGCTGACTTAACATTGAATTAGCGACCGATACGCCGCTCAAAGTCAGTCAGCGAACAGTAAGGCGCTTACTGTGAGCCTAATGGGGACGCGGCCTTAGGTTCTTAAGTAAGAGACCAAGTCAGATTTCTCATCAAAACATACACTCTTTGATGCTCTGCCTACCTCGTTAGGGATATAGACGTGATGATACACTCATTCACACATACAGGAATCATGAGCCAAATTTTACGTGTCTATTCTGTGTTGTAGATAAAACCATGAGTCACGTAAAGCGCCGTTTCTTAAATTTCAATTTTGTTAATTATTACACTCATCGTAACTTTTGAATGGTACGTCCGATTTGAATAATTCAAAAAGTAATTTATAGGTACTAATATAGCCTTGAATACGAAGTCATTTATTTGGTTAAGGATTAATACGAAGGTACGAATAATGTGGCCTGTATAGTTTATACCGGCATTTTGACATGAAAAGTAGTTATTGTGACATAACTGTAATAGTTAGACATATGGTAATGCGAACTTTTTTGTATATATTGATGTTTTCTATAAAACTGTAGTACATCACTTTGCTCTATTGTCAATAGTTTCCGCAGCGTATGCGATATAAGGATGCTATTTGGTATTTTTTCACACTTTGGGTTACATTATCGAAGTTTTCGTACGGAACCCTAACATTTTTGAAAATATTCAATAACCTATGTTCATCAGGGATAATGTAGGATTCTAATGGTGAAAGATTTTTTAAAATCGGTTCAGTAGTTTCGGAGCCTATTCGATGCAAACAAACAAACAAACAATCAAATCTTTCCTCTTTATAATATTATTATTATATTATTATTAGTGTAGATGTGCGAGTATACAATTTCAAGTGGCAAAGCTCTTTTGAATCGGTCAAGTTGTTTGCGCATACTCCACGCGAACAAAGTTATGAGTACAATTAGTTTAATATAAATGTGTAAAATTGATGACCACAATAACGTAAGTCGTGCACAAGTTGATAACTTCTAAGGGCAGGGTCAGGTTGATCGGGATCATTCTCCACATCTTATACTGGAATGTACGTATTTCAGTATAACGTAAGAATAGTTTGATATTCGCTTTCCTGTTTTCATCTGTAAAAGAAAGAATTATATTTATACTTAAGTTCAGGATTACTTTTTGACTCTTAACTCTAGCTAAGCTTGGTACTCAAAACCCTACACAAAACATAAAACTAAAACACATTTCCTAAGCAATATGGGTCAAAAAGTGTGAATAAAATTTTACCGGCCATTGTTTTTCGAACCATTTAATCTGTGTTTACATTTATGTTTTGTGTAACAAAATACTAGAACTTAATATAAAGCTGTACAAGCAATATAAGTAAAGGAAAAAGACAACAATTTTTAACCTGTTTCATCGATAAGTTTGTCCATCAAGAATAGCTTAATGTTTTCAACTTCCACTGAATATAATTCTACTATCATGCAAGGTGTGAATAGAAAGAGGCATATCTGGCCTACATGTACTAGTACGAACGACAAAGTCATGCTTTCAGTCTGGCAACAAAAAAAAAGATATTAACATATAACTTTTGTATTTTAGCACTAAAAGACTCGAGAGTGTTACACATAATTATTTAAACGGATGTGAGTTTGTTTTAAGTATATCTAACTTGACTCTCCCAAGCTTCGCATGCGTAGTTTTTACATCATCAATGAGCAATGTTAGTGTATTATATTTGTAATTACGTCCTCAAAATCAATTTTTATTACAAGGATTTACGAGTATAATACGGATTTTTGGGGACAGTACGTCAACCTAGCTACGTTTCTAACTATAGTGCGATTCAGGAAACCCTTCAGTGTCATCTGTTGGTCTACTTTGACTAAGATTTATTACTCCAAAACCAGCTTTAGAAAATTTCATATATTTTTTGTAAACAGAATCTTTTAAGTGAAGAGAAAGTAGGTATCTCAAAAGTTTTGCGTGATTACAAAAATAAACAAATAAGTTTCTAAAAAGCATCATTATCGTTATACCAGACGAAAGGCGTACACTGCTGGACAAAGGCCTCTCTGCCCGGTCCTGCACTGCTCGCATCCAGAGGCTTCCCGCGACTTTGACTACACCATGTGGGAGGCCTGCCCACGTTACGTCCACTGGTTCGAGGTCGCCACTCTAGAACCTTAACGCCGCATCGGCCAGCGATTCGTCTTGCGATGTGCCTTGCTTACTGCCACTTTGGTTTAGCGATTCTCATGACTATGTCGGTTACTTCTTTCGATCCCGCAGAGAGACTCCGCGCGTAGCCCTTTCCTTAGCTCTTTGGGTGACTTTGAGCTACGGGCCTAATAAGGCCCATCGTGAGCGACACGTCTCGGTGTCACCACATATTGGTCAATGACCTTCGTCTTGAGACACTACGGTATTTTGAATGAGAAGGTATTGCGGAGCTTTCCGAACGCTGCCCAGGCGAGTCCGATTTGACGAGTCACCTCTTTCTCTAAGTTGGATTTACATTACTGTTTGTTCCAGACATATTGTCATCGACAAATAGGGCTTAGTCTCCAACTTTGAGTGAAGTGGGTATAACAAGGGCCTCTCACTAAAGTTTCCTAAATTCGTAGGTATATATGAAATAACGAAGTAATATTCAGTACTTACTTGTCTCTCAATAACCAGAAGAATACTATAAACATTTAGGATGAGCTTAGGGAGACTACAGCATAGACTTACGATCATCTGAAAATAAACAAGAAAGCATTACTTACTGTTTACCAACATTACATGTGATCCTAACCAAATGCGTTCCTGTTAGTATGTTACTCGGACCGTAAAACTGAACGAAATATAAGAAAATAATTTTGAATTTCCATAGAAACTGCATAAGCTGAAAGTGAATTTTTAAGGGGGTTAATATTTTTTTTTTGAATTTTGACCTATGTTCCTTAGGGAAAGTTTTCCAGTTTTACGGTTCGTCTAACATACTCAAAGGAACGTACTTGATTAGGATATATAATGCTCCAACCATATAGTTATTGTGATATGAACTTACAGACGCGAAAAAACCCGGAGTTATCAAGTCCAATGTGTCAGCGAGGTTTTTATACAGCTGAAGACAGAAACGAAAATTGCTCCCCCTCGCTGTTTTCTGATTTGTCACGTAAAAATAATTATTTGATTCAGGCATCTCCTGAAGTCTTACTCGAAGTAATTTCAACCTGCATCTTATCACGTCAAAAACTATAAAACGCCATACTCTGTTCAAATCCAGAGCGTAAAGAGAAAATTGACTGATCAGAAATGTGGTGAGATTAATGTAACATGGCCGGTAGACACAGTACACTGATGTGTACGTCACTCTCACCAAACACACAAGTAACACATAAATACAAGGCATAATATTCATCTGGTTAAACTGTTTGTGGTTAATTCTCAAACATGAATCGATGTAAGATATATTTTCGAAAAAACCACCAACTTTGTTTCTGTACAGAAGTATAATGAAAACTGATGCCACATATTCAAATAAAGACCAGGCCTGAGGTATATGCTCAGAGTTGCAACAGGTAAGCGTAGAGAACAGGGCAATGACCACTAAAATGAGACAGTATATTTTTAAACTAACTTTTACAATAGGCCTGAAATTATGGAAATTATAATCAAATCCACATATTAGTAAAGCGTACAACATCGGTTTATAGTATTTCACTATATTTTGTTTTTTGGTTTGATTGTCTACTTTGTACTTTTGAAACATATTGATAGTGATTTTGTTATATGTAAGTAATTGGACACAGAGCCACAAAGTAAGGCTGGATGGCGACACTGTTTGAAGCTAAATGTCAATAGCAATATTCAAACGTGTTCAGTTAAAGCCCACTAGCGGATGTTGGAGTCGCGGTAGTGACGCAATATGCGATACTATATTTAATTGAAAGTCGGGTTTGCTACCTGACCTAATGTTGCCTTACACGATAACTACATGATTAAATATAAAAAGTGAAGTCAAGGATAAAGGCGTGAGGTACCGCACATTTAAATCAAAATTTTGCTAGAGTAAAGTATGGATGACAATTCATCTAATTCTGTTGTTATATACGCAGCATGATTTTAATGAAGTTGGAATTCGCTCCACATATGGTTAAGAGCAAGGCTTTTGAATATGAGAAAGAGAACTGTTATAACTGAAACTATAGGAAATATGCAATTGCAATGCAAAAAAATATGTTTTGTTAGTATTTACTACGAGTATAAGCTAACAATATTTTTTTCTAGTAGCGTTATTAGGAACATTAACAAGAATACTTCTCGAACAGTCAAAGCTTTCAAATATTCCATCGAAATTACATTCACTGACCACAGCGCTAACAAAGCCTTTGAAATGTTCTCAACAGCAAATACAATAATGCGACGATATGCCGGGACTTTTGTCACCGAACACTGCGTGTCAAGTACCTTGTTGGCCTCTATTGTGTTCAATAATTAAATTTCACCTGTAAATTACAGACGGTAAACCAACACCCTGTGTTCAGGATTGATTGTGAACATATTTCAATTAAAATTTGAAGCACGCATAAAAGGTTTTATTAAACGTTGATAAATCACTACCCTATCGACACTCGATCACAAAATAATCGCCTTAATCAGTTTACTCTACGAAAGAAAATATATTATAAATTTTTCAGGTTATTACCGCCTTCTTTTACAATTTTGTATAATTGTGTTTTAAATGAAACTTCATCATCATCATAACATCCCGTGAAACGTCCACTACAGGACAGGGAGCTCCCTCCAGAACTCTAGCTTTTGCTGGAAAAATGTGGAGGGGAAGTACCATAGTCACCTCGCTTGTTAGCGTTACGGCTGGCACTATGGACTGCGGTTGTAGGTGACCGCAGTAAGTAAGATGTAAGATACAAAGGAGGATGCTGCTGCCCATCCTCCAGTTAACCCTTAGTTGCCTCTTACTACACCCACGGGTATGTATGGGTTGGTACTATTCTTTGCCGGCACCACACGGGACATGAAACTTACTACTTGAGAATATAATTTTTTTTTGGTTTTGTTCATCGTTTTATTCTGTCTTGAGACTACCCCTCGTTGCAATCGTCGTTAAATTGAATGATTGAGAACTTACGCTTTCGACTTCATTGCTTTAATTTGTTTGGAGTAGAGGGTGCTCTACTTTGATATTTCTTAGACGACCAATTGTGTTTATTGATCAAAGGATGTAGACAATAACTTGTTAGATAAAAGCGACACCCTTTCTAAATAATTGTTAGAAGTAGCAATTTTCAAAAGGATCCTGTCTATCTTCTTCACCAGTAAGACTCGCTTGATAGTCAAAGTCCATACTACAATATCTTACAGTGGCCAAGAAAAATCTGTCCCATATTTTTTTACAAAGTGTTGGTGTGGCAAAAATGGTAATGTGGCTTTTGGTATATATTTCAAAAATCGTGTAGCCATTTCCTACCATGAAGAGCCCAAAAATACTTTTTAATGTTTTGAAAGTCAAATTCGTGCGGTCAGTTAGCTGTTTCACGTAGACACGCCTTACAATTTCACCAAGTTTTTCCCAGGTATTAGTTGGGTTCATAGCTCTCAATTTTTGAAGGAGCCAATTCTTGAATTTCAAAAAAATTCCATAGAAAATTCAAGAATTGGCTCCTATCAAAAATTGAGAGCTATGTACCTAACTAGTACCTGGAAAAAATTTGGCACAATTTGGTGAATTTGGCGATAATTAATAAGAATAAGGGACCGGACTAAATGTCTGGAATGTAAAGATGTACTTTGAACGCCAAAATGAAAGCGTATACTAGCTTTGAAAGTGGTTACGTAGCATTGGTTTCGTAGGCGGCCAAAGGGTTATTATCTCTCATTCCGAGATTGATTTAGAGGGTTTTTAGTAAATAAGAAAACGATGTGTTTGTATGGATAAGGGCAAGCAAATGATGATGATGTGTTTGTTTTATTTTGCATAAACATATAACGAACACACAGAGACATGGATGATTCATAAATAATTATTTTTTTCTTTTAAGTATCGCTTATTTTGCTTCCATGTATTCCAAACAACATGGATTGAAAAAACCTAACTTCAGCTTACTTTACAGATTTTTACAATCCTGTACGGATTGTAAAATCTGTAAATTAAGCTGAAATTTGTTTACTAAACCGCTTGAGACAGTCCAGAAGTCAAACTAAACCCAGTGGTGCTAGAAAGGGGATTACGGAAAAACCGGCTCCACAAAGGCAGATTACGGTTTTCTTTTATTTTTTGTTTAATATAATTCAATGCTTTGTGCACAGCGGAAGTTTTAAGTCCTCTGAGCAGTTCGCTGCCAATGACCGGTAAAAACTGACGTTGCAAAGGGTTACATTGGCGTAGTTTGCAGTAGATGAGGCAACCCATTTTAAAGCAAGATCATTCGAATGCCATGTTTGGCGTAAATTTTGTCTGAGTATCCATATTATAATATACCTACATAAATATATAAGGGCATAATGTATGGGTAGGTTTATGAATTTAAAAACTGAAATAACCAGTGACCTAACAATATATTTTTGTCTTCATTTATTTAGATAGTGATTTTACAATCAAGAAAATAATGATAAATAATTTCAATTTAATAGATACCGCATCAAAACTTGCCGTCCTATTGTTGCTAATACGACTCTTCATTCTAAAGAAGAAAATTGTTCCGACCAACTTTCTTTGTCCGTTGACCACTTGGTAGAGCTTTTTACTATTAAATTCACTGGCTACGAAAGTTCCATAGAGGGAGGTAAGTATATGTATTATTACTGCTGTAATTTTGTGCTCTTCACGGATCGGCTGGCAAAAACGTGAATATCTCTTTAGCTGGTTCAAGTAGGGATTGTCTCGAGTAGATGGTTTTATGAAGCTTTTTGTTCAACTAGCTCTGCGGCTGTATTGTGTAGCTAAAGCTCATTTTGTTTTAGTTAGCTAAGACCTGCTATAGAACTAAGCTTTAGTATTGTTTTGATCTAAGTTAAAGAAAATTTTGTAGGTATCTATGTATACAGCCTTATTTTTTATCATCCCGGTTATTTTTAAGAGGTGGTTCTGACCATGAAGCTGAACAACTTTTCCTAAGAAACGTGGGTCGAAATAAAATTCAAAATTCGGCTTCCCATACAGACTGCATCAGTTGACAGCACACTTTGTATGTAAGGTAATTTTCTTTCGTACCGAACTATGTTTCTTGAAAAAAGTTGTTCAGTTTCATGGGCAGAACCAACTATTAAAATATCCGGGGTGTTAAAAAATAACGCTGTATTGTGAGCAGTAAGTAATACTTACGTATTAAGATGGACAGTGGATGTCTTCTGGACCAGGGTGGCTATTCACCAGAGCTGAGCAATGTAGCTCACCTTTGAGCTGAAAAAATTCCAACCAATAGGGATGTTCCAAACTTGCGCTGCGCTTTAGCTTGCGACTTCTGGCCTCTTCTTCCAACTGAAATGTCGTGCCTTTTAAATTTTCACAGAAAATATTAATGAAAAAAAATATTTGACACTGGTATTAAAACAGTATAAACGAAATAAGCAGGAAAGCCCATGAAAAGTCATTGTATGCGTTTCTGTATCGAAATCAAACATCCCCCAATTATTTCCGTTCGCGTTTCCATGGAAGCATAATTAGAGTCAGACAGACGAATGCTGCTATTATCCTCTTGAAAGTACTTCTGACCGTTTTGTTTTGTCAAATTACCGTCCGATAATGCCTCTCGAATGGCCTTTGGATAGTATCCCTGAGCTAGTTTGTGTTGTAGTGGACAATCATGTCTATTTTGTTGCTTGCTGCTCAAATAGTAAATGTAAACCCTTATTTGCCGAAAAACTTCCACTGCTAGGCATATGCCTGCCAATGTTGGCATTATCTAAACAAATACCAGTGTTCATTTTTTTTTATTAATCTTAATTGTTGACATAAGGGACTACACCAAGGTTATAAGGACACATGTCATTACTTCATGACGCAAGAAAACTTTCTTAAGCTTCACAGTGTCCTTACGTTTTTAAATACTATTATTTTTTACACACTGAAACGATTTTTACGTGACCCAGTCGCGTAATTTTAAAGAAAATGGCCAAATATACCTACGCAATAATACCCTTAAGTATATGGGCCACTTTTGAGCACTTTCTCATTATGATAGATAACATTCTTTAAATGTCGCACCCAAAAAAACATCAACGCTTAAAAAGCCGTAGGAAAGAGTTTTTAATAAAAAATCACGACTATAGTGACAAAGTTGATTGCTATACCTAAATTTTTTTAGCATGGCAAAAGCTTACCAACACATTTTGCAGCTATATCAAGGCTATTGTGCTCCATGAATAATAGTAATCAGCTAAAGCTATCAGAAAAAACAAGTTTGTAAAACAATGTTAGTTTTTCGGTCAAATATACTCTGGTTCGTCTGGTTCGTGGTAGTTTGTCTGGTTCTATGGCTGCAAAATGTGTTGGTAAGCGTTTGCCATGCTAAAAAATTTTTGGTATAGATAAACGTGAGTAATAGTTTTTACACAGAAATAATGATACAATGTAATAAATAGTCTGTAATAGTAAACACAAGGCACAACGATAATCATTTAAAAAAGGGTGTCAAGCTACATCCGACTAAGATGGATGCCTCAAGCGGATCCGGAAATGGTGCCGAATCGGTCCACGATCTACCCTTAACAGATTCATTTTTCACTTAGTACATACAATGAATGAACTCTGGTGTGAGTTCACTCTAATGTGGAATTAAGTGTCTGTTCGGTGTTGTGTAGTTACTGAAATCCATCATGTCCAGTTTCCTGTCTTTAGACTTCCTTTCAATAAATATGTGGTGAAAAATGACGGTACAACACTCCTCATTCCCTTAAAAAATTCTAAAGTAAGCAAAAAAGCAGATAGACTACCTTGACAACTACTTTTCTATTTGTAACGTATTTATTAATATGTGAGCATAAGCTGAATTTCCTCCCTGATAACTTATTTAACTGGCTCCTTTTACCGAAACATAATAATATAAGCACAGCTGCTTTTCGGCAAATATAGACAAGAAGTAATATTTTCTAAAACGGGCTTTGCACAGAGGCCCTATTTCAGTGTCATGAAAAACAAGGACATGACAATCCTGACATTTTCCTTTCTACCAAATTGAAACTCTACATATAATTGTTAAATAAGATCGGCATGGTCTTATTGTGGTTTTTTTACTGCAACAAAAGGAAAACTGAAAAGAGGGATAACACCTCATCTAGACGGGTTTAATGACCCGGAGGGACAAATGAAGCGGGGCGGAGCGGAACTGGCCTGAGTCTTGGCTTGAATTCAATAGGATTCAATAAACGCTCATTTTGAAAGTAAGCTTTTCTACTGAATATCACGAAAGACTCATGTGTTTTGTAAACAAAATTATAACCTGAAATGCATGTAAAATGTGGTAAAAATGTTGACATTTCTGGCTTTCTCTATGTAAAACAATAGACTTAGCGTTTTTCTGTGAATGTATTGTGGTTAAAAACGCGTACCTTGTTTAATTTAAGATACCACTTTTCTTAAAAGAAAAACTATAATTTACAAAACACCTGACTCTTTCGTAAACTCCGGTATACTACGAGTTCTAATGGAGTCAAGTAGTGAGATATTTTTTTAATATTTTTTAATTTATTCAGTAGACGTTATGCAAATTAAAACTTAACATTCTAAGTACCTAACGAAGTTGTGAGTGACCAGCTCTGAAGAAACAGAAAAGTCTATATTTTATTTATTTATGTAATAATCGTGATAATAAAAGCCCAGTGATTGTACTAATAAAAAAACCCGGCCAAGTGCGTGTCGGGCCACGCGCAATATAGGGTTCCCTTGTTTTTAGGGTTCCGTAGTCAAAAAGGAAGCTCATAGTTTTATCATGTCCGTCTGTCTGTCTGTCTGCGGCTTATCTACGGTGGAAAAATAAAATCATGAAAAACATATTTTTCAAGATTTTATTTTACCTCTCCTACAAGTAAAGAGGGGCTGATTTTTTTTTTTTTTAGTGTGGGAAGTCGTTGGATAGGTCTTTTAAACATAATGTGAGCCTGCAAAAATATTTTTTGATTTAGGGATCTGTTTGCAAAAAAATAAGCTTGAAAGTGCAATTTTTTGTTGCAGTCGAGTGTCCCCCCTCCCCCTCTGCCGGCTAAACTTCAACAAAAATTCACAATAGTAGTATATATGATGAAATTTAAAGAAAAACTATCACAGGTAACTAGGTTTCACAGGTTAATGAGCTATAGCCCAAAAACTGGGAATAATAAAAATTGCAATCGCAATCAGGCGGTAGGACCTGGCTGAGTATTAGGAATAAAAAGTTAATGTTTTAAACGTCATAAAATATTTATACAAAACCTTTTTTGCGGTACAAAATCGACAGACAGACAGACTAACATGACGAAACTATAAGGGTTCCTTGTTGACTAAGGAATCCTAAAAATGACTTTTTTTTAGCCTACTAGATCTCACTGCTGGGCAAAGGCCTCCCTCGCGGCTTTCCATTTGTCAAGAACTTTCAAACAAAAGATCGGGACCAAAAACAACTAACCCATAGAAAAATCATTTTTATAAAAAAAAAATTTTTCGCTTTTCAATACTGAAGTTGTCACGTGATCGACTTGTCGCAGCCGGATTAAAGAATCCGCCGTATTGAAAAAGTCGCCGTTTTGCAATCCGCCTACCTTTCATTCCGCCGGATTACAATTTGGCTGAAATAATGTTAGTAACGTGGCGCCCAGTTGCAAACGGGCGCGTCGTCGATGCGCTGCTTTGAAAAACGGCGCGAAATACTTTGGGAAAGTTGCTTGGGCTTCGGGAGCAAAAGCAATAAAAATTCAGTGTGTAATAAAATTGTTTTTGTTTCCTATATATATAAAACGACCACATTTTAGTACTCAGTCTAGGGCAGCTGACATTTATTTTGGCCGAAATCCTCAAAAATGATTATAATTGTTATTTTTGTCGTTTTACAAATTACAAGATTTAAATATTTGTTACTTTCATTCCGTCAGTGACTTCGTTCTAAAACAAGATGTGATTATTCAGAACCATTCATTTCGCAAACAAATAAATCAAACGAAAAGATAAGAGAAGACAATGACAAGACATCTGCAATTAGCACAAGCAAAGTCCCTGATAAATGCCTCGCGAGGGGCCCGCAAAATAATTATACTTTAATCCGAGTGCCATAAATCAAGAAGCGAGCTACTTAGCACACGATTAGCATCAAACAAGAGGGTGTAAATCATTGTGGCACTTAGTCCTCCCACTGAGATGTGAAGTACTTACATGTGAATAATATCCTTCAATATTGACTACTTAGAGGTATGTACATGTAAGGTGGTAAATTATACCCACTTTTTTACAAGCTTGGTTTTTGAACAAATTTTTCAAGCACTTGTTGGCATCCGATTCACCGATCACTGATTTAATCATAAGTATATGAGATTATGAACTGGTAAATTGAGAAATATTCGGGACGTTGTCTAGTACCTATATACTGGCATAATTGCTACGGAATCTTGAATATAACAACGTAACAGACATAATAGGCATCTTGAATGTATCGCGGCCGTTGATCATACAACGCTAACAACATCATGTATGAGATAACGAAGCGGTAAATTGAGAAATGTTCGGGGCGTTATCTAGTGTTAGGGTCTTTGTATTAAGTACCTATACACTAGCATAATTGTAACGGAATCTATATTCAGGCAGGCATAATATGCGAATCTTGAATTCATCACGGCCGATGATCACACGACGCTAAAGTTACCTGAACTGAACACAACATGACGACCACAAAACGTTTGGTTGAACTAATTGATGAGGGTCTTGGATTGATATAGACTAATGACCTCGGTTAATAATTCGGTGTAATTGGTCGAAAACAGCCCATAATTATTAATATTATTATTATTTTATATATCAATTACTTAAAAAAGGATACCTAATATACTTATTATGTCGTAGGTTTATGAATTTATGATGAAATCGGGATTAATAATAAAACCGGAAGAAGACAAAACTGTGACGTCATTTTATCATAAACCTAAACAAATCTAGGTTTTTGATAAAAGACAAACTGAACTCTTCTAGGAAACTGACCAGCATGAGCAGAAACCGTATTATTTTAATGTTACTAGTGACACTAAACTAAGCCACTTGTACCATCAATGGTACAAGTCAGTGGTATTACTCGTACTGCCAATCGTGAGTTAGTTTATAGACGAGTAATAATAAGACTGACAATCCCCATACTAGAAAACTTAACCCGGAAAGGAGACTCTATTTACGAAAAAACTAAATTAGTTATGGTCTACCGAGTATTCTGCCAAAAAATCATTCAAAATTTCTGCATAGTTTCAATGTAAAGAAACGCTAACATTTAAATTTGGTTTATTTTTAGCAGAATACTCGATAAATTGGACTATTTTTAGCGCCTTCTAGTTTTATACTTTTCCGGGTTACGATTTCTAAAAAAGGATGGTCAGTCTTTCTTATTGTGCATTGTTATTTGCTTCTGGCACACACCGGCCGCTACAGCGGCAAGCTCTCTTTGCTCGCTCGGCTTGTACGTTGTGGTCACAAGCAAAGGTCATTTATTTACTTAATTATTTTTTTTTTCATTTGTTTAGGCTTATGGTAAAACGAAGTAAAAATTTAGACTTCTTATGGTTTTTGATCGAAAACAGTAGGTACCTATCAAAAACCTGCGACATATACGTTGTTTAGGAAAGGTGTGATAATGATAATACTAAAGAGTGTGTGCCCAAGAAAATGATCATTTTTTCCCAAGGAACACAGGTTGAACACAAAAAATTTGTTTTTACCTCCCATAGAAACTGCATCAGCTGATAGCGCATTTTGTATGGGAGGTCAAATTTGGTTTTTTGTATTTCGACCATAGAGTACTTACGCGGTTTGACGCATTGCTCTAAGATGTCGACCTATATACGTTCTCTTGAAAAATTTTCTTAAAAGAGGCCAGCAACTGCCAGTTAAATTAATATTTTGTCAACGAAGATCAACGTTAAGTTCTATTTCGAAGATCCATGGAAGGGGAAATGGTTGAGGCGAGGTGAGGTGAGGGTAGGGAGGCATAGAAATAAATTTTCTGTGAAAATTTCAACTGTCATGTTACCGGCAATACGTATGATCCGTAGTCAATGTATAAAATACCTGAAACGTGCAGGCAATGTACAAAATTTTATTTATTTTATACTTTGCCTAAGAGTTCGTAATGTGTAGCTGGCAATATGTGATATGCGAAAGTTAAAATATCTGTATTTTCGCTTGCCGCCAAGTTATTTTCTGTCATTTATAATCGCTTACATTAGATATTTGACTTAAGATATATAATCTCGCTCCCACCCTATGTTCTCTATTAAATAGAAGTCTATGGTAAAACAAAAGAACGCAGGTAATTTCACGGTGGTTACAGTGTTAAGGATAGTTTTACTGACACTAGCGACATTCCCTAGAGGAGTCCCGCGTTGGGCGCCAGACTCGGTTGTTTTACGCTTCCAGCCCATTACACCGCGAGACGACTGTTTGTACCGACACACTGACTTTACGAGCTTAGCAAAAATCTGATACGGACATCGTCCACCTTTCACAAGCACTCGTGTTGCTGCACTGTCATTAGGCACAACTTTAGGATTTGGGTAGACCTGATTCGTTTTTACGACACCCATTTGTATGCCAAATGTATGAACAGTCTCTTAAACGCATACACTTTGTCTGTGGCTTTGTCTTTAGGATCAAAATAGGATGAGGACCTATTGCTACTTAATTTTTTTTTGTAAACAAAATAATAATCATAATAAGGCTACACATTCCAGTATCACGTAACATAAAGGTACACACAGGTCTTGTGGTATTAATGGAATCATATTATAATTAAATTCAACAAAAATTTTAACATGTCGCCTTTTAGTAGGTACGTGCTAAACTTAGTGTGACAAGTTTGAACCTGATTTATGTAACGGGAATATTGACTCACCGGTTGTCTATGTGCGGCGATTTAAGAAGACAAAGGGCAGTAAAATGGCTGATTGCTCACAACACTGACGCGGACTCCAGGGAGTAGAAACAACAATCTTATAGAAATGGTCATACTTACATCATTACTGAAACTGTCGATAAATAAATTATATGTTATTATTAACCTGAACTGGAAACAGCACATTGAATTACTGTGTGATCGATTGAGCAGTGCAGTTTTTGGATTAAGGAAACTCAAAGCACTCATATCTAGTGACTCTCTGAGACAAGTATACTTCGCGTATTTCCACTCGCTCATGACTTAGGGATGATTTTGTGGGGGAACTCGACGGACGCCGGACGGGTAATGAGAATGCAAAAGCGAGCCCTGAGAACAATGGTTGGTGTGAAACCAAGGCACTCCTGCAAAGCACTGTTCGCCGAACATAAAATTATGACGCACTATTCTCATTACCTGTTCGAGGTCATAATGTTCACCTGCACAAATCTGTCGAGTTTTGAGCGAGTGGAAGTACCAGGAATAGAACTCCGAAGAAACGGGTGTCTTCAAGCTGTTCCGCGACGAACTGCACTGCTCGAAAAAAATCCGCGCATTTTGGGGCCAGCATACTACAAGAAACTACCTGCTGACATAAAAGATGAACCCTCTGACGAAACTTTTAGGCGCCGACTAAAGGATTTTTTATTGGATAAAGTACTTTACTCTGTAAAAGAGTATATTAGTATTACTAAATAAGTTTTGACATACGAGTAAGAAAGACATAAATATTTAATGTTAAAATCAAAGCAATTTTGTAATTCTATTGACATTTATATTTTGACATTTCCATTTTACAATTAATTATTTCAATACGTTTTTAGTATTGTTTATTATTTATTAGTTTACTTTGACATTGAATATTATTATTATTACTATATTTTCTTTTCTGTAGTTTTTGACGTTTGTATTTTGTTTTATTATCTTTATGTGTTTATGTTACATTTTTGACGATCATATTATTTACTGACATTTGAACAACGTATATGTACTTTTGTAACTGATAATATGAAATAAATAAATCTAATCTAATCTATGAATTATTTTTGAGAGGTAATTAACAGTAAGATATTGTGCAGGCATCTTCAAGCTAATCTAACCAAATACGTTCTTCAGAGTTTCCAAGTCGCAGAATATGTAATGGTGTAAGATCTTTACCGATGAAATTAGTGGAACCAATGGCTTAACGTGGTTTTCCACAAGATCCGTGTAAGGGAGCTAAGCTCTAAGCTGGAAAATTCTCACTAATAAGGTTGCTCAATTTGACAAGCTAGGAAGAAGTAGCAACCTATGGGAGCAATCAAAAGCAATCAAATGGAGGAATTTCCGCAGCTCACAGCCTAGCTCTCTTGCACAACACTGATAAAAAGCTGCCTTCCAAATACGGAAACGATCTTCATATTGCCACAATTTTCTAACTACTGACATATTTTTAACTTTTATGATTGTAAAGAAAGACACTGCAGTGCTTCTCATCTGAATTCGGAAATAGTATATGCGTAAGAAAATACAATAAATACTGCAGAAGTAAGAATACAAACAAAAGTATTAATTACAACAACATTTTGATAGACAGACGATAATTATTCTCCGATGACAGTTCTGTTCGTTTCTAAGTCTACAAGTAGTTTACAAGCTTTTTACTTGTTTGCCAACAAACTTATTACTTTTTCACTTTATTTAACGTTACTTTGACTTGAAAAAGTTAAATAACTGTTACGAAAACAAGTAATTTAAGAGAACAGGTACATTCCCTACTCAATTTGTTTTAAATGTGCAAGACTTGTATGCAGGTGTTTGGTATACGTCTGCAAACCTCTCAAGTGGTTGCTCTACCCAACTTTCCCTAAGGAACATAGGTCGAGATACGAAAAAAAAATCAACATCCCATAGAAACTGTATCAGCTGGCGTATTTTGTATGGGAGGTAAATTTTTATTTATCATATTCAACCTATATTCGTTAGGGAAAGTTAATTGTTTCATCAACCCCCCGAGAAGTTTGAGATATATACCAAGCACACTGTATAAAAAATAATTGCTTGCGTGAAACAGATCAAATCAAAATAACATGCTGTAGGCTTATAGAAAGCTATTCTTCTTTAAGAGCCTTGTTCTTGTGGAGTAACTTCCAGTCGTGACGTTGTGCCACCAGCTGTAACCACACAACATTGACCCTTTCTTTTGCCTTCCTCTTCCCCTGTTCCCTTCAATCCATTCTTCCATAACTTATTTCAGAAAATGGTTATATCAGGTGTACTATTAAATACAAGCTTTGAGTGAATATCCTTGTACTAGTTAAATGTACAAGGATGGCCTTAGGTACTAGCTAAAATTAGAATCTGCCGATGTTAGTATGCCTACCCTGTGCCGGAGCCCTGTGCCTATCAGTAAGACAATTATTTTCCATTGAACCGTATGTCGGGGGCTTGTGTAGGCTGCGCTCATTGTTTGGAGGATCCGGTTTATGCAATATGCAGCACAATTCATAATAGGTTAGGTTTTTGTATAAGTGGTTGTACAATGTAAGGGATAATCAGTGAATTATAACTGCATCCCACATAGCACGAAACCCCTCCCCCAGACCGGCCTTGACACTTGTGACATTAGCTTTGTGGTTGCGGATCATCGTTCCGACGCGGAATGACGCTCTAGCGTGTCATACTTGTCGGGCAGATCCGTCACGGACTGTTCCGACGCGGAATGACGCTCTAGGGTGTCATACTTAACGGACAGATCCGTCACGGACTGTTTCGACGCGGAATTCCGTTCTAGTGTATCATACTAGACAGACAGATCCGTCACGGATCGTTCTGACACGGGATTCCCGTAGGCGTGTTGCTACCTTTACGACATCCGCGGGAAAATATGTGGTGGACCAGAAGTAATTATAACACACTCAACAAGAACAGAAAGATAGCGTTATTTTAGTTTGTGAGACGGCAAAGTCAAAGGTTTATGCACCATATATTGTGGTCGAAACTTTTGTTGCACATAAAAACTTACAAACTACGAAATCAAAATCACTCATTCTTTATAATGTGATTGTAAAACTACGAAATCAAGATCATTTAATCTTTATAAATTAACTTATTTCTCATTCAGTCCATCACTACGACAAAGTTATTTAGCTCCCAATATAGTCCAAATATTTGTAGTACAATTAACATCAGCCTGTCAGCATGTCAACACAATATAGATTAACGAAATTAATCAAACAAACTCGTTTACCGCCGTCCACCAAAGCTAGCTAAATGCAAATCACTGATAATCCATTAGTGCCCACAATGCAGTCACCTTAGTAACCTCTGTTACAATGTAGTGCACTCCAGACCAACCAGACTTAATTATTTACACAATCAATTCATAATACCTTGTTGATTACGGAACCCTACAACGCAACATGTAAATCCTATAATATTAAACAAGCAATATTTGTATATATATTTGTAATCGGTTTCTCGAAAACTGCTCTAACGATTTCGATGAAATTTACCATACGGGGGTTTTCGGTGGCAAAAAAATCGATCTAGCTAAGTCTCATGTCTGGAATAATTCGTTTTCCCGTGTTTAGAGCATTTTGTAAATTCCGCGTTTTAGACAGAAACTTACAGCGCCATCTGTTGGTGAGTAGCTTACCCGATGATATTTTCAGGTTGAGGCGGATATTATAGAGTGAAGCTCGGTCGCCCAGGTACTAATAAATATAATATATTAAGTGATACTGTGAAAGCTCAAGGATGATGTGATGATTTAATTTTGATTTTACCACGCTCCAGGTTGGGGTCATCAAATTTATATTTACGAATAAGCAGGATCATCAGCATCATGTCGTATTGATTGCAAGGTCGATGACCAACCTCACAAACCCTGGTGTCAGAGTTTTTGACGGCTACATCCGTAGACAGTAGTCTGGAACAAGGGCTTGACGTGCGTTCCGAAGCTCGGAATCATCTAACTTTTTGGACAATCATCCTGCAATGTCCTAATTAAACTGTGGAGGTTGCACAAAGAGATTTTTTTTTGATAGTGTCCTCTCCACGAATCGAACCCAGACCCTAGGAATCGAAAGTCGAGCGCTCTAACCACTGGATAGGCTGTAATATGCAGGAGACCGAGTTCAACTACTTATTGTAAGTTCGTACCTATAGAGAGGCAGAAGTTCTTAAATGTGTTCGCATGTTTTTGCACTTAATTAAAAAGTGGCCATCTGATGCAAATCAGGCAATCAGAGAAAAAATACAGCCAAAAATCAATTGCATCAGCCCCATCGCATCAGGATTTTCCGTTTAAACGATGATGACGGCAGATTAAAACTATTCAGTTTTAATTAAACCCATTTGTAGCAGACGTGTGTTAAACGGGACTAATTAGATTCAAACGGATACACTGCTCGCTCGCGCTTTAAAAAATCTTATTATTTCCATTCCAGGATAACAAAAGTGGCATCGGCTTTATGCTTGCCGGGATTGCGCTGCAGCGCTGCAAATGTTAAAATGCCAGCTGAAGCAGGAAGTCGTTTACTTTTATTTCAATATTTTGATGCTATTTTGTTGTGAGCGTAAACTGTTGCTAAGTAAATAGGATTCTTAAGAACCCAGCAACGCTAGTGGAATACATTGGTTAAGTTGTTGATCACTGTATCGTCCGTTACACTATATTTTTAAGTTTGGATGTTTATGTATACGTCACTGCAGGTAAATTGCCAGAGCCGTTAAATTATAATTTAATCGGTAAATTGGAAACGGAAAATATAAAGCAACCTAACCTAACCGAACCTAGAAGCCCGTAAAATTACAAAAGTGGGCCCCGTGAAATCATCCTTTACCTAGTTAAATTGTAAGAAATGGAATGAAATGGAGAATTGATAATTTACTGTAAAATTATAATTTAACGGCTCTGGCAATTCACTTGCGACATATACCCGCTTTAGCGGCTGTTCTTACCGAACACACCAAATAACAGCCTACATAATAGTTTCACTACTTTCAATTACTCGAAAGGGGGTAGGGTAGAACAATGCACGTGGTAATGGAATAGTAATCCAGTTAGCCAGTCATCAGACAATGATTGGGCGTACGATGATGACTCGAGGAAAATGGCGGCGATAATCTTTTTACTCCCGTCTGCTGGAGCAAGTATTTAAATGATAGCTAACTAGCTTTAGTTAGCATTTTTTTCTTTTAGGGCATTACTAAACCACAGTACAACATAACAGTACCAGCATATAGTCATAGAATATGTTATCCGGCGCGTATATTAATAGACATTCGTGTCCCTCTCTAAATTTAACTTCACATCTTAGCTCCCGCACTGTCTGATTCTAAAACTGTTGGTACCAATGATGTTGGTATTAACATGTACAATGCTATTGAAAGATAGATAGATCAATTTTGTTTAGCTCTGTAGGGTGGAGAGAGCAAGAGGTGTATATTCGGTTTGAGTTAGATGGTGCCTTAGTATACACAATTTTTTATGTTTCTTTATTTTATTCGCAGATGTCCACATCGGACGTGCGCTTCGCGTCCGCGTCGCGCTGATCCAGGCCTAAAGATCTCCGCAATTATCGATCTAACCCTAATCTAACCATTATTACTTAAATGACAATGCTAAAGTACTTAACTAAAGTTTAAATAATTTATAACACCACCGCCCAAATTTATGCCGAAATATGGAAACATATAATTTAAGTCAATTCACATCAAACAATCATTGCCTCCCTAATATCAACTTAAAGCCACCGTGTTAGATGTGATCATGATTCGCTAGTAGCAAAGCTAGTACTCATGAAATTGAACCACACCATAATGACTTTATTTCGTGATTTTCATTCTAACTTTGGATAAAGTCGTAGTGAAAATTGATAGGATTAAAGATACATTTGTATCAAACTCGATGAAATAAAATGAAGGAAACATGAAGGCAATGAGGCGTTAAAAGCGTTGAAACTTTTAAATATGTTTATTTCTAAAAAGTTACTTCTCCTATGACTATTTATCAACAAAAGATAAGTAACTTTACAAAAAATCACATATTTCTCCTCGAATAAACGTATACTTAAAGGCACTTGAACGCTAGACGAGTAACAATCCCCGAACAATAAATTGTGCAAGGGCCGATAAGTGTCCGGAACAAGCGACCGCATTATTGAGGCAGATTGCGAACACCCTGCGAGCCTGCTCGGTATAATACAAAAACATACGTGGGATCTAAAGCTATGCTGGATATGTTTTTGTTTCATATACCTATACAATTGGTTATTGAGTAGCATCATCAGGTACCTAACTGATCCTACTCAAGCATAACTAACGTTGTGAAAATACGCAGGTACGTTGAAAATAATATCTAAAATGAATTACTTTTGAATTTGAACTTGGCAGGTTAATTTAATTATATAAATAATAAATCTAATTACATAATTAATCAAGTATTACTTACAGCACAAAAACCTGCCAAGTTCAAATTTAGAAGTATTTCATTTTAGATATTATTTTCAACGTACCTGCGTATTTTCACAGCTATACCATATTTTAAGTTGGGTGTATGGTAAAGTGAATTTCGGCCAGATGAACCGTTGACGTGAATAAGGTGGCGGATAGTGGCTGGATGCGGAAGGCGGAGGACTGGATGTGGTGGCGATTCTTGGGAATGGCAAATGTTTACTAGTTGATCAGGCTGCTGATGAAGACGATTATGATCGATATTAAAGTGCATCTAAACTTGGCATTGGATCGGATTTCAACCCTTTTTTTGGCAAACAATTAGCCGATAGGAACTTGGCCCCCTTTTTAATTTGAACTTGGCAGGTTAATTTAGTTATATAAATAATAAATCTAATTACACAATTAAACAAGTGTTACTTACAGCACAAAAACCTGCCAAGTTCAAAATCAGAAGTATTTCATTTGAGATATTATTTTCAACGTACCTGCGTAATAAAAATTCCATAACTTTTACTTATATACCTACAGGTTTGTACGGAACCCTTGGTGTGCGAGTCCGAGTCGCACTTGGCCGGTTTTTTTTTGCTGGGCAATATTTTCGTCTCGCTTTGCTTGTCTTGTTACTCGATCATCAACGAAAACTTGTTTAATTCGCTAAATCTGCTTTCCACAAAAATTTCAAGATTATGAATGAAAAATTATATACTTTATAAGGAACGCTTGCGACTTCTTCCAATACAGAATAATGTTCCCAGAAACCAGTAGGTAAATGCCTTATAAGGAGGAAACATTCCTATAATCTGCGGAATGCGACCCTAAGTATTGTAATACAGTTGCCACCCTCCAGATTTGGCTCAACGCAAAAGGTTGCTAAAGAAAATTACAAGATTTTGTATTTCAGATTGGTAATTACTTTGCAAGAAACTTTAATAAGCATGTTATATAGATCATCAAGTTAGTGTTATATAGATCATGAGTAGTTGAGAAGTAAGCAGAAACTTTGTACTTGGGGACAAAAATATAAGCCGGTAAAATATTACATTACTCACGTTTTAGTCATAGCTTCTTAACTAAAGTAGCTAGGATGTCACCATCCTAATTAAACGATCAAGTAAAAACAAAGACGACTCTTAAAATTCATTACCTCGACTACTTGCAGATGTAAGAAAGCAAGAAAAATATCACGTAGCTCTTTACAAACGGTCCCCAAGTGGCGAAGCTGAAAGTAGAGAAGTATTCATTAGGTCGTTTCGTCCCACTTGACGTCACTTGGACTTTTGATTGAGGAAATAAAAAGCCGGGAGACATCGGCTAATTCAAGAGGAGGAATTGGCTGAATTGTTTTCGGGAGATATGTTTGGGGAGAGAAAATAATTTGGAGTTACAATGATGCAAACGTGCATTTCTGGTTTTCAATCAAGCTGGATTCAGAAAAATGTGTTTAATTTGAACAGCCTTCGGTTTACCAGTTACCCTGTACAGGCTTTTCAGTTTTTTTAATTAATCTATATTATAATAAGAGCCATAAACTGAAAACTACTTACGAGGTACGGCTCATAATTTATCGTTTTCAATTTGTAAATGAGAGTTTGGGCGCCATTTTCATCCTATCATCAAGCTGAGAACAGTCGTAAAGGGGTCTTCGCGCAAAATCACCTGCTTTGAATAAACGATCGATTTCCCCTACATGCCCCATAAACTATAAGTCTGTGCTCGACTCGTCATATTCACGGCACTGTGTTTTAGCTGGAGTAACAAATACATCGCTTCCTTCACCGAATTTTTTTTTTAAGTGCCTTGATTAGAGTTATAATGCAATATTTAGTTAAGGAAAAGACCAAACATTTTAATAGTTATATACTACACAAAACAAAATAAGGGCCAGCAGGTATTTTTATATATCATTTAAATGATAAAAGTAATGTATATTTTTATGTACGTTTTATTTAGCTTATTATATTGTTTACAATTTGAACTAATAAATGTTTCAAATAATGCTCAGCGGCAATATTCATCGAACTTTAATTGAAAAATTACAATTAATGACATATCAAAAAAACCTGCTGGCCCTTATTTTGTTTTGAGTAGTATATATTATAAGATGTTATTAATTTGAGTTCCCTGCAGGTAAAGATAGTCTACTGCGTGATTTTGTCACTTTCAGTCGAACCTTGCAGTTGCATTATAATTATTTGAATTTGATAATTTTGGTAATTGCGATAGCCTCGAAAATAAAAACACAGTGGCAGCACTGTGCTCCTTTTGAAATACACGTCGCCTTACTCAACGTTCGGGATCACACATGGCATAAAGGAGAGATGTGAGGCAATAGCTATAAAGATTTTATTGTCAGACTAGAAGGATGTGTCGTATCGTAAATGTAAAATATTCAAGAATTTGATAGATTATGAGACAACGCATAATGAGCACGTCGTTTGGCAAGCTGCTCTCAAAATACCGGGGAAAATAAGAGCTACTGGCATCAAAAAGTTTTACGACACTAATCGAGAAAATTTCATGAAAAATCAATGGATTGGTGTTTAAGTAGGTCCCACTTCTTTTTATTAGTGAGCAAATAGACCAAACGCTAACTTTCGAGAGTACTTTGATGCTGAAAGATTTATCACTTTACCCTTTCTGTTACCAAAACGAGACTCTGTTTGTTGAGCAATAGAATTGAGTTTCGCGCTGTAATTGTTTCTGGCTCATAAATATTGACCAAGGCAAGGGTTTCCCGCGGCCTCAAGGTCCATTTGAGTGGTCGCCTGACTGACCATTGCGTTTAGAGGTCTTGTTTTCTTGACATTCTCATACATAATTCAAGAGAGCAGATGCTTAGAAATGTTTTAGCAAAGGAAGGGGAAGATTAAAGGAAATAAACCACAACACAATCTCCTAGTTGAATATTAACATGGACATGGGTTTTTACTAACATTCTTTCAATATTTATTAGGGTATTAATTTCAATAACCCCCCTGTTTTGGGGCCGTCGGGTAAGGTCCGGTTGTACTGGTGAATCAAAAATCTGTTTTTAAGTTAATTAAGTAAAGAGAAAGGAAATTGCATTTTTGATGTACTTTTATTTAGAAGCTTATACGCTGCTTAAAGCTTCAACCAGTATACCTATCTCCTTATAAAATAATGAACCCATTTCCTGTCTCAAAGTTTTAGAAAGCGCGACACGTCATACGAGAAATTCCTACAAAACCTACACTCTATTTCGCTAGCAAAACGTCCCATTTCGTTTGTACTAATCAAACGTAATAAGATCACAAAAAAGCGCAGCACCATTTGTACGTTTGGCCACATTTGTTTGTCTGTCAGCCCAATAAATAAGACAAGAGAAACTGCCGGCCAATCCTGTCTGGGCCTTATCTGGCCTCATCACGTTAGATCGATGGAGACAGTGGGAAAGAAACCGTGGAAATTTGTAGAGCTGGTATTACCCAGGTCTTTTATATTATTTATAGTACAAAATAATTCCACATAACGCAAATCTGTTAGAAATGTAAGTGAAGAGCATACCTCTCTATGAAGACCTATGTTGCTATTGCTATCCTTCCAGTATGAACGACTTCATTGACAAGCTGTGCGAGCAGGCTAATTTAGGTATAACTATTATACGGAGATATAATATAAAGTACTAATATTAATCAAGCGAAAAAACAATAAACTATTTTTAGCACAAAATATATGTATGACTAGCTATACTCTAATAAATGAGAAGAAAAATATCACATAGATACGAATGCAAAACTCAATTTAAATTAAATACAATTATGAAAAGGGCAATGTAAATGTAAAATCAGATTCGTAAGCCAATACTGCCAGTACACTCAGCTCTTTAAATTTCTCTTAGAAACACAACGTTCATCGAAGCCGTTCGGGATCATTACACTTTGCCCTCATTGTCTCTATCCAGCTTAATTTATTACGGCAGAGAATTTAATACAAAAATAAAGGTAATCAATTAAAATAAATATCACTCCGACATTTCACAAATCATTACCAAGGAAATAAAAATACTTAGATACATCCACCAAATTCATTTTCATTCATCTTACAAATGTGTGGCCCTACCAAGAATCCAACCTGGGACCTTTGTTTCTGCATTCTGGGTCAGTTCACTATCAACCATACTATTCCGGTCGTCAAAATAAACATTTTTTCAACACATTTGCTCATAAAACAGCTCTATTTGCACTGTATTAAGATCCATAATCCAGCTTATTAAACGCGCGTGCTTTTGTCATTAGTTTACTAGTGTTTTTTTTTTAATCGGCCAAGAGTAAGGAGTTTTTATGCATATTGTGTTACCAAAATTTTTAAGCTGACTTCGAAAAAATATCATAAATAAATGTTGATTTTATGAAATTATTTATAGTAATTAACTAATTAACAATAAATTTGTCATTTACGTAACAAGCTATTCAATTTTTGATAATTTATTTCAAGGTTAATGGAATAGGATGTTTGGGTACCGAGTGACAATTACTTTTTTTTTATGGCTTGGTTACTAGATTAACTAATAATTGATAAAAGATTGATGGTGTAAGATAACACAGTTGGTAGTGTTTTGGGGCCTCCTCATGCGACGTATAATCTGTGTCCGCTGAAAAAGAAATAATGCGCGCCATTTTACAAATATTTGTAGTGTTTATTATTGTAATTATTTCTAATAGTGTCGACTTCTACAAATAAAAAACTGATCCTGAACCGTCTAAAACACTCATACACTAAATAAAATTTTGAAAGCTGGTAAAATTAAAGGAAAACATGAACATATGCAGCCGACAAAATGTTCCCGTGGACGTGCGGTAGACGTAAGGTTAACAGAGTTTAGTATTTTTAAAGGTAACCAATTTGATTTGTTTTTATTCGCAAATGTGTTGAAAAACGACGTAAAAAGTTCGTGCGCGTTGGACATTACACTCTCGGCTCCATTACGCCCTCGCCTGCGGCTTGGGCTGCAATTTCTGAGCCTCGGCTGTAATATCCAAAATAGCGCACTTGCATTTTAATGTACTATTGGACAGAGTATTGATTTTATGTTCATTCTTCTGATATTTCTCTCAAAATGTCAGATATTCAATAAAAACATTTTAAAATGATTTTTATTTTAACACTTTCTGTGTTCGGATAAATCTACATAGTAAAAAATCGCAAAAAAAGTCAGGAATGGTGCATAAATTTGCAGGTTCAAATCCAGCCTGTGGATGTGAAATTTCGCGATTTTCTACTTGTAGAAAAACATTTTAAATGAAATTTAAAGCGAAATGCGATGCTTACTGCTTAATTAGACCACAATATGAAAGATATTATGCCCTGGGGGCGTCATTATTTTTCTGTTAGCCCTTTTCCTCATACGGTCATCCACCGCTATAAAACAAAAGTAAGTGTACTTCATTAGCCATTCCACATTCACAATAATGAAAGGTTTCACAAACATTCATTTGAATAAGAACTGTCATAAAAAATATTCTAAATGAAATTCCAACAATGCGAAGCCATCAAAACTTTCCTCCAGTCCATTCGCAATCACGGTGAGAGAAAAGACAAGTTTTTACGATTTCATAAAGCAACGAAACCAGTTTTTCATTTACACGGTTTTAGTGGTAATAAAATATAATTAAAATATTTTATACTCGGAGTATCTCTGTTCTCTTTACGCTTTATGTGAGCCGCTTTTAAAGGAGTGAACTAAAGTTCGATTCACAGTGAGTAATTACATAATATGTGTTTATTTTGTTATTATTTCAAACTGGTACAACCGTTTCAGCTGTTTCTTACAATTCGGTTGAGTTAATGCATTTATGTTTGAAAGTCTTACCAATCTTCTTTTGCAATTTCATTGTTCATCCTATAAAGTAATAAAAGTTAGTACAATACTTGGTTCCAGCTTTTGTATATTTGCTACGCCGTAGCATTTAGCTACGTGTGAACGTTCCATACTAAGGTTTACAAAATGTCGTATCTAATTATTTAGGACCATTAGGTTTTCCAAATATTGTTATCTATCGCTGCCCATTTGCCTTGCCAGGCATTCTATAGAGTACATCATCAGACAAAGAATGAAATTATGAACAAAAAATACACGCAATATAATCCACGCAATCTGAAACGAGAAGCCACAGCTAGATTCAAAGGACGTTGATTGGAAAGGGTGGTTAGGTTGCAGTATTGCATTGACTTCTCAAAATGCATCTATTAAAGCATCTATTTTAAACTTTGCCGGCTGAACATTCAAATTCATAGAATTCGTAGGTACGCAACGTATGAATAAACAATTTTTCATTTTTGGGTCTCAGGCATTTTAATTGTGGTTTATGAAAGTGAAATAACCTATTGTGTCCCTAGAACAAAGAACTAAGTACTACGAAAAATACTGAGCATCACGAAATTAACAATTCCGTGAGCGTGTTTTATATTTGGCCCGTCGGGCTATAAACCCTGGAATGTCCTGTGCATTTTGTTCGTACGAGAATTAAAATCACGAAATAAATATTTGGTCTTGTGTGTCTAATAAAAAAGTGTGATTGTGGCTCATTGTTCTCCAATTTGAATTATATGGGTCGTATTAACAAATCGCTTTTAAATATCAATATTAGATAAGTACGCTGTCAAGATGTGACTTGTTTTTTGGACAACTGCTAAAGTTTTGTTTTTGTTTTTGTTTTGTTAAACTTGATAATTTTACTTACGTAAAAAAATTGGAAGTTTCTGGTTCGTACCGTACCCCTTTCTAAAAACACGTAGTTTGACATCTTCTGGATATAAATTGCTTCCTAATTAACTGCGTTCCTTTGAGTATGTTACTCAGATCACAAAACTGAACAAAATTAACAGGAAAGGAAACACTGATACAGTTTCCTCAGGGAAAGTTGTTTAGTTTTATGGTCCGAGTAAAGTCTTAAAAAAAAAAAGAACACAGTTGTTAGGAAGCACCGTAAAGTTCAATCTCAACCACAGAATCCCAACAATTTGGTGTTTAACTTTCTTCGCAAGTAAAATTTAAATCACAAGAACGGTGGGTACATCTAATCTTGGAATCTCGTTTCGCTGAAGCCCCAAGAGACATGGTAATCCGTCATCCGCGACAAGGAACTAATTGGAAATGCCGTCATAGTTTAGAAACGTTGTATTTAAATTCACACCCAATAAAAAATAAAAATAAATAATAGTCCCGTGTGGTGCCGGCAAATAATAGTACCAACCCATCTCTACCCGTGGGTGTAGTAAGAGGCGACTAAGGGTTTATCAACCGGACGATGGGTAGCAGCATCCTTCAATGTATCGTACCATCTTACATACTACGGTCACCAACAACCAAGGTCCATGGTGCCAGCAGTAACGCTAAAGTACCTTGAAGTACCTTCCCTCCATATTGTTCCATTAACATCTGGAATTCTGGTGGAAGCTCCCTGTCCTGTAATGGACGTATTATGGGATGTTATGATGATGATTATGATGAAATAATAAAAATTATTTATTCAGGTTAGTAATCTTTATGAGTATCACTGAATTACTTCATAATATTTTTAGGGTTCCGATACCAAAATGGTAAAAAAAGGAACCCTTATGGTGCCGCTTTGTCTCTCTGTTTGTGCGTCTGTCTGTCACACCTGTATATCTCGGCAACCACTCATGCTGTCAACTTGAAATTTGGAATAGTTTTAGAATATGGTTGTTCAACTTAATTGCACGTAAAAAAATTATGATTATTACTGTAAAGGGGGCCCAAACAGGGGGGGGGGGGGGGGCAAAATTTCAAATTATCGGTACTAGGTTGAGTGGGATATCATTTGAAAGGGCTTTTCTTGTACATTCTAAAATATATTTTTGTATTTTTTTACAACTCTTGGTTTTCAAGTTAGGATAAAAAATGTCAAAAAAAATACCGTCCCCCCCCCCCCCCCTCCTTATCTCCAAAGTTTGTGAATGGAAAAATCTGAATAAACTACAGTCGATAGACGTTTATGTAAATATTACAGCAAAAATAAAACGATCTTTCTAAGTTGCACAGTTTTTTAGAAATATGCAAAAAACCGTTGCAAACAAATTTAGTTTTGCGGTCCTAAAAATGGAGCGCGCGAGTCCGACTCGCACTTGAACGGTTTTTTTAAAGACGATTCGAACAGATAACATTCACGTAAGGGCCAGAAAAACTATTTAACACTCGGTTTGTTTTCGATTGTGTATTTATTTTGAACCGGGCATAGATTTATATAGTCAAGATAGGGTCTTGGGAACAAGCGGTTCAAAATTTCCCCATACAAGAAAAAATTGCGCCATCTGTGAAAAATCGCGTGAACTACGTTGTGTCGTACTCCGGTCGGTGCTAAATACACGGAACGGAAATAATATGGCGGGAAAAAACAAAACAAACTATTTACTGTTTATATGTGATTTAGGCCTGGTTTTTCAGTTTCATTAATTGGATTATAGTCAAAAACAATAATAAGAAATAATAATAATAAGAGTATATTGTTTCTTTAACTAAGAACATTCCATTTTGTTGGTAAGTTTATTTGCATCCAATGTTGACAATATGACTGACAACGACTGACGTTTGTTGGTCCTAAACGTCAGTTTTCGGACCAACGAATTGGGGACATTGTAACGTGCCGATGGGCTAGTACTTATATATAAGTAAATGGAACCGGGTCTTATAAGCAGGACATTTAGATTGTCATAGTTTATTTAGTTACAGCAAAGAGGTAGGTAGTTATTAAGTTTGCCTTGAATAACATTATTCAAAACTAGCTGTTGCCCGCGGCTTCGCTCGCGTGAACTTCGTATTTTATGTTGTTACCGGTTTTACCATAGGAATGTGATATTTTCCCGTCAAATTCCGGGTAATTTTAAACTAAAGAAAAACGCGGAACTTACCGTGCGCAAGCCCATGAGTACAATTCAAGATCCAGCTGAATTTTATATAATTTACAGACGTTACTCTAAATTACTCAAAACAGAGGAACTTAGCAGTATTATTATGCCTTAAAGTTGCTACTTATCCTAACTCATGTAGAGAGGGAAATGTTATTTCAAAACAGAGCTAATTTGTAGAAGTAATTGAGAAAAACTAAAACTATTGTCTAGGATGGAAGTACTATGGCTGGAAAAAAAAACGATATGTGATAGCTTTAGAGAGGTTGGTCAGTATTATTAGTAACAATTATTGTGATTTCTTAACTGATACCTAAACCAAATTCAGTTTACTTCATACAAAAATTCTACCCTTTGCCAACCACATCGTACCCCTATCCCTACCCCTATATTATCCCTACCCTTATCCCTACCCTTGTCTCTACCTCTATGCCTACTCTTACCCCTATCCATTTCCTTACCCCTACTCTAACCCGTCCCCTATTCCTAATCCTGTCACCATCCCCATACCCATCGGCATTCCCGTCCGCATCCCCGTCCGCAACCCCGTCCGCATCCCCGTCCGCATTTCGGTCCGCATCCTGGTCCGCAGCCCGTTCCGCAGCCCGTTCCACAGCCCGGTCCGCATCCCAGTCCAAATTCCGGTCCGCATCCCGATCCGCATCCCCGTCCGCATCCTCGTCCACATCCCCGTCCGCATCATCGTCCGCATCCTCGTCCGCATCCCCGTCCGCAGCCCCGTCTGCATCCCCGTCCGCATCCCCGATCGCAACCCCGTCCCTATAACTGTCCCCGTCCCCATCCCTGTCCCTGTCTGTCTCTGTCTCTGTCTCTGTCTCTGTCTCTGTCTCTGTCTCTGTCTCTGTCTCTGTCTCTGTCTCTGTCTCTGTCTCTGTCTCTGTCTCTGTCTCTGTCTCTGTCTCTGTCTCTGTCTGTGTCTCTGTCTCTGTCTCTGTCTCTGTCTCTGTCTCTGTCTCTGTCTCTGTCTCTGTCTCTGTCTCTGTCTCTGTCTCTGTCTCTGTCTCTGTCTCTGTCTCTGTCTCTGTCTCTGTCTCTGTCTCTGTCTCTGTCTCTGTCTCTGTCTCTGTCTCTGTCTCTGTCTCTGTCTCTGTCTCTGTCTCTGTCTCTGTCTCTGTCTCTGTCTCTGTCTCTGTCTCTGTCTCTGTCTCTGTCTCTGTCTCTGTCTCTGTCTCTGTCTCTGTCTCTGTCTCTGTCTCTGTCTCTGTCTCTGTCTCTGTCTCTGTCTCTGTCTCTGTCTCTGTCTCTGTCTCTGTCTCTGTCTCTGTCTCTGTCTCTGTCTCTGTCTCTGTCTCTGTCTCTGTCTCTGTCTCTGTCTCTGTCCCTATCCCTATTCCTTTTTCTTATAACCTATCCATATCCTGACCACCACGTTGGACTTCAAAATCGTTATAGTTTTCTTAATCAGCGACCCGAAAACCATACAAACGACACCTATATTGATTTTTAGAATTTCAACCCTATCGCACCCCAACCCCATCCCCAGGGGATGATGGTATTTCACGTTTACCACGTTGGATTTCAAAATAGTTGTAGTTTTCATAATCAGCGACCCGATAAACCAGACAAACGACACCCATATTGATTTTTAGACATTTCAACCCTATCGCACCCTAACCCCATCTCCAGGGGATGATGGTATTTCACTTCCACCACGTTTGATTTCAAAATTGTTGTAGTTTTAGTAATCAGCGACCCGATAAACCATACAAACGATACCCATATTGGTTTTTAGAATTATTCACCCCATTTCCCTCTTTAAGGGGTTGAATTTGGGGTGGAATTTCAATTACTGTGATGTACGTTCCACAGAATTACAACCCTTATGCCTAAATAATAAATTTAGTGGATTTTACTTTGAAAATGAAGGACTAACAACTTAATCCCCCTTTTCACCCATTAGGGTGTATAATTTTCAAAAACCCTGAGACACGAACAACTTTATTTTTAGTCGTAAGCCTAAATTCAAATTTTGAAGATCCTAACTTCAAAACTGACGGACTTTCATACCAACTTTCATCCCCTATTTTACCCCCTTAGGGGTGAAATTTCGCAAAATCCTTCCTTAGTGGATGCCTACACTGTAGAAGATATCTACGTGCAAAATTTCAAGCCTCTAGGTCCAGCCGTTTGGGCTGTGCGTTGATACCTCAGTCAGTCAGGCAGTCAGTCAGTTTATCCTTTTATATATTAAGATAAGGTGAGGATGATTATATGTATAAAGATTAACCGAGAAAACAATAATAAATAAGTTATGTTTTTTTAAGTTTCTTCGTTTGACATTTTGTTGTAGATAACATACTTTAAAAATATTTTGGAATTACATAGGAAGATCTAAAGACTTACGAGTTTTTCCGTAGAGTAAGTTGTAGGCATTTACTTGTTGTGTGTCTGTTTTTTCATGACGTCGACGTATGAAAACTTACGGTTTGCGCGTAGCAATTTCCGAAATGTTTGTGCTGTTTACGTAATTTTTTTGTAGCTGGTATTGGTCTGTATAACTCATAACATTACAAGGCTCTAAGCTATCTAAAAATCCCTTTTTCCTTTAACATAGTTTGAAAAAGTCGTAGGGTATTAAATTTTTTGAGGTTAAATGAATTTTTAAAGCAAAGCCCTGTATATAATCATCTCCTTCGTCATCACATTTAAATCAGTGAAAGCTTTCGCTGCCAAAGTACCTACTTAATTAGTAATTTTACTGCCATAAACGGATCAATTACACCTTCAAAGGTAACACTAATTCACAAAAAGGAGCAGAATTAATTCAATAATTAGACCTGGCAACCACAGACACTCAGCTAATTTCACACCTGACTACCCTCTTTTAAAGTAAAGGGTGAAGTGAGCCACTTAAGCACTGCATTTTTAATCATCTCTTTTGGTTAAGACAGAGTGAGCACAAATGGATTTGTATTGCGGTTACGTTTTGCTTTTAGGGTGAATGCATCTTACCAGAGACTTCACTAAACTTCTTTAAAGTGAGGTTAAACTGCACGAAATAAAAGAAATGCATCCGTTGTTAGCTTTCATTTAAAAGATTTTGTTTTTCTTTTAAGCTTTTAGTAAGGTTTTTAATTATAAGAAATTAAATTATGAGATTATCTTGTTATCCAGAAAAAATAACAGCTGGATCAAGGAAATATCAAACATTAACAATTATTAGATAGTGTGCCTTTCAGTACAAAGTATAGTAAGTTATAAGATGGAGAATACTATAAAGTGGCAAAACGACGTCTGTCTGTCACAGTTAACGACGATATGTACAGCTTCTTGAAACGTAGCAATCAGGAAACTGATGCCGTTTATTGAAATCTCAGCCCTCAGTGTACAGAGGAATGAATTAAATAGAGTTGACTTCAGACGTTCTTAAAACATTTTCATAAAAATAAAAAGTATTAAATTGGATCTTAGCATGATCTTAGTGAAATAAATTAATGACAAGAAGTTTAATTTCGTGGGCCCCCAAATGCTCTAGCGGATATGAATCTCCACTAAAATACGGTATATGCTATGTTTTTGGTAATCCTTACTTTTATATAAGTTCAATGTCGACTTTCTGTAATTACCAGCAAAATGAAAAAAGTTCAGTGTAGTTTTACAAATAGTCAGTTTCTGTGTTTCCTTACTCTGTGTTCCAAGATGATTGTCACCGATAGGTTGGAGAGGGCGCCAGTTCGTAAAGTTTTACGACTAGCATCCGACACGATCGGCCTCTCTGTCACATTCCGCAATCTCGACTCCTAGTAGGGGATCTAATAACAATATTACACTATTGTGGCTGTGTCCCACTATATACAGAACTATTGAATCTTGATTGAATCTTTTGAATATGTCAATCAGTATTCGTATTAACCTTATTTGCTTGCGAATAATTTGATAGATATTCCTTGAATCCTAATTCCTTATAACGATATTCCTTTCCAGTGAAAGGAATATCTTCAGGTATTGTAAATTGTAGTTCTCTTACCAAGGAATAGACTGCTCTGAGAATCACCAAATTTAAGTGGAAGAACCGATGGGCAATGTGAGAGAGAGATTCTAGAGTGGTTACCACGAACCGCGGAGGACGTAGCGTGGGCAAAAAGTGGCCCGAAGTCCCGAGAAGCCACAGGATGCCTGCAGCGCAGGATCGATTGTAACCCAGCAGTTTACAGTATAAAAACACATTAAGTACTCATTTTTAGTTAAGTACGCTCAACTCCACGTTATTGTTAAATAAGAAAGTTCAAAATGTGTTTTAATTTTCACAGTTCGAAGAATTTTAAGGTTCAGCTTGTGAGTAAATTGCAAAAACAAGGGCGTGTTCATAGTGAAGCTCGGGCCGCACCTCGCGCAACATGAATCGAGTTGAAATTCCCGCAGTGCACCGTCACTTGTTATAATAAACAGGGCATTAGTTGTGCCACATCCGCCGTTCATCATGTAGTGCCACCATGATTTATTGAAAAGAACATAATCTCGGAAATTTTCTAATAAATTCGTGCAAATATTTTAAGGGCTTATTCTGGAGGTTTAATGCAACTTTTTGAATTTATACAAACTAAATTGTTTGACTCTTTGCACAAAATGGACTACAATAACAACTATGATACTCGTATACTATTATACAGTATCGAGTATCGGTATTCCGAGCATAAAGAAACCAATCTCTACTTTTGCGTAGATACGTTTATACATTATATACACCTAGGTACATCATATGCTATATTCAAATATTTTTTTGCGTTGTCTTTCAAAACAAGAACCCACACAAAATCTTTTAGAGTGTCCTGAATTAAACGAAAAATGTGGCCACTCATATGCTGCACATTGCATATAATCTAAGTGATGAATGAAATCGCTGCTACTGGGCACGCTTTACTTTGCTGATATTAAAGCGAAAAAGACGCTGAAAGGTTAAATAATACCAATGGTTGGCTTTTGTATTTCCATAAAAAATACATATGAATTGGTCTTAATAGGACATAATAAAAATTTAAAACTTTGAAAGGTTTTAATTTTCAAGGTTTTTACAAATATTTTCTATTTGAACTAGTATTTATACTCGTATTATGAACTTACTTCTCTCGATATACAAGTAAATTTGCAATGCCATACACATAGTAAGGAAATAAAAACTTATATTTAAGTTTTCCAAAAAATGTTCGAATGAAATTTGCAGATCAATTCAGAATTTTTATTGTTAAGCATCTACGAATAAATTTATTTATTCCTAGTTAAACATTAAAACAAACTAATCGTAAATGATTTCGAGTGAACCACATGTAAAAATTTTGGTAGTACTGGAACACCCTTTCCAAACTAAACTGAACAATTTTCCCTAAGAAACATGTTTTGAGAAATAATAAAAAAATTTGTTCAGTTAAGTCTACTGAGCAAGCCCTTTCAGTTTTTGGAACACCCTGAATACTAGATTTTTGCAATTATAGAATAACATGTCAGGTAGATACTCAGTACAGAAATAATACTAAAGAATACTAAAATAAACTCAAGGGAATCAATTACGAGTAAATCACATGCTTACGCATTGGTAGTACAGGAATACCCCTTAAACATGGTGTAAGGGGACGGTGTACCGAATACTGAAACGGCGTATTCAGTCAACGAAACTGTACAACTTTCCCAAAGAAACATATGTTGGGAAATGAAAAAAAAAGAATTGACCTCTCCATACAAATTGCCCACTCTAGTCGAACAGTTTGTATGGAGAGGTCAATTTTTTTATTCATTTCCCAACATACGTTTCTTTGGGAAAGTTGTTAAGTTTCGTGGACTGAGCACTGAGCTTTCGGTACACCGTCCCTTACACCCTATATAAAATTACATAGACCAATCGATACTGCCGCAAGATACGTTACATAGAGATGCTTGTTCATGCAAAGATTCATAAAAATCGTTCGAGCCGAATCCTTCAATAAATTTGCATAAAAATCTTAAATTTAAATTATGGTGTCAATCGGACTATGCGTTTAGCCGCTAAGCCAAAGCGTGACGGACACACCGACCGACCGAGCAACCGACCGACGGACGGACATTTTTATTAGAATTGCTTTTTATATTATTATATGTAATATGGGGCACATTTTTGAGATTATAAGAAAAGCTTTTTTAATGACGAATACAATACCTACCTCACTCCATTCGAAAGTATAATATTAAGCGCTTTCAAGAAAACAGAAAGAATCTCAGCGCTCGCTCGCTAAGTGGTTAAAGCGGGCACACCCCAAGCAAGCAAGCATTTTGCAAATGGTGCGAAAACGAATGACGTTCAACTGATAGGTGCATTATGATGAGTTAGTCGTTGCTGTTTTCCAGCCCCAGACGGTTTATTAAGCAAAATTTAATTTCACATAGTGTGATACACACTTTAATATTGTAGAGGCGTGGGGAGTAACCTTGTCATAGATGACTACAGATACTAACAGGTTAATTTTACTATATTATATTACAGTTTTGTTTGTTTTCTTTATAGCAAAGTGTTTTTTGGCAACAACCTTTTTTTACTTTCGAGCGGAGCGAGAAAGGTATTGTATTCGTGAAAAAAAAAAAGTTTTTCTAATTTAAAAAAAATGTGTTCTACATCACTTATACATCATAAAAATGTCCGTCCGTCGGTCGGTCGGTCGGTCGGTCGGCGGTCGGTCGTCCGTCACGCTTTGGCCTAGCGGCTAAACAAATGGTCCGATTGACACCATATTTTGAATTTTGGAGTTTTAAGCAAATCCATCGAAGGGTTCCAAGTGGTTTCTTGCTGGCTCTCATTTTGAGGGTAGCTGTCATACAACGAAAATGAAAAATTAAAATTTTCTCAAAAATGGCTTATAGAATCTTGATGAAACTTTGCATGACCAAGCATCTCCATGTAAGATATCTTGCGCCAGTATCAATTGATCTGTGTAATTACATATAAGGAGTGTTCCTTTACCACCAAATCGTAAATATGTCATTTACCCAAAATTGGTTCCACTGAGTTTATTACAATTTTCTATAATATTAATCCTGGATTGGTTGTCTACCTGACTGGATATTCTTTATGATATTTTTGAATAAAATTTAGTACACAAGGTGTACCAAAACTGAAAGGGCTTGCTCAGTAGACTAAACTGAACAATTATCCATAAGGAACATGTGTTGGGAAATTAACAAAATCTCCATGCAAGTATCCTACGGTAGTATCCATTGATCTGTGAAAATTTATATAAAGGGTGTTCCAGTACTACCAAAAGTTAAACATGTGATTTACTCGAAATCGTTTGAGGTTTGTTTGTTTTAATGTATGACAATTTGAATTCTGAATTGATCTGTATATTTCATTCGAACATTTTTTTGGAAAAACGTAAATAAAAGTTTGTTTTTCCATACTATGTGTATGGCATTACAAATTTAAGTTTGCGGTTGATAGTTTTTCCTTGAGTATTGCGAGAAAGTAAGTGCAGTGCTGCTGTATCATTTACTTGTTTTCTTTATAGCAAAGCGTTTCTGGCATACCTGGGTCCCGATTGTATAGACAAATCAATCAAACCAATATGCACCTAGGTAGGTCCCTATACCTCTACGTGAAAGTAGCATAGACTTAGGAACCAACGAGAATATTGCTCTACCTCTACACTTATACCTCTCACACTTCTTCCACTCTTATCAACCCTTCCATACAAGCTTGTCGGTTCTGGATGTTGCTTTGACCTTTATTGCCTTAAAAATGTATACTTTTAGGTATATTTGTATATTAAGTACATAATAAACTTTTTTACTTAAAATTTATTAAATTATTACCTTTCAAAAAAACTTAAGGAGACTGATGGGCTATTTATAAAATAGGCACTTTATGAATATTCACAGTTAATGAGGCCCGAACTTTGAATCCTTTTAGCCATATTTCACAGACGAGGCTAACAGCTCGTGAAAGGGTAAGATTAATTACTACGCTTTTTAATTTTGTGTAGGCAAAAGATTTTTACGGCACCTTAATACAGGAAGATAATAAAATCTGTAAGGGATGCAGCATATCTTTAGAAAATCTAGTAATAAACATTCTGATAATACTGGACTCACGAGCTATTAAATCGACTGAAAATTCACATTGTAATAATATCTATGAACTATTTGACGTTGTAATACTCACTTCATCATTATTATTATTTTATGTACACGGTAGGCTGTTCCACTGCAGGGCAAAGACCTCCCTTTTTCACCATTCGTCTCTGTTCTGAGCCTCTGATGGCCAGTTTTATAAAAAGTTGTTCAAATCGTCGCGCCCCCATTGTCTCCGAGTTCGGCATCGACGGCGGTGACCATCCTCTGGTGCCCATTCCGTAGCTACTCTATCCGGCATATATGTCCTTCCCAGTCTCACTTCAGCTTAGCATATTTTTTACCGACGTTCAAAATGCCAGTTTTTGAGTGCAGCGTAGTGTTTTCGCTATACACCTAGAATATTGCGCTCCATGGCGCGCTTCATTAATTATTACAACGTGAAATTATGAGTCGATTTAGTAGCTCGTGAGTATAGTATAGTGAATTTGAAAACGCGAGTTAAAATATAAATTCAAAATCTCAATACATAATATTATATGTACCTAAAACTCAAAGATTCAAACAAATGTTGACAAGTTAACATAACTCTTCTGTATCTGAAAAGTTCAATAAAAGACCAATGTAACAATGGGACACATAATTTTCACATGTATTACCAAGTCTGTTCAACGCTAATAAAGTTCTGATTCGAGATTTATATGAAAATTCGAAAGGAAAGAGCTTTGAATGACGATTTTCATAGGATACATTAAAATCTGTTCCACTGCTCTGCTTCCAGGGTGGAGTCTGACTTTAAGATGGTGGATTTATCTTGCATTTTTTTTATGATTTTTTTTTGCACAAAATTTTTATTTCATTTTAGTTTTGAGTTTTTTTCCTGGCCCAAAATATTTGAGAGTAAATACGATTGACAATTTACGCATTGCATTCATTCTTGAATGTTTCTGGATTTTCACGTTGTCCAAGAATTTTGTACGTAATAGCATGATAATATCAATGGGAAACTTTGGCATTGGCGTTGTATTTTGTGTCGCTTTTGTTGTTTTAGAATGGGAAACTTATTTAATGTTGAAATATGAAAATTGTTATAAATCAAGAAACTGAAATATACGTTTGCAAAATATTATTTTTACAAAGTTTCATTTTGTAAGTGCATTAATTAACTTTATAAGAAAGTTGAAAAAATGAAATTTTGTGTTTTGCGAGTTTTCCATGTTCTTGCACCAACCACCATGTCCGTTGGGACGGCAATAACAAGTCCATAAACCGTTTTTACTGCCTTTGTTCAAGTAAATGTATGTAGGTTCTGACTTTTTAAACAATGACCGTATTTTCCTCGGGAAAGACGGATATTTCTTCAAAGAAATTTTAAAAGAACGCGTAGACAGACACATTAAAATATCTCAAGGCAAACAAGTTGTAAATTCAGCCCTAATAAATAATAATTTTGCAACACCGCACAAACTGTTTGCTTTACATGAAATTTTGAAACTACAAGATCAGGGTTACTTATCCGGGTTTAGAATTTTGCTGTATCATATGTAGAGCTTACACAAAATAATCTTAAAACATCTGCTTTATCAACATAATGTATTATAAGATACATTTAGCCCAAGCTTCAAAACGGATAGAAAAAGAAAATTTTGAAATTAACATAGCTGTCATAATTTAAAATACAGTAATTCAGTCAGCTTCTCGTCAGTCATGACACTATGACCTTGAACGGGTCTTTGGTTTCTAGGGTTGTAGTAAAGCTGGTTCTGATCGTACTGGTTTTATAACCACTTATTTACGGCCTTATTTCTATAGAAACTCTTCATCATCATCACCTTAAGTGTTATTCTTTGTGTGTTCTTATGTTTATGTGTGCAATAAAGAATTTATTCATTCATTCATTCATTCATCATCATATCAGCCGAAAGACGTCCACTGCTGGATATAGGCCTCTCCTAAAGATCTCCACGATGACCGGTCCTGCGCTGCTCGCATCCAGAAACTCTTATTACCCGACTGCCCCAAAACAGGAGGGTTATGTTTTTTACCCGACTGCCCCCAAACAGGAGGGTTATGTTTTTCGAGTGTATGTATGTATGTATGTCGATTTCTTTGTCGCGCTCTGCAGCCTAAACGGCTTGGTAGATTTCAACATGTGAGGTGTCGTTAGGTTCGTATTCATTGTAGGAGTGTCATAGGGTATAAAAAAATAAAAAAGTACTAAATAAAAAAAACAATTTCAAATAACAAAATACCCGACAGAAAAGAGAATCTCAATCGGTTTCCGATTGAGATGAAATTTTGCGTGCGTATGTGAATCTTATTGTAACTTGGAGCTGTTCTGATGATGGAGCCGGAAGATATCCATAAAAAGTGGAGATATTACCGCGTTTTAGAATCCTACAGTGCCATCTGTTGGTGGGTAACTTCGCTTGCTCCCCTGGTAATATTTTATTAATAAAACAACTCTGGGAGGTTTCTTTATAAAATATTTGGGTTTATAAGCAATGACTAAATTTCCCGTGCAAGATACAGCATTCATTACTTTTGTAATATACTGTAGTTTTTCTACTCGGAGCTGCTTTTTGATGTTGACTACCCAAGGAGTTTTTAGCCTATGCTTCGCCAAAGCGAACCACCAACGACTAAAAGCTCCTTGTGTCCCCGCCTGCAGTATCTTATACAATTCAAGTTACCAAATTCAATAGATTTAAGCTTGTTTTCCTCTCTTGTGCTAAGCAGTTGGGTTTGTTGTTATTTAATAATTTTTTATTTTGTCAAAATTGTTGACATGATTTAAAGAAACTCAAGTACAAATATTTTTTTTTTGTTCATCATTACTTTCTAAGGCTTGAAAGAGAAGTGCAGAATTTTCAATAGCGAGTAAACAAATAGAGAAATAATATTATGAACATCAAAAAAATTGTGCATCAAAAATAATTATTAAGCATCAAAAAGTTTTAGGTTGGGTTAGGTTGTCGAAAGTTGGGTTAGGTTGGGAAAGTTTGGGGTGCAAGCAGAGAACCTCCCCGTGGTGCACCCTGGAAACTGTTCTGGACCCGGTAACGCAGGCGTCCAGACAGGCGAACTCTCTGTGAGACTGCTCCATAGCGATTACTCAGCTCTCGCTATGTCCGATGCGGATCGTGATAAGAAAGGTCGCTTTCTGAAGAAAGTAAAAGACCCTACAAAAGGGCCTTCTCAGGCCCAATCCGAGGGTATGGAGTCGGATGCGTCTGACTGTAGTGCGCAGACCGTGACGTCTCAGGCTTCAGCTGCCCAAAGCGTCAAGAGGACCCACAGTCTGAGCAGCTCGGCTGCCAGTGGTGACGAGGCTACACAACCTTTCAAAATTCCTACCTCATTACGAGGAAGGGGAAGAGGCCGGCCGCGTGGTTCGTCGAAGAGTCGCGTTGAGCTTTCCGACGAAGAATTAGCGGGTAGGGTTGAAGAGATGGCCCAAGCCAGACGCGAGTGTGCCACACTGATTGCGGCATCCGGTGAGAGAGAAGCGACCGCTGCGGACACTACTGGTGTCCTTGTTGCAAAAGCGTCTCTGGGCATGGACCTCGTCCTTGACGTTGTGCGTAGGTCTAAAAGCCTGAAAGGCACAAGCGTGAAGGCTATCAAGGAGGCCATCGAGTGCGTCCGGACCGCCGTAGATGGTCTGGCGAAGCGGAGTGTGTCTGATGAGACCCATTCCCTTCAAATTGAGAATGACCGTTTGCGAGTGGAGCTCAATGCCACTCGCAAACAGTTGGATTCCGTTTCGGAGGAGGCCCGGAAGCTCAGGATGAGCTGCTTAAGTAGAGAATCTGCTGAGGAAGAGACGATGGCGGAACGTTTAACGCACTCCATCATTGGCCAGGTGGGCAGGATTCTAGATGCGCGGTTTGCGGGTCTAGAAGATCGACTGCTGCCTGCAGTGGTCCGTCGTCCTCCATTAGCAGCCGATAAGAGGGCTTCGGTGGCCTCTAAGGCTACCACAAAGCAGGTGCCAGCCGGTACTTCTGTGACATCTGCAGCTCCGACTCCGACTTTCCCTGGCTCTGCTGCCTCTTCAGCAAAGCCAAAACAAAAACCTGGTGATGGAGAGGGTTGGCAGACAGCTGGTACCAGACGCGCTAAGAAGAAGACGAAGAAGAACGCAGCAATTGCAGGTCATTTAGCTGCTTCTAGTCTTCCTCCCCCAAGGAAGGGGAACAAGAAGAGCAAGGGAAAGGGGAAAAAACTCCGCGTCCCTAAGTCGGCAGCTGTAGTGCTGACTCTACAGCCCGAGGCTACGCAGTCAGGTCTGACCTACTCGAGCGTACTAAGTAGTGCACGGGAGCGGGTTAACCTGGCTGAGCTCGGCATAACAGGGGGTTGCCGCTTCAGGCAGGCTGTGACTGGTGCCCGCATGATAGAGTTACCTGGTGCGGATAGCGAAGAGAAGGCAGACAAGCTCGCAAAACAACTTCGGGAAATCCTTCCTACCTCTGTCAAGGTCACGAGGCCCACAAAATGCGCTGAAGTGCGTATTGTGGGTCTCGATGACTCTACGACGGAGATGGATATCAAGGCTGCCGTCGTTACAAAGTCGAATTGCTCTGCAGAGCTAATCAAGGTGGGCCAGATACGTCAGGGCTCTAGGGGTGCTGGATCTGTTTTGATCAAGTGCCCAGTTGCGGCAGCCAAGCTGCTTATTGCCGAAGAGCGTCTCTTGATCGGTTGGAGCTCCGTCCGGGTGCAGTCCCTGGAGCAACGACCGATGCGCTGCTTCCGCTGTATGGGACAGGGGCACATAAGGCAGAACTGTACCTCTGCTTTCGATTGTGGTGAGCTTTGCTTCAGATGCGGGCAGTCTGGTCATAAGGTGGTCTTGTTCCGCCACCCCTCACTGTCCAGTCTGCGCGGAGGCTAAGCTACCAGCCAACCATCAGATTGGCGGCAAGGGCTGTAATCCTCCAGCCCCTAAGAAGCGAAGAGCAGCCACCACAGCGCCAGCGGCAGCGGTACCGCCCCGACCAGAACAGCCGGCGGCGGTGGTCGAGACTATGGCTACGGACTAATCATGGACCACGACCGTAGCCATAAAATACTACAGACGAACCTGAATCACTGTGCAGGTGCGCAGGATCTCCTAATGCAAACCATGGCAGAGTGGTCTTTGGATATCGTGGTGGCCGCTGAGCCATACTTCGTCCCTACCCGTCCTAACTGGGTAGGTGACGAGGTGGGCTCCGTAGCCATTATAAGTTCTACCGCTCCACGTTCCCCACCTCTCTCGCTGAAAGAGAAAGGTCCGGGATATGTGGCAGCCGCTTGGGGAGAAATCACCTTTTTAGGTGTATACTTCTCCCCAAATCGGAGCTTAGCGGAGTTTGAGGCCTTCCTCGACCGGCTGGAGGTCTCTGTCCAGCGACTGGCAGCGGGGCAGCTATTTGTTCTGGGCGATTTCAATGCCAAATGCACGGCTTGGGGCTCTCCAGCAACAGACGCTCGCGGTGGCGTGTTGCGCGACTGGGCGGCAGCCCTAGGGTTGGCTCTACTCAATCAGGGCACCGTGAACACGTGTGTGCGGCAGTCTGGGGGATCAATTGTAGACCTCACGTTTGCTACCCCCACTGCTGCCGTTCGTGCTCAGAGGTGGAGGGTTCTGGAGGAGGCGGAGTCACTTTCGGATCATCGTTATATAAGGTTTGAAATCTCCACCCCCAACAACAGCAGTCGACCCGTTGCAGAGTCGGCTTTCCCGAGGTGGTCGCTCACGCGCCTAGACAGCGAAATTGCAGAGGAGGCGGCTATCGTGCAGGCGTGGTTCGCAGAACCGGTAGACGCTGTGGTTGTGGATGATGAGGCGGTCGCACTTAGGGGCGCTCTCACCAGCATCTGCGACGCAGCGATGCCCCGTATCAGACGGCATCCCCCGAAGCTTTCAGTATATTGGTGGTCACGAGAGCTTGCGGATCTCAGAGAGACCTGCATAGTGACGCGTCGTGCCTACACCAATTACCGTAGGCGTAGGGTCAGGGTACAGGAGGAAATGGACAGTCTCTATGACTGCTATCGCAATGCCAGGGGAGCTCTACAGCTATTCATATCCCAGGCAAAGAGGAGATCCCGAGAGGAAATGCTCTCAGATCTCGATAGGGATCCATGGGGACGTCCTTACCGTACGGCGAGGGGCAAGCTGGCGCAGGGACCACCAGTGGTGGAGTCCTTACAGCCGCAACTGCTGGAGGAAGTAGTGTCAGCCCTGTTTCCGGACAGGGCGGAGCATGCGCCACCACAAATGGTCTCTATGCATGAGGTGGCTCCGGATGACGGAACGTCTGCACCAGTCACCGACGGAGAGCTCAGGGCCGCCATTTTGAAAATGCGGTCCAAAAAGACGGCTCCGGGGCCAGATGGGATACCTGGAAGTGTTTGGGCCCTCGCCCTGGGCCCGCTGATAGACCGACTGAGGGGGCTTTTCGATACCTGTCTGAGCTCGGGCAGCTTCCCTCAAGCCTGGAAAGAGGGAAGGTTGGTCCTCCTTAAAAAGCCGGGGCGCCCGTCAGAGTCTCCCTCTGCCTATCGCCCAATCGTTTTGCTGGATGAAGCGGGAAAGCTGTTTGAGCGTATTCTGGCTAACCGCATCATCCAGCATTTGACGGTAGATGGCCCGGACCTGGACGAGTGCCAGTACGGCTTCCGCGCTGGTCGTTCCACAATCGATGCCATCGCTTGTGTGAAGACCTTCGCTGAGGAAAGTGTGGCACGGGGTGGAGTGGCATTGGCGGTATCTCTCGATATCGCTAATGCTTTCAACACTCTGCCATTTAGCTGTATAGAGGAGGCACTACACTACCATCGCGTGCCCCTCTATATCAGACGGGTCCTTGAGGCGTACCTGAGAGGCAGGTGCGTCCTCTACCAGGGTGGAGACGGAAGAGTCCGGCGCAGAGAGGCCAGGTGCGGTGTTCCACAGGGTTCAGTCCTTGGGCCGCTTCTGTGGAACATTGGATACGATTGGGCACTGCGAGGTGAGCTGCCCTCCGGAATGCGTCTCGTCTGCTATGCGGATGACACGTTGGTTCTTGCCCGAGGGGCCAATTATGGTGAAGCGGCACAACTGGCATCAGATGGAGCCGAGATTGTCGTGTCGCGAATCCAGCGCCTCGGCTTGAGGGTGGCCGTCGAGAAGACTGAAGCTCTATGCTTCTATGGACCGCGGAGGAGGCCACCTGCTGGTGCCAGTATAATGATCGGTGGATTGAGTGTCGGGGTCGGAACCAAGATGAAATATCTTGGACTCGTCCTCGATAGGAAGTGGGACTTCCGAGAACATTTTCGGCTGCTGGCTCCAAAACTCATCGGGACAGCAGCTGCTCTCGGAGGTCTACTCCCAAATGTGGGAGGACCAAATGTGGGGTGTCGCCGCCTCTACACTAGTGTAGTGCGCTCCATGGCACTTTATGGAGCGCCCATCTGGGTTGATGCCCTCTCTGCCCAAAACAGGGCAGAGCTGCGCCGCCCGCAACGCATAATGGCGACGCGGGTGACTAGAGGGTATCGCACGATTAGTTTTGAGGCGGCGTGCGTATTAGCAGGGTCCCCACCGTGGGATCTGGAAGCGGAGGTCCTGGCAGAAATTTATGCCAGGAAGCTAGAGGCCCGTAACGAGGGTGTACATCCTCCTCAGGAGGAAATCGAGGCCTGGAGGGATGAGGCGCGGATTGTTCTGCTCCAGAAGTGGAGCCTGCGCCTCGAATTGCCCTCTGCAGGCATCAGGACGGTGGAGGCGGTCCGCCCGCTCCTCAAAGAGTGGGTGGACCGTAAATTCGGTGGGCTGACCTACCGGCTGGTGCAGGTACTGACCGGACATGGTTGTTTTGGCCGGTATCTGCACCACATAGCCGGCAGAGAACCGACTCCTGCTTGCCATCACTGTGAATGCGCTGAGGACACAGTGCAGCACACAGTGGTGGAATGCCCTAGATGGGCGGAGGAACGTGCTGCCTTAGTGGAGGTAGTGGGTGAAGATCTCTCGCTGCCGGTTGTTGTTCAGGCAATGGTCGACAGCAAGAGGTCTTGGGAGGCCATGGTCTCCTTCTGTGAGTCAGTCATCTCGCAGAAGGAGGCCGCGGAGCGGGATAGAGAGGATAATCCTCTTTCTCACCCACTTCGCAGAAGGCGCAGAGGGCGTAGGAGACGGGAATACGCCCGTCTTCCGTCCTAAGCGTAGGCCCGCGGTCGGCGGGCCGGGGAGTCCGTCGGTCGCACTAAAAGGGCAGTGAGGGGGCGACGTCCGATGTGTGCTTAGACGTCGCCTAGGTGAGGGAGCCTCTCCAGAGGCTGTCGCAGGGTGGGTTGCGAAAGTAGTGCGAACGTACAGTGCTCGTGACCCACCCGAAATGCGAGAGTGGCACACGGTGGTGTTTTTAGTGGGTGCAAGCCCCACATAACCGTTCCGTTTCCCCGAACGGTGCGGTATGCGTAGGCATTTTCACCATCACAAAAAAAAAAAAAAAAAAAAAAAAAAAAGGTTGGGAAAGTTTTATAAATTGCACGTTGTTTGTGGCTGAGAGAAAAAAAAGTCTAATGGTATTAAAAAGAAGTCTGTTTAATTAACACCCAAATAAATATACTTTCCTAGAGGAGGTCAAAGTGATTCAGAGGTTGTTACTCTCACGCCCTCGCTCCGATAGTAAAGTGCTATTCACATATAGGTCAAGCACATATCACCTGACTCATTCTGTAATCCGGCGACCATTATTCTATTGTGAAGCCCACATGTGTAAGGCAAATTATTTCATTACACCTTATTTTACTGCAACTCAGATCTAGAAAAGTAGTAGAATTTCCACATTTCATCACTGATCAATTAGGTGCTTTCATTATACGAAATTGATGATGAAGAATCGCGTCAATAAGTAGCTCTGTCCAAGAGCGTTAAAAAGCAAAACTATAAATATTGTAAGACTAGCTGTGCCCACGGACTTCATACACGTTAAATTTGGACTTTTACAGTATACAAAAATAACTGAGCCGATTCAAACGGGGTTTTGAATGACTAGATGTGTTTGGTTAACTTGCGTGCAACATAACAGTTTTTTTTATTGTATTTGGCCCCTTTAAACAGAAGCTACACGAATGTAAAATATCAACCCGACCATGAACCGATTGCAATGAAAAAACTAAATACATTGTTTGAAACCCCGTTTGAATCAGTTCAGTAGTTTGTGAGTTAATTGCGGACTGCAGTTTTAAACTTTTAGTTAGGGTGCTGGCTGCAATTTGGGTATATGATTTGCTCATGATTCATATTAATAGGGATGATAGATCAGCTCAATACGAATCGATTTGGCCCTAACAAGTTTTTCTGTGCATCGCTGCGTTTTTAGAGTTAAAGCAAAAAAAAATTAAAATAAGATACTAAATAATTTTTTTTGTCTGCCGTTGTGGCTCCTGTTTAAAATACTTCTGAATATGTAGAAAATCGAAGAGGCAGACATGCAGGGCTCTGCATTATCACGGGACGAAGTAGTGAATTATTGCAATTTTGAAGCGCTGTAACTTTACGACACAGGGCTATTATGGTGGCAGACCATTTTTATGGGGTTTTATACATTGTGTTTAATCAGATAGTCATAGTCTGCCAGGTGTACGTTTCATTGTCAAATTTCCAAATAGTTAAAACTTAATTCCTCAAAAACGCAGGGCTGTGGATGTCCGCCAATATTTTTTGTATCTTTTAGAAGATGCTCCTTACCACCAGTCAAAGAGACAGACATGATCAAATCATATAGAAATTTGTACTTCATCACCCTATTTGCTTTAAAATGTATTGTGTTTGAGTGAACCGACTGCAATGAAACAACGCATGTACCTTACAGCAAAATTTGACCAAACTATCATTGAAAACCTCGTTTAAATACCGTTTGATACTTTGCATTCGTGAAACTTTTTTTAAAATGAAACTACTGTTTGAATCAGTTCAGTAGTTTGCAACTCCATTTAAAAATATCTTGTGAGAGTAAACCGATTGCAATGAAACAAAGCTTATATGTTGCATGAAAGTAAGCCAAACAAACTATTGAAAACCCTGTTTGAATCATTTCAGTAGTTCGTGATTGAATCGCGAACAGCAGTTTGAATATCTTGCGGTTGAGTGAACCGATAACATAACAAAAAAAAGGACGGGTTGCACTCCGTGAGTGCCGGCAGAAGTGAAAACTTGCATTATTGAATATTATGATTTTTGTAAGGGTCAATCGCGCCATTGCTCGCGTACTTCTTTGATGTCACTAAATAAAAACCCGTATTGTAATAACAATACAGTTGACGTTTTTTCGATCAGGCTACAGATCTGACGCGAAATCTGACGCTAGTTTAACATTTTTTACCCATCTAAAAAAAGTTCCAAGCGCCGCTAAAGAAGTTTTCACTTCAGGAAAGAGAAACACTCGTTTAGCCACTTTTGACATAAAAAAAAATCTCTATTCCTGGTATCACATCTTAACAAAGTTGGCTACCTAACCTACAGGATTTCACGAGGGAGTTGGTTTCTACACACAGCAACCTGTCATCTGACCTCCACGACTCAGAGTACAGTCCTTATACATACTTTTGCCAGACTCATTTCCACAAAAATGTAAAAAATTAAACAAAAAAAAACAAAACACTATTACGCTAAACTCTATTTTAACTTTTGATATTAAAGCTATTCAAATATAAGCAAAAATATAAAGAACGAATACAACCTTCTATCTCTTATTTGTTCTATGCGTACCAACTACTAGTTTATTGTTCGTCTTATTTAGCGGTTCCTAAATGAAGTGCAGTTCAGTCTTTGCAAAGTCTTTGAACAAACAACATGTGTCTTCAAAATCGTCTTCTCACCATGTTTTTATTTCCACTATTAGTACTTGCAAGTCCCGAGTCCCAGAACAGTTCTAAATGTGGTGATTTCCATGCCAATTTTAATCTTAAAAAAGTAATAGGTCCTTGGTACGTTGTGGCTATCATACCTGAAAAAATGTTTCCTCAACACCAAGAACAGGTCACTTGTTATAAGGTGGAATTCAGTGAGACTGACGTGGTAAGAATCAAATGCGCATATATTATGTTAATTTATATAAATTTCCAAATTTTAACCTAAAATTCCCGCCACCTGTACGGTTTTGTGATATTTAAGAACTTTTTCAAACAAAAATTTTTTTTCTTATATTTACTAGCAGTGCATTTTCTCTATAGGCTGGTCTCCGATGGCTGGTGAACCGAACGTTTGAGAAGCCTCCACGAAAGGACTTAATAGATCGTATAAAAGGCACTATCGTAAGGCAACGATACCACTCCATTCCTCCATTTGACGTGTGGTCCAGGTCGGTAGAAGGCGTCAACGGTTGCTTCCAGCAAGTATTGTCCTTGGATACAGATAAAAGTGACTTAAGTAAGTATGTTTAATCATGAATATTATGATAATTACTGGCCAGACCTTATTCTTATTTACTTGGGGTCGGTGCAACATGTTGACCGCATTCATTTCATTCTATCGACCGTCATCTCGAATTTCACATCTTTCTTTTACAAATCATCTTTCGCACAGTCCATCTATCTATTTTTGTCCTACCTAGCGCTCTCATTGCATTCTTTGTCACATGCTGGTCTTCTCTTCTGCCAAACGCTAGCCTCTCATTTTTTCCGTTACAGGCGCCACTTTCATGCTTAAATATGCGAATGCCAATAACATTTTATTTCTATTTAATATACATACATCACTCCGACAAGGCTGTTCCGAATAAGGTGTACAATTTTCGAAATTGCTGAATAAGCGAATGTTACATAAAGGTGGTTTTATTGAAAAATTTATTATAAACTAGCTGTTGCCCGCGACTCCGTCCGCGTGGGGTTCAGAAAAAGTAGCTACTGACTTTTCCCATGGTTCAAACTATCTTCGTACCAAGTTTTTATCACAATCGGTTTATCGAATTAGTCATAAAAGCGTAACAGACAGACAGACAGTGCAGTTCTCGCCTTTATATTATTAGGTATACAGAGTACCGATAATACAGATTTTTGTAAATTAAACACCTCTTGTTTACGTGTGAACTGTTAGGTCGCCCACTATCCTCGTAAGTGTAAAATCATAGTCGAATCCCACGCGGAGTAACTATGATACGGGTTTCGTTATTTCTTATCCAAAACACAGCCTAACTAAATCTGAGGCTCAGTCACTTTAGCTTCTGTGGCTACTGAAAAAAGAGCGGTACAAAGTCCAACGTGTCTAGCTTCACATGCTTTTAACTCTACATGTACCTACATACAAAACTGTTGGACTTCATTTCCGTACAATCTTTGTAACTTATCTCTCCCCTTAAAAGACCATTCCTAAAAAACAATGATTCACTTCTCTCTTCATTTTTTGGAGTATTTCGTTTATAAGTACCTACTTCCTAAGTTTTCAAAACTTTAGAACTTTCATAATTTTTTTTACATTTGTTGCACCGCCATGCCGAAACAGGAATTTTTTATTATAATTTTTACAATAAAACTAAATCTAGATTTTACCAATCTTTAGCTGTACCCTGGACTTATACACAAACAACTGGACCGGATCAAACGGAATTTGATTTCAGCTCGGTTTCACAGCTTGAAACTTTGAACTCGCCTATATTATATAAAAAAAAGTTCAAATATTGCACGAAAGCAACCCAAATACGTTATTGAAAATCCCGTTTAAGTCGTTAAAGTAGTTTGTGAGATATTGGTGCAGCCGCTTAAAATTTCGCGAACCTTCTGTCTGAGTAAACCGTTTGCAATGAAATAAAGCTTATATGTTGCACAGAAAGAAGCCCGACGCGTCATTGAAAACCTCGTTTGACTTTGAACCAGTTCAGTAGGTGAGTTCTTGGTTCTGCAGCTTGAAACTTTGCGTATCTTCTGTCAGAGTGAACCTACCTATCGCAATGAAACTAAGCTTATTTATTGCACAGGAGTAAGCCAAACGCGTTATTGAAAGCCACGTTTGAATCTGCTCAAAAGTTTTTGAATTATTCGCGCCTTCGCTTGAAACTTTGCGTAACTTCTATCTGAGTGAACCGTTTTAAACTAACCTAAGCTTATATATGTTGCACGGAAGTACCAAGCACGTCATGGAAATGCCAGTTGGAGTCGGTACAGTAGTTTGTTCGCTATTGGCGCCGCCTATTGAAACTTCGGGCACTTTCTGTCTGAGTGAACCGTTTTCAATGAAAGTAAGCTAATACGTTGCAAAGAATTAAGCTTAACACGTTATTGAAAACCCCGTTTAAATCAGTTTAGTAGTTTGTGAGTTATTGGTGCCCCCGCTTGAAACTTAGTGTATTTTATGTCTGAGTGAACCATTTGCAATGAAACTAAGCATACATGTTGCATGGAGTAAGCCAAATACGATACTGAAAACCTCGTTTTAATCGGTTCAGTTGTTTGTGAGATATTGGCGCCTCCGCTGGAAATTTCGCGCACCTATCTGAGAGAGCCGTTTTCAATTAAAGAAAGCTAATATGTTGCAAAGGAGTAAGCTTGACAGTTTATTGAAAACCCCGTTTGAATCCGTTCAATAGTTTGTGAGTTATTTGCGCCGCTGCATGAAACTTAGCGTACCTTCTGTCTGAGTGAACCGTTTGCAATGAAACTAAACTTTTATGTTGCACAAAAGTAAGATAAACTCGTAATTGAAAACTCAGTTTGAATCGGTTTGTGAGTTATTATCGTACAGGCAATTTGATACTTTACATTAGTGTAGCTTCTGATTGAGTAAACCGATTTGAATGAAACATAGCCTATATGTTGCTCAGAGCTAAGCTTAATCTATCTGCGAAAACTGCGAGAAACTCCGTTCAGTAGTTTCGGAGTTTATCGAAAACATACAGACAGACAGACAAAAAGTTCAGAATACATATTATTGAGATCTATTAGTCGTTTCTTATCGCCCACACTAATTTTTTTATAAATTTATTAAAAGTACAGACACGCGGTTTCTACTCTTTTATTATATGTATAGATAGTATAGATGTAAAGATTCTGTTCTCAGGATGTCGCTTCAAACAGGTTTAAACATCCAGTCAATTATACAGCTATGCGGATGATTTGGTGGGCGAAGGATTCCTCAAGTTTTGACGGGGACTTAGTGGGCTCACTACGACCTAACGTAACTAGTATGGAAGAAAATTTACAAAGAATTTTTGAAAGCAGTAGATCACGCAATATAGGTACAGTTAGAAGATGAGATACAAAAAACGTTAGCTGGACTAAGTCTCCATAGCATAGCTCCTCGTAGCGTGCGTTAGGTGTATGACCCCTGCCTGCACACAATCTGTATAAGCAGATTTTTTTAGCAGTCAGAAATTATAATAAAACAAATGATAATTATGAAATTTATTAATTTTTTAGCATATTTCATTCATTACTCTGTTTACAGATAAAGTGCTGACTCATGAGGCTTTAATGCAGCTCCATATTCATGAGACGACTGATGATTCTGGACCATTTCTGGTACAAATGTTGTGGGGGAAAATGATTTCTGCCGTTATTTACCGCAGACGGCAGGTAAACTTATTTAAGATAAATTACACCTCTGTGTCACAGTAAATCTAAAAAATATTTTTAATAATTATTTGAAAGAAAAGAAAGAAAGAAATGTTCATTTTAGTTAAACCAACTAAAAAAGGTAGCCACTCAGCTTATGCTACAGCTCCTCGCGCTGCTGCAGCGCTGATCTTCTGTGACCCCCGAGTATGTGTGTGTAGGAACCGCTGACGTGTCTACAAACTCATGCATACAAGAAAATATATTTATAAATTAAATTTTATTAATTTGCATTTCTTTTATAGGGAGTTACGCCAGAGCATCTGCGGCCGATAACAGAACTTGTGACAAAACTACGAGGACCCCAGATGAAACCAAAAATTTGTGATAGATCTTTAAAAGATCTTCTCGGTCTGAGACACTAGCAGTTGTTATTTCGTTAGTGCATAGATTTTATGATGAAATAAAGCCGTAATTTTAAAGTGTTTTTCTATCCATTTTATAAATACTGTTTATCAATTGAAGGAGTAATATGTCTTAATTTAGAGCGTTGTTTGCGATAGTTCCCCGGTTCGCTGCGAGTGTCCAGCTCGTAACAAATTGTGTTTTCTCACGCCACCATACCACTACGTAAGTAAACGCCAATAAAGCAAAAATAATCTACAAGAATTACACCCGTAGTCCACAATAATTGGCAGATACGGGAATAAAAATGATAAGGTTTATTCACTGTAATTCTAATTGTATGACTGTCCTTCTGGTACTCCAAATGGTTGGTAGTGACTTCTGCTCTGTGGTAGTGACCCTGTTTTTACGCTGTATGATGTGGTTTCGATTCCCGCCTAGGAAAATATTTTGTGTTAAGAACAAAAATGCTGTAATTTGTTTTGTATCTCGGTTTTATTTTATTATCTGCATTACATATTTATACATACGTTATATTTATCATAGTTTACATATCTCCCATATAAAGCGTTATAACATTTCCCAAAAACTGTAGATGCAGACCTTGAAACTGAACAACTTTCCCCGAGGAACATACATTAGTCAAATTGAGATTCTTTTTAGACGAGAGGGCCAAGGGGTTACAGCTTTAGTTTTCGAGAAATGTCTTTTTACACCCTGTAATAATCGGGTTTTTTAAAGATTTAATTTATTTTAAAAAGCCATAAAAAAAGAAAGTACCAACAGTGATGATGGTGCCTTCTATTGAATCTTAATAAAACGCAGTATTGTAGTGGTGACTGATGAGATCCCTCACTTGCCAGCAAATTTTTCCTATAAAAATTCCACTAGTTTTCAGTGAAATAGTTCTTATTGTGACATTACCTTATTAACTGTTTTCCTTGCAAGTGGAACTGAAAAAGATAATTTCTGCTTTCGAAGCACGCTATCCAGCGCTAAGCTACCTTGTTACTTGAATAAGTAAACAAGTACACACAAACGGCTATTGCTACTGTAACAATAACATAACCTACCTAAATGGTTATTGTTGACTGGAATTTAATTATTTTAATTCTGTAATAATTTTGGCCATGTATACGTGATAGTCTAACTTTAACATCTAAAAGACCCATACATTGTGGATTGGTAATTAATAAAAAAAAATTTTGATTTGCGGAAATAACTGTAAAGTAAATGAAGTTAAAAAAAAATTACACATACAAATAAAATATTTGGACCCAAATACAATACCCTTCAGCCCGCCCAGACCCTTTTATACCAATTCAGCCCGCTAGCTTGTGTGTGATGTCAAACCGAGCGCTGCAGACTCGTCTCGACCGCGCGTCTCTTTCAATTTCTAGGTGACCTAGGTTTCCTAGATCTAGACCTTATAGTGGGAAGTAAAATTAAACTAAGCACGTGGTCTCTTCGTCTCGCGTTGCTGGAATGAAAGTGACTCAAAACCAGGTATAGGGTTTGGATGAAGACTTGAAAGTCTAGAAATAGGTTTCCTATAGATTTAGATTCTCAGAGGCTCCCTTCCAATTCCTAGCACCTCTGCTACCCATCAAATCCTTAGAACAATCCTACGCCCAAAGCAAATCATCACACACATTATTCCGATCATCTCAAAATAACATCCATCTCCATCTGCCTAAAATTTATCTACGATTAGTAAATGGCTTAATATCCATTTGATCCAAACGAAACGAAATTCGACACTCAATTTTAATGTGTAAGAGTGCTGAATATTGTCCCTCTATAATACAAGCTAGGCGACTTAGGAAATCTAACCAGTACTATATTCGTGGAACATTAGATAAAACCAATTTACTAAAATAATATTGTCTTATAAATGCATGACTGTGTTATGCCGATTAATTTTATTGTGTATTCATCGATATAACATTAGAATACCTACATCACATTTTAGTGTTATACATCCATCACCACCTAAGTGCCCTAATAACCTAGCATCAAATGAACCCAACCTAATTCTCACGCTGCGCTGGATCCATAAAACACAGGATTCAGCTGCACCTAGATTTAACTCAGAAAACTTGTCGTTGATCACCCCAGCACCTTTCTAGATGACCTATCTTTTCAAGAGACCTAGCTAGCACTTTTGAATGAATAGTAGGAAATCTGAAATAAACTCACCAACAACGAAGCCATAAATTCCCGGCGGGAAAGAAACAAACACGAAGCCCTCTCGTACAATATCTGTAGCATGTTCACTGCACTAAATTGAAAAATAGTTTTAAATATTAAACAACGCAATTTCGTACTTGTTAAAAAAAAGTATGTGTTTCCTATTGCAACGCCTGACGCTTCATTATCAAATCAAAACCCTATTATTGATCACTATTCACTAATGTGCTTTAATTGGGCGACCGCCGCAAAAATAATTTGTGCTCCTAATTACTAATGTAAACCCAGGCGTTGACTGCCTCAAACCCTAATGTTTAACACTAAAGTACTAGGTATAATCTGGCGCTCGCCGAAAAAAAAAAGAAAATAAATTACTAATTTGTGCACGTAATCCCTATTGTAAAGCCAGGCGTTGACTGCCTCCCTGCATCTCCCTCTTTCAATATCCTGTGTTTGTTCCTTACAATTATATACCTGCTGCATCTCTCCTAAAATGAACCTTAAATCAAAACAGTAAAAATTACCACATGTGCAATTTGGCTGCAGTGTGTTACGTCACTGCCCCGCTATGCCTTTTTCTAAAATTTCTTGGAAGAATTGGTCTAATCATACGTAAACTGCGTCGTTTTACAAAAATGAATCTAATTACAAGGCATTACAGTCCACTACGAGCGCAATGCTATTTTGTAAGCGGGAGGTCTATTTAGATGTACAGTCAAGAGGACGTTCAGCTTGACACGTTGGGTTTCGTACCATATCTATTTCAATCTCCGCAAGAGCTAAAGACAAACTGCGAGTGTCAAGCTTTACCTGTCGTTGATCGTACCTGTTGTAAATTGAGTGGTGGTGAAATTTTATAGTGGCTTATTTGTTTTAACTAGTATTTCTAAATTTAAAGATTATTAAACACCTAAAACTGTGACGGATACGGTTGTTACACTACACGTGAGAGTAGATTAATTTAAGTTCCAGTAGTTGGCTATGTGTGAATATATGTGTAATTTTAAATGATGGAATCAAACGAATTGACGTCTGTCAAGAAAATAAACATACCTATGTCAAAATTAAAGGAAAAGAAAATGTAGTTATTTATGCATTAAGGTATAATTTCGCATAATTTGCAATACATTTTACATGAATTTTCCATTTTCCGTAAACTCTACGGATAACTGCTATAGGGATCAAGTTTCAAAATTTGGCAAGTCTCGAAAGCCTTGCCAGGGCTTCAAAGATTAAAACATCAAATTTAAATGAACCATCCTTTACCATGTGTGCGTCATAGCTAATGCACTTTAAACATATCACGCTTAGATGTAAGTATTACGTTGATAGAGCTAAAATAAAATGCAACTCACGTTTATTGGAAAGCGATGAAACCCCTTAATTTTTTACATTTCGTTGTTTCGCCACAATAATACATTTTCTTTGTTTAATAATCGACTCGTTGTTATGGTATGGGTGGCTTCCCACCAGAGCTGTGCGAGGTATCTAAGCTATGAGATGGAAAATTTAAACCAATAAGATAGCTCCATTTAACCAGCTAGCAAAATCCATTTGAAAAGCTCACAAAGCGGTGGGAAACCTTAAAACAGACGACGACGTAGGCACACCCCGGAGACTAAGTACATACAACGAGCGTAAATTTGAAATTGAAAGGTCGCGTAGGCAGGCCTGCATATTCAGTACAAAAGACCCTTAGGAGCACCACGCGAATCGCGCGGGCGGGTTCTCACGGGGCTGCGGGGTAGTGCAAGGGGGCGGAGAGTGTCCGTTATGTATGATAGTACTATAATATTATTTTGTGAGGTAGGCTTAGTGATAGGGTAAAGTACTTAACTGTAAAATATAGTATCGAAATTTCTACTAGTCACGCTATTATTTGCTGTGGCTTGAACCGTCTATTTAGATAGATATTGTTATACATTTCTTTGGGAAAATTCAGTCACCATGTTCTGCGAGGTTTTTTATGTTAAGGAGTGATCACACCTAGCTGAATTCAAAGACTAATTCCGCATACATTGCTGGGATGCTTGGTTATGTTAATTGCAATATCCTTACTTCAACGAGCAATGTATGCCGAATTAGTCTTTGAATTCAGCTATAGGTGTGATCACTCCTTTATGTAACAAGTGAGCAAGCGAGCTTGTGGGCCACTTATTATATTTTTTCTGAGCATATTCTGCCAGTTTCCGTCTCATTAACTCTTGCATTCTGTATGGACAAACAGACAAACAGCATCAGGTGTTTGATTGAGAAGCCAGTGATAGATTTCACTCTGGAAAGCGACGACGACTCTGCTACAAATGTGTGCATTTAGAACACAGCGTGTTTCAATTTCAGATTATTTTGCAAGCAACGGACCGATTGAATTTGGACATCATCATACATAACATTCCACGTCCACTCCAGGACAGGGAGGTCCCTCCAGAATTCCAGAAAAATTTGCAGCTTTGGAGGGGATTTAGCTTTGTCACCACTCTCTTAACGCGACCTCTGTTCTTGGTGACCGCAGTATGTAGGATGGTACGATACACAGAAAAATGCTGCAGCCCATCTTCCGGTTCATAATCCTTTAGCCGCCTCTTACAACACCCATGGGTAAAGATAGGTTGGTACTATTCTTTGTCGGCACCACACGGACTAAATTTGGACTATGTATACATAAATTCCTGTCCAGCAGTGGACTTTTAATGGGATGTTAAGATGATTTTTAAGTATTGACAGTTATTTTCTGGGCATGGGTGACAGGCAGAGAGCCAATAAACGATTTGCACTCCCACCCCACCTGCTCCGCTCACCCCCGCTAGTAAATTTTGAGTGCTGCGCATTAACGGTCAGCGCTTGTGTTAGTTTGCGTGGCATGTACCTACGAAGCTTTATGAAAAAAGAAAATTTTATCTAGTTTTTGTTAAAACCAGTGTCCTCGTCAAAATCCCTTTGTTATTGGGTCGATTCCGTAAAACAGAATAAGGCTAGGAAAATGTATTTTTTTTAAATATAGAGAAATTCAAGGCAGGTAAACGCCTCCCTTAAAACGGAAATCTAGCTTTTGAAACAGAAATCAAAATAGAATCCCCTGTACGGCATGACAGGCATGACGGGTGCTGAGTCCGCCGAATCTAAAGGGGTGTTCCACTTGGCTCGTTTTATATCTATTGTTTATGTGAGAGGGACGGGTTTGATGGAATACCTATTTTAGTATTGCCACGGGTGCACATGCTATAGTTGTTACGACAAATAAAAAGGTAAGGACCTATTTGTTTTGCTCATATGATGCAGGTGATTGATTGTGCATACAAATAGCTCAAAAGTTGATTTTCACGACTTCAAATGCACATTTGAAGTCGTGAAAATTAACTTTTGAGCTACATGTTTGCGCCTATTATGTACATACCTATCTACAACGTATTATGTATGAGTACATAATACATTTCATAAATTTTACAATAAAGCCAGCTATAAAATAATTTTAGATTGACTTAAACCATGATAGCCCTCAGGTGCTACTGACCGAAATATCGCAATCTAAACTTTTAATAGGTCTTTAACTCTTGAAATCTCATCGTTGGCTCTCTCCGTGACGAAATTACGTAAAGTCTTTTAGCAATAAAATTGCTCATAAAGACCATTTTATAATAGGATCGTAAAACTGACTATTCGAGTGGGATAAGGGCACGCTGCTCCCCCACAGGCACTTTTTCTAATTTTACGAGTTTTTCTGTATCGTTACTCAAACACAATGAATTTGAATTTTTCGAACACCTTTGTCGGGGTAATCATGGGCAACAAACAGAAATGTCATCTGTGGGGACTAGAAATGAGATAAAAAGCTTTCACGCTTTAGGATATAGATACCAACGTATAAAAACAATTATCAGTGCAATCAAAGGCACCCTCATGCTCACGGCGACTAATTAATCGCATGACTAGATTTCAATAATCGGTCGGTGGTCGCATGCGGCCGAGTTAATGAAAAATCGTCCGGAAAGTCACAAGAATCCGGACCGTTCGAAAGCGATCAGCTGACCGTACTAATTTGCTATTACGGGTGGGTGGAGTGTTTGAATAAAACGGACCTGTTTTGTATGGGCTTCATTACATATTACGCACAACTCTGTTGAATATGATCTTTGGCGCCCGATACGAGTATGAGACATGCTTAATTAGAGTTCGATTCGTCGTTATTATCTTATTTATTTGTCTATTTGTATATAATTCCTATCACCAACCTGCAACAAAATTACATAGGAATTTTACAGCTTCAAAAATGGCTACCAGTGCTGATAAAATGAATAGTCCAAATAGCCCGGTCCAATGAAGTAGAATCGTTAAATTTAATGTACACTAACCTGATGCTATAAAAGCAAGTTAATCTCAATACACCGATAGCGCTTATTATCTATAGTGATGCGCGTTATAACATTGATTAAATATACTGTTTTATAAGGTTTACAAGGAATTGTGTAAATTTAGATTTGATAGATAGATATATTAATTCTTTTGAAGATATGTGCAGTGATTTTTGTATCAGTTCAAAAAACCTTATTGAAAGAAAAAAGCTTTTCCATTGAAACTTTGCACCATTGGACAAAAGTGTAATGTAGGATGGCCGTAATGTTTTCGCAATTTTCGAACTGTATGTTTCTTGGAAAGCTATTAGAATTGACATACTTAAAGTTTGTTTTGAGTGCAATAATTTCTTAAGCTTGCAATGCTATTGTTTGGATGTTTTTCGGTCTTTTAACTTTTTACTCATACTGAAGAACTTCAGATAGACTGTAAGGTACTTATATTTACTTTTCTGGCATGTTTTGCTTACTGCTTAACACGTTCGCGGACAGTAAGTCACCCTTGGGTGACACAAAAATTTGTATGAAAAATTTTGAACTGATATAGCATCACTTGTCATACTCGTATAGCGTCTACTTTAGACCATTCAATGTGACAGTAACCACTATGAAACCCATACAAATAGGAATGCTATAGCATCTGTGTGCGTAAAAGGGGGTATGTAGTGCAAGATTTCAAAAACTTTGAATGTGTGCAAAAACATCATAAAAGGACAGTAAAAACTTCTTGACTCATTGAAATGTGACAGAAAATTATAAACTTTCATAATTTGGTACGAGAAAACCGATTCGTACGCATCCTTGCCCAAAAATTAAGAACAAACTTCGAATGCTATAAAATCCGCGTCCAAGCATGTGAAAAATAACGGATGCTATAGAGTTTCCGTCCGCGAACGTGTTAAGAAGTATCTAAATTTAATGTTAAAACTATATTTATTCATTATTTATTTTTTATTTTTTTTATCTGACCTATACCCACCCAGTGACGTGTGGTACGGAAAGAGAGCTCGTGAGAGGAAATAAAGAAGATGGTTCAGATCAGAGGAAGTTCACTAGGATAACAGCAACAAAGAATATTTACTAATTCTATTCCCTCGTGTCTTACTCTAGAGTCGTTACGTTAACGTCGTTTCCCAGCACTATTTCGGAAATAAAAATCGTAAATGAAGCCATTTGAGCTCGGAAGCGGTCTCGGAATGCGATTAAGTACGTTTTGGGACTACCCGCGTTTACTGTCCTTTTATTTCAGGTGGAAATATTACTTATTTATTTGCTACGATGAGAGGTCAACGACCAAGGGTACCGGTTTATTGTTTCATCGAAATTTAACGATGCGTGTTTAATACTCAATAAAAAATTGCAATATTAATTTTATTTCAATACTAAATTAAATATGTCATATTGTTATTAATTTTGTTTGATACTAAAGGCAAAGGAGATGGGGTAAAAATGACTGGGTGGTTTACTCGGTACTCTAAACTTACTACGTTAAATTAGTACGATACTACTTCGATGTTACTAAGCAAATTAAATCAGGGGCGTTATTACGGTGGCGGAAACGTATCTGCCGTATGCGAACCATTTCCCTTGTAACACATATTCCCTCGTGAAACTCGGAAGAGAGTAGCTCCACGCAGCAGCATTTCTCTCTGCCAAAGAAAAAAGAACCAGCGAATGCGAGTTGGACTCGCGCCTCAAAGGTTCCGTACCACTAAGTTAAAAATGCTGTCTTGGTTATGGACGCAAAGTCACGCAGAAGTGCAGACATGTAAATATCCAGTTTTTATTATTTGTTATTATTCTATAGCTTATACACTATAAACATACTAATTTTCACGCTTGTACTTAAGTGTTCCCGTTTTTAAGATAGAGCTAAAACAAAAATCGAGCAAAAATCGCAAAAATAAATAAACTGTCTACTTATTACGGTTCATGAAATACAGCCCGCTGACAGATAGACAGACATCGGAGGAATATAATAGGGTCCCGTTTTCACCATTTGGGTACGGAGCCCTAAAAATGCCAGTACTATTTGGAAACTCCCTTCTTACTTTGCGCGGGAGTTTGTGTTGCAAAGGAAATGGTTCGCCATATGGCAGACAGGTTCCGTCTACCGTAATAACCCCACAGCCATATGATGATGATGATCATGACATCCCATAAAACGTCCACTACAGGACAGGAAACTCCCTCCAAAATTCCAGTTTTTGCTGAAACAATGTGGAGAGGAAGTACCATGTCACCGCGCTTGTTAGCGTTACGGTTGGCACCACGGACCGCGGTTGTTAGTGACCGCAGAATGTAAGATGATAATACACAGAAGGATGCTGCTGCACAACCTTTGGTTCATTAATCCTTAGTCGCCTCTTACGACACCTACAGGTAGAGATGGGTCGGTACTATGTATCCGGCACCGCACGGGGCTGATGATGATGATGGGATGATATTTTGAACATTCAAATTCTACTCGATATATAGGACGAATCGGTCGGAGATTTTTCAAATCGACAGTGTTGTCGTTGTTGTTGAGAAATCATCGGAATGATTGTTTTTTCTAGCCTATACTGTCCCATTGCTGGGCAAAGGCCTCCCCCTCGTCCCTCCAACCATCGCGGTCCTGAGCGAATTCCCACCAACCGCGTCGGTACGAGTCTAAGTCGTCACGCCATCTTTTTCGTGGTCTACCCCGACGGCGTTGGCCATCGTGGGGTTTCCATTGTGTGACAACTTTCACCCACCGTCGCGGATGCATGCGACTCACTTGCCCAGCCCAGTCCCACTTGAGCCTGGCTATTCTTTCGACCCACGTCAGCTATTCCTGTCTTGAAACGCAGCGTAGTATTCCGTACTCAGTCGATCCGTTTGATACCAAGAATGCCAAGAATGATCTTATTTAAAGCAAGCAACAATAAATAAAATATAATTTTCAATATTTCAAAGTAGCGCAAAAATTGAGAGTGCTCATGAATAAAATGTTACTGAAAAAATATTTCCAAATTTGAACCAAAATCGCTAGTAAGCAGGTGCGAAAACGTAAATTTTCAACACGTTTTCTAACATTGTTTAAAATATAAAGGGAGGGACAAGTTCGCAAAAGTTGGAGGGTATGATCAGTTGACGAAACTGGAAACTCACCGGACATACCAAGAAAAAATCACCGGATATGTAAAAAAAAGCCTCTCCGTACTATCCAATAAATTTTGTAATTTTGTGCGACGTGGCCGTTTTTTTTAACGTTTCCGTTGATATGTTTCTTGGTAAAATTTGTTCAGTTTCGACGACCGATCATGCTCTGCCCCTTACACCCTGTCTAAATCATCTTACCTGTTTATTGAACAAATCTGTCTTTATTTTTGGGTGACCCGAAGAAATGAGGAACAAATTGAATCTACCGTCGGAGGCGCTGAGAGGAAATTGGGATAATATAGTTTCTAGCCAAGGGTTAATGGACAGGATATAACCTTTTAGTTGGACATTTCTTTTTTCAAACATAATTGAAGTTCTTGATAATGACAGCTATTGGTTTTGTAAGACCATTAAAACGTAGAGAACCGTGTTTCGATGAAGACCTGTAAAGCGGATTTCTAGGTCTGTGCTTATAATTTGTTAACTTTCAAACAGACAAGTCAATTTAGTTAACACATACAGGGTGTAACAGACGGTGTACCGAAAACTGAAAGGGCGTGCTCAGTCAACGAAACTGAACAACTTTCCCAAAGAAACATATGTTGGGAAATAAATTAAAATTTTCACCTCTCGATACAAACTGTTCGACCAGTGGGCAATTTTTATGGAGAGGTCAAATTTTTTTTTCATTTCTCAACATATGTTTCTTTGGAAAAGTTGTTCAGTTTCGTTGACTGAGCACGCCCTTTCAGTTTTCGGTACACCGTCCCTTACACCCTTTATTATTCTTGTTCATATTCATAACTCCACCATACTACCACTACCATACTTTGTATTTTTCTAATTTTTAAGTTATCAGCAACGGACAAAAGGCGTTATGAAAGTCAAAAGAAAATAACGTTAATACATCCTGTCAAAGCGTACCTTAAAAATCCATCTCGTTAATTTCCCTACAAACCTGGCTTTGACGAGCTGGCTCCAGAGAACGGCAGAGAAGCAGCGACTGATCATTTCGCGACAAAAGATACTCCCCGAGGAGGGTAAGCTTTCATTTCGTATGTAATTGTTTATGCGGGCGGCGCATCAAACGCGATACGGTGACCATGAAAAGCTAAAACAACTAGTTAGCTTATGCTTTCCTTCTTCCTTGTCTTTTCTGTATTATTTTGCTTATCTTTATAAGTTACGGGCCTTAACCAAAATTAGGCCAACATACTATGGCCTATAGCCTAGGTTTTACTGCTATCAGCAAACCTATTGCTTTCGCTTCTTGCTATTTTCTATTCTATTCTAAATGAGTTCGGTAGGTAGGTTCGGTTTGTATTGTTTCTCCACTTAGGAGGAATGCGAGGCCCACGTCAGGACTCTGGCGAATTCTACACGACATTGTAGAAGAAAACTAGTCTGGCCTAGGCCAAAGTAGTTTGTTCTAAAGTCAGGTTTGGTATGTTACATTGACATACATACATAACATCACGCCTCTTTCCAGTTAGCGCTACCATTAGCTTTTGCTCTTATCATCACCAGTGAATGAGTTAGACCAGGATTTTGCTTGCGCGATTTTGGCTCCGTCCGTGCTAGCGAAAAGTCTCTGAATGGCATCCAATATGGACACCCTATTGCCTCTTCATTGATCTCGCCGCCAAAGACAAGCCGCCCCAGAAAAGGCATCCGGCGGCGACTGCTTCCGCTTGCACGCACCTTTAATGAACTAAAAACTTGGTGAAATGCCTTCAGTACGCTGAATTGCTAGCAAGAAGATGTTGATTATTTAAATTTTTGGCATATGAGTTCGATAAGACTAGAATATCTGCTATACAGGGTGTTAATTTGATTGCGTGCAGCTCAGGGGCGGGATCAGTATCAGTAACTGAACCACTTTTCCCAAGATTTTTTTTTATGTCACTAGTGGGCAAACGAGCAGGTGGGCCACCTGGTGGTAAGTGGTCACCACCGCCCATGACACCCACTGCCTTATTAGTGAAATAATTTAACACGAATAAGACAGCAGCAGTTGCGTTACCCACCCCGAGAACTAAGATGGTATGTCTCGTGTGCCGGTAATTTCACTGGCTCCCTTACCCTTCAAACCGAAACACAGCAGTGCAAACACCGATGCTTTACGGCAGAAAAAGGTAAGGGTGTGGTACTTCCCCAGACAGACTTTGCACAAAAGTCCTACTACCTACATAGGTCGAAATACGAAAAACTAAATTTGACCTTCCATACAATTTTTATTTTTGCATTTTGACTTATGTTCCTTGAGAAAAGTTGTTCAGTTACTGATACTGATCCCGCCCCTGATCTATGGCACGCAATCAAATTAACACCCTGTATAGTTCGAGGACGAGCACTAAAAGTGAAAACTGCAACATAAGTATGGTCCAAGTATTTCTATTGTTTTTAGGGTTCCGTAAACAATGAGTTTTGATAGTTCACTATAACTGTTTAATTTATTAATTACGTAAAATTACAAAATAGATAAATTTAATCACTACTGTTTTGCTGATAATGATGAAAATGAGATGTTTTGATTTACCTCCTCTCTGATTTTCCTGAAACTTACTGATTATGTTTTATTTTACAAAATGGCAAACAAACTAGATTTCGCGACATCGGTCGGGGCAAACTTTGTTTTGGTGTTTTTTTTTTCACGTATTTTATTATTTCGATAGGTGTTTACCAGTAAATAAATAAAATATCATGCATTATTAAAGATTATAAGGACAGAAATACGTGTTGACGTATTTTAAAGCCAGAATTTATTAAGAACAAGTAAAACGCTGTCTAGGTTTCTTATAACTTTATTACTCTGAATACAATTGAATTCCTACCCAGAACAATTCAAGTAACCTGCGACAGAAAACCGGGAAGAACGATTTTCGCGTGAACGCTCCGGTAGGCGGCTGACGAGATCGGGAAAAATCGTGTTAAGGACTTACCAAATGTTAAAACATATACCAAATCAAACCTTATTCGTTCCATCTTAAGACTTATTGTTGGGTACTGGTTAGTTTATAAAGAATTTAGGTTTGTATTGTAGTTGAGTGAATAAAAATTTGGTTTCGTCTTATCGGATGTTTTCCGGCGGTAAGTGAGGAAGGAGGTACCAATTTGTTTGCGGGAGACTCGAAACCTACCTCGTTAACTTTTGCATAAGAACGGAATTAAATAAGAGTTTAATATTTCCGTTTTGTAATAAACTTGGTTTGGTTCAAAATGCGGTTTATAAAAATGTTCCTAAAAATGCGCTAATCCAAATTTTATTTCAATATTTTATTTTCATTTTATATGACTTGGATTAACACATCATTAGCTGCAATCGCAATACCCAAGGGGTGAAAATCGAACCTTTTTCCATGTTAATTAAACAGATTAAAGCCCATGTTCGCATGACCTATTTTTACCCCATAGGGCCCACAAGCATGTTATTTTACCCCGTATGAGGAAAGGATTATAGAAGGGTACCGTTTGAATGATTTAGAACAATAATGTTAATTAATTAGGGAAATATTGCCCTGCGTATTATTATTTTAATTGGAAAATATTGTTTTTATAAAAAACAAACAAAATGTTTACTAAGTTGACTTCAAGAATGTTTTGTGGTCTTAAGTTATTATCTGCCCAGAGGCTGTTAACATAATATTATACAGGACTAAATTTGACTCCCCAATATTCCGTACAGTAACCAGAAAAACCACACAGGCGTAACAATAACAAAATTCAAATCTCCCCAAAAGGAATCTCGTCTTGGTGTGCTCGGTTGAGCGGTCACATGACAAATTGCCTGTCACAGTAGCTACCAACCTCCCAACCCTTGCTCCGGTAATCTTACCAGGTAATGTATGATTTATAGCCCGCAAATAGAATATATAATAACGCTTTTTAAAAGTGCAAGCTAAGCCAAAATGTCAAATTAGCATGTGGAACGGTAGGAAGGAAATAAAAAGTAATTTTTTAAGAACTTGCAATGAATGTTATTCAAATCAAATTCCAAAAAACTAAGTGCAAATTACTTAGGTATGCACTTATATAGGCGTCTTAACAGGGTCTTTAGTAAATGCCTGCAAACCACTCAGGTCGTTGCTCTACCAATGAAACTGTACAACTTTCCATAAAAATGATAGGTCGAAATCTGAAAAAAAAATTAAACTCCCATACAAAATGCGCTATCAGCTGATGCAGTTTGTATGGGACATTGAAATTCTTTTTCGTATTTTGACCCATGTGCCTTAGGGCAAGTTGTTCAGTTTCATGGGTAGAGCAAGCACCGGAGAGGTTTGCAGACATGTACCGAACACCCTGTATCGGCTTAGTAAAAATAACAATTACCAGAAGTATATCAAAAGCATGTGACCATAAGTCCTCAAACAGTTTTTCCAGCAGACTAATTATCATAATCAAATTGTCGACAAACTTAAGTAATACTACTTCATCCTTAATCTATTTACCGCAAAAAACTAAAGTGGATCATAATATTCGATTATCTATCTTTCTAGTACCCTGCAATTTGATTAGGGCTCCCTTTGCTTCAATTTACCAGAAATAGTTGCATTTAACCGCGTTTTGGGGTGAAACTGCGGATTACTACACGATTTGGGGGTGAATATTTTTCCTTTACAAATTTCATTATCATAATATCGCGTATGCGTTATAATTGCAATATAAGTATAGCTTTGCTCAAACATTTAACACATCTGTTTCCGATTCAAACTTTCTGAGCTTTCTTATTGATTGTGACCAAATAAATACGAGTACATGGTTGAAATGAAAAGTGATTACATGTCTTACTGTAGCTTACAGTGGCTGTATTATTTATAAATGCATTTAGGTGTTTTTAGGGTTCCGTACCTCAAAATAAAAAAAACGGAGCCCTTACAGGATCACATGGTTGTCCGTCTGTCTGTCTGTCTGTCAAGACCCTTTTTCTCACGAACGAGAAAAGGTATCAAGTTGAAATTGATAACGAATATTAAGGTCCATAAACCACACAAGAGGCTTTTTATGTCCTCATCTCCATACATTTATGCAAAAAAGCAAAACCTAAAGGGTGATTCCCGTTGACCTAAAATTATGAAATTTGGCAAGAAGCTAGGTCTCACAGTACAAATAAAGGAATCAGTCAAAAATCATTAAATATTTCAATTTTTCTCACAACTACCAATTAAGGTGATCTCCCGTTTCAAGAACTTTTATATAAAAGAGGGGTCAAGTTGGATGGTCGCTGAGTTTTTAAAAACAAATAGCAAAAGCTTTTAGTATATCATGTGGTAAATAGGTACGGAACCCTTAGGGCGCGAGTCCGACTCGCACTTGGCCAGTTTTTTTAATTAGCTGCGAATATTTAAAAAAAAATCTACATATTAGATGATTGATTTGTAAAGCCAACTGCTACAAGCCTTTTAGTGAAAAACGATAAATTGAGTCTTGTGGAATCAGCTGTGTTCCTAGGTATTACCTTAGACAACAAATTACAATGGGGACCGCATATTAATAAATTGTCGAACAGACTTAGTTCTGCAGCATACGCAGTGAAAAGAATAAGAGCTCTGACGGATGTAGACACCGCGAGGTTAGTCTACTTCAGTTATTTCCATAGTCTCATGTCATATGGCCTTTTGTTATGGGGTCATGCTGCGGATGCAAACAGCATTTTTTTACTACAAAAGCGAGCTGTTCGTGCAATTTATTAAATGAAGCCTAGAGAATCTCTTCGAAATAAATTTAAAGAAATCAACATTTTGACATTTGTGTCGCAATACATTTATGAGAATTTAATATATGCTAAACGGAATATACATATTTTTGATAAAAATTGTGACAGGCACAGTGTCAACATAAGAAACAAGAATCAACTTGCTTCTCATGTCAGCCGTATTCACAAAATTAGTAAAACATATAAAGGTCAATGTATACGCTTCTATAATAAGGTACCCACTGATATTGAAAGTTTACCGTTAGATAAATTCAAAACTGTAATCAAGCAGAAATTATGTAAGAAGGGTTATTATAAAATATCAGATTATCTAGAAGAGAAAAATCCATGGGATTAGACTACGGTTCTAACAGGCTAATTCAAAATTAAAACTGACCTATGTATGTTGTATATCAACCTTGTACATTCAAACATATTTAAAAGAGCGCGTGGGTTTTTATTGTCGCTTCTTTTTTTCCCACAATGGCGCCACATTGTTTGTGAAGCGATGTAGTTTAGCTGACGTAATTAAGAGATTTTAATATCCAACAATGAATAAACGATTTTGATTTGATTTGATTGTTCAAGTACTTAAATGTCAGTGTCTTTAATCTTTACTAGACTTTGTAAGCGTAGATTTTGTGTATATGTTACTGCCAATGTGTGCAATCCGGCAGTCTACACAACGCCTAGTCAATGTATAGAACGCCAAAAAAGTGTACGCAAAGTATGAAATATTATTTACTTTGTCCAGGCATCCTATCGAATGCCTAATGAACAGCCGACAATGTGTGAGATCTAACTAAATCAAAACTTACCTAATTGACCAATATAGACCAAAATGTAATTACTTCACACATTGCCGGTGAACCAGCAGACAATAATTAAATTCGAAACGTTACATCGGATTTTGTTTTTAATATTTAGGTTTCTGTACCCAAAGATTGAAAAAAAAACCTTAATAATATGCCTCCGATGTCTGTCTCTCTGTCCGTCGGCTGTATCTCATAAACAGTAATGACAGTTGAAATTTTCACAGAATATGTATTTTTGGTGCCAGTATAACAACAAATACCTAATAAAACTAAAAAAAAGTTAAGGGGGGCTAAAACATGTTTTAAGGCGATTTTTCTTGATTTTGTTTTAGCTCTATCGTAAAAACGGAAAGATTTACAAGCATGAAAATTGGTATGTTAATAGTGCATAAGCTATAGAACCACAACAAATAATAAAAACTCGTCAAATGCGTGTTGGATTCGCGCATTTAATACATATCTGCGTGACAGCGCGTCCACAACAAAGACGGTATTTTTATCTTAGTGGTGCGGAACCTTCGGTGCGCGAGTCCGACTCGCACTTAATCAGTTTTTACATACTTAATTTAAATATTTTTTTATAATAGCCCTAACTATTAAAATGCTGGCTGCAATTTGGGTATATGATTTGCTCATGATTCATATTAATAGGGATGATAGATCAGCTCAATACGAATCGATTTCGTCCTTACAAGTTTTTCTGCGCGTCAAAAAAAATTAAAATAAGATACTAAATAATGTTTTTTTTGTCTGCCTTTGTGGCTCCTGTTTAAAATACTTCTCACGATGTAGAAAATCGAAGAGGCAGACGTGAAGAAAAAATAAGTGAACTTTACGACGCAGGGCTATTATGGTGGCAGACCATTTTTAAGGAGTTTTATACATTGTATTTAATCAGATAGTCATATTCTGCCAGGTGTACATTTCATTGTCAAATTTCAAAATAGTTAAAACTTAATTCCTCAAAAACGCAGGGGTGTGGATGTCCGCTAATATTTTTTGTATCTTCTAGAGGATGCTCCTTACATCAGTCAAAGAGGCAGACATCAGCAAATCGTATAGAAATTTGTCTTTCATCACCCTTACTATAATATTTGCACTTTATACTAAACATATGATAGCCTATAAGAACATTACGCTTTATTTACATAAATTCTATCTTTTTCATATTTTTTTAAACTAACGCGACTTCAGGTATAGATTTGCTGTTCACTTAATATATTCTTAATAAATTATTTAGGTACGCACCACCGTAGAGGGGTCAAGCAACAAACATTGGCAAGTGCGAGCAAATGACAATGCGCCAAGATGTCCAGCGCAGTTTGTCTTCATCGGCGACAGGTTTATGGCGGGGGTGCGGTAAATAATACCGACGCGAGAAAACGTCATGCAACATTCATAGGCAATGTGGCGATACAGGAGGTTTGACTTTGAGCTCGAAAAATGTGAACAAATACTTTGACTTATTATGACCCTACCTTCACTGACGTGGTCCGCCAGTTTGTTGAACATGAGAGTTTGTTTTGTTTCCTGTCCAAACGCACACAATTTCCCGTGTATGTGTGTGTGAAGTTCGCTTTGACCATCTTAGGACCAGCTGCTTTTCTCACGATCAGTTCTCAGTCCAGGCTTGCTCACGGGTGACCAGAAGAGAAACCTTATATATTGTCACTCCTTCGAGACAAACTGCGAACCTAGTGTTTTAGGAAATACTGTGAAAATTACATTTTTTCTATTAATCTTGCAAATAGTGAGTTATTCAAAATTACCGACTAGATGACCATTTGGTTCCTACATAGTTAAAATTTTCGAACATTTTTGTCCCGTTGTTCAATTCACTTATGCAACATCTAACGGCTAAAAAACCAAGACACGTAACTAATTGATTATTAAAAAGTCACACACACATAATCAATCTCCTTCAGAAAATTAAGATCCTTAGAAACTACCGATCCCCAAGCGAACGAAGTCGCGGGCAACATCTAATTAATATTATAAGTCAAGAAAATATTTGTAAATTGTTGGGCCATACATAATAATTAATGATGTTCTAGCCATGTTCCAGTCATATCATATAATTATGTAAACGGTAGACTCACGTGCCCTCATTGTTCGCATGAGTTTACTGCAAAAATTGGGTACTATATATTATGTCACCGATACAACTTATTAAGGCCCTGTGCACGAGCGGGGTGCGATAGGACTACAACAACAGCATGTAAGTCACAAAAGAGCACATTGAGTTGACAGCGGTCGCCATGACCGAAAACGGTCGGTTGATGATATGATGAGCATTTATGTTCCATACGAACAACAAAATTGTAATATACATAAACTTTGCAGCATTGAATCATGTAAATTTTTGAAGTAGAGTTAATACCAAGATCTTTTGGCTTCAATCTTACAAATTTTTTAATCTGTAACAAATAACACATATCGTTTTCTCTTTTTTTTATGAACATCCTATGAATGACTATAAGCGGATTCTTACAAATATCCATAGGAAGAAATTATCTTTGTTTCTATTGGGGCCTAACAAGAATTATGAAGGGGCAGCTGGCGTTGTGTGCTGGTTATTGAGGAAATTCACATACAAAAACTGAAGAGAAAAGCCGCAGACAAACAGTATGAAATTGAAAATGTCAGGGGTTTTGTGCAAGTCCGTCTGGGGAAGTATCGGCTGTGGTATTCGTTGTAGACCCTAGAGAGAGACCCCAGAATATGTACTGATGTTATATAATACATATAAATGATATAAAATTAAATAATTGCAATTGATTATGGAGGCCGAGTTGGGTGGCGTGAAAACGAAAAGGCCAGCATTAATAACTATTAAATGAACTCATTTAATAAAAAAAAAATGTATCTATAGGGCAAAAAGAATGGTGTCAACACAATATTCTACCTACATTTGTTCTAACTTTCAAGCAAACTTGCAAATACTGGCAACTTTTTGAAGATTGCTTTCCGTTTTGAATAATACCCACTGAAACGAAAACCGAAGCTTTCATAAAACAATAATCAAAGAAGGTAAGTACAGACGCCTTCTTTGATGTTCTTACAAGTTGTTTGTTTTCAGAAAATTTTGCATAAACTACATCAATTCAGATGTTTGTATTGTTTGAAATGAAAGCTGCTTATTTAAATCTATGACTACTTGCTCAAAAACTCGCTCTTGTTTTTCGTCTTATTATTCTATCTTTTTCGCCATTGCGTGCCTACTTTTAGTAGTCAAAATGGTAAATCATATGAAGTTTAATAACAATAATTTAGATATCCCATAATATGTGTTTATTGTAAAAAGGCTATCCTTGATAATTTAACGGCATTTATGGTTATAATATAAAACTAAACAATGACAAATTGCATTGAATATACACATTGTATGAAATGTCATTCGAATATAAGAGAAAAATGTAAATAAAGATCAACACTTCATTACTCCCAGAATGCAAAATCTGTGACTTCAATCATGGAAGAAAATTGAAAATAAATGTAATCTCCATGAAGCGCACTGCGACACGTGCTGTGTTACGTCCTCTCGCCATATGTAAATTACGACATGGGATAAATCTGCATACCGTGATATAGTCATAAGTCAGAGGATTATTTTTTTGTTATTAAAGTTGATAGGAAAGCCTGAGATATAATAATACCATTTGCAAATGGAATACATGATTCATATTGAGAAAAGATGAGTCTTATAAAGATAAGCTTCCAACCGTATGACGACAAACAGTCAGACTTCTAGCCTATTTTTTTAATCAATTGAGTTCGCAAAAACGCACCCAGAGAAGACTTCAATATGTGTTCATGATCAACTAAAGATTATTTGGGAGTAATGCTCTATTTCAATTGAAACAATATAATATATTTATATTTATATATTACATATAGCTCTTCTTATTCGTAGAAATACTGTTACTACAACTGCAACCTGCCATCGCTCTATTTATGCCATAGCACAGAATAAAGTAATAGTACTGTCATACGGAACGGATACTTACTTGCAATGTACCCCGCACGCTCGCGCGCACCCGCCCGCGCAATTCTCGTGGTCCTCCTGCGGGTCGTTTGTATGTACTGTCCGGGGTGAGGCCATAGTTTGTTCCAATTAAACTTGCAATAAAACACAAACACTTAAGTATAACTTATATGCCATTCAAAATCAATATTTGTCTGACGCTTTCACTGATAAAGTGCAAATTTAGTGTTGGTCCCATTCCTAGCAAGAGTAGATTTTAGGTAGTTTAAATATTTTCAATGTAGAAGCCCAAATGTAAGGAACCTCGAAACTTGGCCCATAAATATAAGATCATTGTTATAAAAAAAAAAAAAAATCGAACACTAGTAACGCAGTCAACATTCTCTTTATTTTCGTAAAATATCGCTTCCGTTATGGCAGAATGGAACATAGTCATAGCCTATTAAAGAATTAAAAATGAAAACTGTCACCTCACTTTTTGAGATGACAGCTTCTTTAAAAATTCCGTGATAGGCTATGACTAAATTCCGTTCTGCCGCATGGCAATCGATATTTTACGAAAATTAAAATGTTTACTGCGTTATTTGAGTTCGAAAAAATTTAATATTTTTTATAATAACTAAATAACCGTATATCTTTCTAAAGGTCAAGTTTCATAGTTACTCGTACTTACTTAAATTTGAGTTTCTGTAGCGAATTTCTTTAATACATCCTTTATAACATCCTAATGTCCACTGCTGGATTTAGACTCTAAAAATTCTACAAAAGTTTCCATTTGTATTGTCCCGAGCCCAAAAATAAAAGGTATTTATTATTTGGTGGAATATTTACGTAATATTTTATGTTAGAGACTGTTGACGAATACCATCTGTCTTAACAGGGTGGGCAACTTTGAGCGTCCTCGGTGGCACTTCAGAAGACCGGTCACCATGAAGTCTATACGTAAGACGATATCGTCGGTTGCCATGATTCACGGAGCACAATAGCTCATGACCGGATCATAAAGGTTGAACAAAATGATGGTTAACAAAAAAAATATCTTCAAGATAAATTGCTGTTACTAAAATGATACGTAGGGAAATGAATAAGCGTCTCCTTGAATTTCATTAATAATTTATTTATGAAAAACATAAAACATGAAAAAAGTGGTGATCTGACTGAAGTAATACTATTTACGTAAAAGAATACCCAATTAGGACAAAAACATTATTTCGTAATGGCGCATATGTTTCGCTCAACTCCGGATCTCAGATTACAAAATAAAATCGTGTATACGACACCGCTTTTAAAACAAGGCACTCAACTGAATTTTTTATTACAAAATTGCTAATTTGCCCAGTCTCCCTTCCTCTTGTATCCCATTGCCAGATAGAATTCACTTTTTTGCCTGTTGTTAAAATTTCTGGATTATCTTTTGCCTTACCTGATGAATTATTATTGTTTTTTTGTTTCCTTCCTCTCCTCCGTTCGAATCTGCTCTAATTATTTCCCCTTCAGTAAACAAAGGACTAGCAGCATTTTATTTTTTATTGGTAGCATTAATTAAAGTATCTTTAGTGAAATCAAGTTCCATTGTGATTATTTTGAGGATTTATGCAACTGTACATAAGGAGGGATATAAAACTCGAGTGTTGGTTTATTGGACGCAGCCAAGCGTAGCAAGGCAAGTTCTATAATAGCATGACACGAGGGTTTTTATACCCAAGTATGTGTAGTTGCATATACACAACTTTATCTACTCTCACATCGTGAATCTTAAAATAATGTGTCGAAAATAAACCTTTTCGAAATGTCTTAGACTTTTCCATTAATAACTGCTAAGCGGTGTTCCTAATTGCTTTAAGAACACCCTACGGCGAATCATTAACACTTTTCTCGCATACTCAATACCAAACCAATAATTACACTTTCGGACTGTGCTTTCGGTGTTTGCCGAGCTTTCGACAGACTACTCGTACATGTGCAAGGAGCCGTCATAGCGCACCTAGCAATTACAAATATATAAATGTTTAAATAGTTTTACGGCGATGACTCTTAATAATTTAAATACTAGTAATACGAGTACACTCCGAATTAGAATACAAAATAAATTGTAAACCTAAATAAACCTACATTTTCTGAACGCATTATTGAGGATTTACAGTGTGAGTGTAGATAAAGGCTTTTAGTGAGCTGACGTTACAATAATCATCCAGGATATTCACTATAGTATGTTATTGTAGAAAAATTATAATTATCTTCCAATTTCGACGACAAAGCAAGATTCAAATTTGAAATTTCCCGCTGCTGGACAAAGGCCTGGATTGTAAATAAAATATTGATTCATGGTGGCATAAAAACAGCATTACTGAACCAGCATGAATGGAGCGATGTATAGGTGATGTGTTGTACGGATATCACTCGACACTGATATATCACTTATCCCTCAAATGTCCCCCTGGCCCTTGCGAGGGCCACCGTAATCCGAACCCAACATCTTCACAATTACTTGCCCTAACATTCACACTCAATATTGCTTTGAACACAATAGATATATGCGGATTAGTATTCACTGGAAGTGATGAAGGCTCGAGCTAAACAAATCATGAAGGAGTTGGTATCTTATGAAGTTCTGCACCAAGTACCTAAAACACATCAAGAAATTTAAGAGGTTCGACAATCTAGGCCTATGTGTTATTGTTCAACTCATTTAAAGGTCGTAAATGAGCACGCACATTTCTCACCTGCTTAAAGATATTAGGAAAATTTTGTAACTTCGGAGAACTCACCACACAAAACCCGTAAAAACTAAGACTTACTTATAAGACGTTTCCATTTCAACTTATTTTGAGATTTTGCTACTAGAATTAGAGCGCAGCAAGAATACAAAATCTTTGTGTCTAGCATTGTCATTTCTAGCAAACATTTATCCATGTTTAAATTCTATGGGGAACGGTCCCTTGATTCAATGCGTGTTGATTCAATCATAGATTTCTTTTTTAAAGTTCTATGTTTGGAAACCAATTTGGAATTATGACGACATTGACAGCCGACGCAATTTTTTTCTCTTTTCATTATTCTTTATTAGTGCTGGCGCCTGGCACAGTGTCATTTGTGATGAGTTTGCGATAGATAAAAACTGCTATGTTTTTTTTGGTGACCAAACTTCATCTAGATTAGAACTGATGGTCATTTGGGCAAAAAGGCTCTGTTTTGGCGATCACGAACAAAGACTTAGCGTGAGCAAGCCCTCCACTAGATGAACCGAAGACTTAGTGCAAGGTTACGTTTACGGTAAGCAATTTGAAGTGAATAACGTAGGAGTGTTCATCGTGGAGGTCTTTGGAGGAGTCATTGTCTTGAACAACTCTTTGTATCCATACAATCATATCAATTGCGCCAGGTAGACAACAAATAAATACGCATCATCATCACAAAAGCCTCAATAACATATAGTGTATAACCAAACTCAAATGACTGTATACTCTACAAAACAACACTGTAGAAACAGAAACAGACAACTCAACTTACAACAAACACAAATGTATCAGACTGCGTAATTTGAAAGCAATCTGAGACCATCAAAGACCGAGAGGGACATGTCCTAAGCCGAACCCGCGGTTTGACGGTGACTTTAACTTAATGTATTCCGGAGTATTGTTCGCGGCAGACAGGCGGATTACGTACCTATGCACTTGATATCAATGTGCTCTAGAGTTTTCATATATCTTTATCGATGAAAAAATTGTTTTTGTTGGGCAAAGTGATTGTTGTGTGGTTAGCAATGTTTGTTCGAAGTGAAAATCAACTTATAATAAAAAGTACTACTCAATAGAAAGTTCGATACATTTTTTTATCGTGGATTAAATGAATTATGCGTTTTTTTTAATGTTACAAGTGAGCAAACGAGCAGGTGGGCCAGCAGATGGTAAGTGGTCTCCACCGCCCATAGCACCCACTGTCTTATTAGTGACGTACTTTGACGCTAATAAGACAGCAAAGCGCGTTGCCCACCCTGAGAACGAAGATGTTATGTCTCATGTGCCAGTAATTTCACTGGCTCCCTTACCCTTCACTGCTGCTGCTGCTTGTAAACACTGCTGCTTTACGGCAGAAATAGGTAAAGGGTGGTACTTCCCCAGGCGGACTTTGCACAAAAGCCCTACCACCTCCATAACATGTGATAGTTCCAGTAAAGTGAAACATTGTATGAAACTAAGGGAAAATTACACACAGAGTCATCTGATCCCAAAGTTAAGGACAAGCCTGTACTATGGATATATGAATAAATAAATAACACCCATACACAGAACAAACAACTACGTCCATCACACAAATGTTTGCCCGTGCCGAGGATCGAACCCGTGATCTACGGGGCTGAAAGCAGGGACACTACTAACCACAATGAAAGGCCAGGCCTGGTTATCATAAAAATTAACATCTGCATGTTTATCTCAACTACTTAAGTAATATTCTCCAACCTCATCACTAAACCCTCATTTCAATTTCTTGGCCAAAACAATCGTTATTCCGTCAGTTTGCAAATTGTCTAAAATCAATCTATTCACTTAACTTAGAACTTGTCGTAAACTAAACTTAGAAATTTCAGAGGCAGTTTCCATCGACAACTTACCTCTTACACGAATTGCCAATATTTCAGCAGCGCCGAGACGCGATATGGTCAAAGGGACAAATGTCTCTAGTCTGCAAGACGGTAAATAATTAATTTGACTAATGGAACAGTTTGTTCCTAACGTTTTGATATTTGTCACAATGGCTCCGGACCCGTTTGTGAGAGCGGATTGATGGTGCACACTGAATAGTCTGTTCTAAAGAACAAATTTTGTTTGATTACGAGTAACAGCTCATAATAATAACCGTGTTGTTATCATTACTTTACATTCAGTAGAGTAAAGTTTTATTACTCGTACGTTCGAGTACTTAGATACTTACTCTAAAAAAATACTACTCGGATTCGTTAATTTCAAACTTTTACCTATTGTAAGTAGATACATGGGCGACCAAGCTTCGCTCTATAATAGCCGCCTCAACATTAGAATATCATCGGGTGAGCAAGCTATGCTACCCGCCAACAGATGGCGCTGTAGGTTTTTGTCCAAGACGCGGTATTTTAAAAAAGGTTAAAACATGCGGAAAACAATTTTTCCCAGACATGACACCTAGCTAGATCGATTTTTCGCCTCCGAAAACCCCCGTATGGTAAATGTCATTGAAATCGTTACAACCGTTTTCGAAAAACCGATTACAAATATTGCTCGTTTAGTAGTATAGGATGAAGGGTGTAAAGGACAGGTTTCCAAAAACTGAAAGGACATGATCAAAGTAACTGAACAACTATCAGTACCTAAATAAAAGAAAATTTTCAGAATATGAAAAACAAAAATCGCCCTCTCTATACAAAGTTGCAAACCTGATTGCACAGTTTGTATGGATAGGCCAATTTCTTTATAATTTCCTAATAGTTTTCCATCTTCATGCCCTTTCAGTTTTCGGAAAGTTGTTCCCTTTACACCGAGTATATATGAGTTCATATTCTGGTTTACGTACAAATAAAGAAAAATTATAAAGAAAGAAAATTCTTAGGTACCTTTGTGAGAATATTCCAATGTTGTTGTTATGGATTTGAAATGGAACGGGAAATGTGAAAATCATTGTGAATTCTCTGCAATAAATCGGCTCGACACTCATCGACGTTGAAACGGCCTGTTTTGAATTTCACGAACATTTGCAATCAAGATTCGAAGCACTTAGATACGCTTCGTTTCACTCTATACACACGGATCTTCTAGAACGTAAAACAAAACTTCGGTTTCCGTAACTTATCAGTTTTTATTGATTCTCGTTTTTCTGCGTTTAATCTTAAGTACCTGGGCGACCGGGCCGCCTCAACCTGACAATACCATCGAGTGAGCTATAAATAAGTATTATACGTACAACCGGGTGAGCATGGTATGCTACTCAACAACAGATGGCGCTGTAAGTTTCTTAAACGAGCAAAGAAATTCAAAAAAAGGTTAAAACGAATTTTCCCAGACATGAGACCTAGCTAGATCGATGTTTTGCCCCTAAAATCCCCTGCATACTAAATTTCATTGAAATTGTTAGAGCCGTTTTCGAGAAACCGATTACAAATATATATATATATTTATATATACATACAAATATTGATCGTTTAATAGTATAGGATAAAGCGACCATAATAACTGTTTTGCTTGTGAATTTCCGAAACGTTAGCTCATATACTTCATAGGTAGTCGAAGTAGAACTTCATCTTCTTTCGTTTCTTTGGTGAATAAACGATAATTATACCTACGTATGTAGCTGTACGGGCATCGTCAAGGCAATGGCTAAGGGCAGTTGTCAAAGTCAAACCGTGTCTTGCAGATTACGGATCGTACGTACAAGTCAAGTCACAATAAATGTTTTTTTACGAAATTCTAACTTGTACGCAAGATATGTAGTTTTCTTAGCCCGTGTGTCCCAAACGCCTTCAACTTCCATTGAGAGACGTTTTAGGGCATCTTGCCATAACAATAAACCTTAGCCGAAGGGAGTATTCCTGACACATTAGCATATGTATTGCCAGTAGCTGTTTTAAATGTTTGACAGTTCCAACACTATTGTTCTAATACAAGGGGTAAGCCTTTGATGTAGCGAGGATCCATAATAGTTAGTAATCCTGTGGTTCAAAGTTAGATCGTTTATCAGTTAGTTTCAAGGATGATTAACTATTTATGTCAAGGCCTAAAGCTCTTTGTAAACACATGTACGTCTAAAATTTTGTCGTACATTTGTTAACAAAGAGCGTAGGTAATGACCACGTAATGACTTAAGAAGGATTTAGACTCTAAATCCTTCTTAAGTTATTTCGCAATTTACCAAGTAGGTAATCAAAGGTGACCAGAGTGTTAAGGGAAATACCAAATCCCTTATAAAACCGAACAAATTTGTATTGAAATAAACGGATTCCAGTTGAAACATTATTTCCTTTGATATTTATTTGTATTTGCAGGTTTCATTGTTTCTCTCTTACAATGACGCTGCTGCTGCTGTGACTTTGGCAGAAACCTTCGTGTAAAGTAGCTTTAGAAATATTTAGAAGTGGAAAAGAAACATAGTATTTCAAATGATGCCGCTTGATACCTTTTAAGAGTAGGGTGAAAAATAGAGGTGTTATGTTTTAGGGTGTGTCCCGGCGACTGTTCCGCTAATAATGTGTCGTTTGTGCTCCTCTTGCGGCTAGCACGATACTCACTCGCTAGCTGCGTGTTGCCTACATGTTGTTACGGTCTTGAATAAGTTGCAATGAAAAGGCACATCAAACAATAGCAGTCACTGCACGCGCGCAACACGCAGGCGGTTTGCAAGCGGTGCGCAAACGACATATTAGCAATGCGTTCTCCGCGTGTAAAATCGATTTTGCTCTCGATCATAAATCTTAATTAACTGTTTCTCTGTTTTAGTTATTCCTTTATCATCTTTTTAGAATTGGTAAAGGAGAGGCCACAATTGGAATCTATGCAAGGGGCCGATGTGATAATGATCAATATGGAATAGAAATGAAGTGTATATCCAACAACGTAATGCTAAACATTTTTAAGTATCATTCAGTCGGGAGCCAACAAGTTGTAAAGGAATGTCAATTAGTCTATTTGAAGAGTTGAGTAAATATTTTTTTTATTGAAAATATAATTCATATTAAACTTTATCCCTAACAGGATCGCGCGTAAAACGCAGCAATACGAACGTTCAATCCGCGAAACTTCTTTGATCTGTGATGATTAAATCCTACATTCAGTGAAATTCAAAATCGAATGATGTATCATACAAATAAGATATGAGACGTCTGAAAGGGAATGGATTCGGATACATCATCGAGTTATCATTCATTTTACTTGTGTGATCAAAGTTCCGTCGCGACGCGTGGCCGTGATCCATCAAAAGCTTTTATGTTGAAATGTGCACAAAAATTGAAAATCAACTGTACATATAGGGGGTGATCGTGGTAATATCAACGACATTTCCAAAACAAAAACGTTTGCCTCAAAAGTCATGTTAAGTCTTAACTAAGTGTTTTAGGCAAACGTTTTTGTTTTGGTAATATCGTTGAAATTACCACGATCACCCCCCAGGTCCTTCTGTGCACATAATTTTATAACGTAACTGTGAAACTAAATGTCTTTTCCAAAAAAATGTGTAACAAAGATTAAAAGGGATTGTTATGGTCGTTCCATACAAATCCCTAGCAAAACAAAACGAACTTAGTTTTTAGAGAATATCCTAGTAGGCTGACCATATCTTGGTCACCACTGGCCCATAGGACAGTCAACAGTTAGTAGGAATTACGTGGCATATACTTTGATAGCTGCTAAGCGCATTTACCACCTTAATAACTAAGATGATTGGACGACCTATGTATTTAGAAAGAAAAACGATCTTTCAGTTTTATGTTTTAGATCCACAGGCCCTGAGGCTTCTTCGGAATGCTAAATATATAAAAAAAAAAACAGAGTGATTTAAGTGTTTTATTGTGATAATTAAAGTTACGACTTTTAGTAAATTTTTGCATTTAACTCATGAATAACTTAATAAAATTTAATCTAAGAAAGTTTTCGGAGAGCTATTACTTAATACGTAAAAATGCTTGTTGCTCATTTATCTCTCTAAATGAAAAACATTACAAAATTTACAAACAAACAAAACGTACAAATAAATCACTCTGTTTTAAACCCTTCTCCGCTATAGGTAGAATACAAAATCCTACAAAATTCAATTTTGATAGAGACACGAAATTCCTACAATTCCAAGCATTTTAAAGAGTTAAGTTTATGGAATGGGCAATAATTGATTGATAATACTTGACATATTTTTCGGTCACGCAACTTTCACGTCAAAATTTCCCCAGGTGTGTCGCTACACTAATACTATTTAACTCAAAACAATAATTTATTTCTATTCGCAAAGTTGCATTAAAAAACCTTTCTGTAGCCGCCTTAGTAGGAAGAAATGATGTAATCTAAGCTCATAAAAGTCCTTTAGAAGTACTACAATAACATGATTTATTTCAATTTCTTTTTATTTTTTAATTGTATTATAATAAATAAATAATAAATAAATGATAAACACACCTTTTATGACACCCACTGAAATGTAAGAGGATGCCTTATACTAATGACGTGAAGCACATGACTGAAACATTCCTCGTAAAAAAGAATATCTACTAATATATAAATATAACGCATTTCTTATGTTATATCAAATGAATAAAAAAACAGAGAAATAAAACTGAATGTAACCGAATCCAGCGCGTCTAATTCCACAGGCATCCACGTCGGATTTTCGTGTCGCAAAGCTGAAACTCGGATCAAGTAAGCTTTGCGCGGACGGTAACGCGCGTTTACACTAATTGCGATCCGATGCGATCCGTCGAACGGATTTGCATCTGTGAGATAAGTCGCGACATTATGTCGCGTCCTAATGATGGCAGTCTTGTAGGCTCTAATTACGATATTTTAACAAGGGATTTTAAAATACACCTTTTAAAAAGTAGCTAAGCTTTTAGCTGATGCTGTAAAAAGCAATCCTCCCAAAATTATTCCAATTCCATGGTCAGAATCCAATTATTGGGAGAAAAATTATGTTTAATGACCGTAAGTCAAAAACAAACAGAAAATTTTACTTGTCACACAAAAAGCGCTGTTCCGCTGTTTTGTTTTCGCAGTTTCAGCGAGAAATTAAATGTAAGTGAAAAAAAAATTATAACATACTTTTATAGATGTTAATAAATAAGAACTAAAAAGTTATCAGTCTTAGGTTATCAAATAAAAATTATTGCTACATATTTACAGACACTTATAGAGACACACTTTTTTAAAAATCAGTAAGATTTAAAAACAGTTACTCATAAATCTTTATAATAAAGTGTTAATGAAAACAACTAAACTTTGAAAACTTAAGACCGTGACTAGATAGATTGCAGAGCCAAGAAGTTCTTTGGTGCTTCACAGTTACCAGTTACTAGTCACAAAACCAAGTTTCACAGTCTGGCCCACCGCCGCAAGGTTACATATCTGTCGGTCTGAGTGTGTTCAAGAGCTCCATGAGCTTTTACCACCATCCCCTTCTACCAACGAGAGTCCAGGCTCACCGCAGGATATCACCCACACTTGGTTGATATTTCACACATTCGCTCAAACCGCTTTGAAACATCTTTTATTAAGTGGAATTCTCTACCTGCGTTTGTATTCCTGAGTTCATATAACCCGAATCTATTCAAGTCGCGAGTGAATAGGCTTTTTCTGGGCAAGCTCGTCCCATCGTCGACCGCATCTCTGTCCTCAGGACTAGATCGAGGTCAACAATATATAAAAAATACTATACATGATGTGCGGAAAACGCGTTCTGTCCTACGCTACGACACCTATACATTTCAGCATACGCTCTAACCATCTTAACATTATTCTGGTTCTGCCTTTCAAATCTCTTTAAAAAATTTATTACGTATGAATAAGTTTATTTCAATTATAATTATTTAGTTTTAATAATTCTTCTAATTTTTTTACTTTAATTCTTTTTGTACATGACTGTACATTCCAAAAAAAGGGTTTTCGTTTTATATGACGATGAGTCTATGAGTATGATGACCTACAAATACCATCACCCAAAGTTATTTATCTTTTGTTATGTTAACTCTGAAGTTAGTTAAATTTGACAGCATAAATATGATGACGTCTGTATAAAAAACACAGAAATCAGCTAATAATATTTACAGACCAACTTAGTTATCATCATTATCATAACACCCCAATAAACGTCCACTGCAGGACAGGGAGCTCCCTCCAGAACTCCAGCAAAAACGCGTAGTACTTCACCATAGTCACCACGCTTGTAAGCATTGCGGCTGGCGACCGCTGTTGTTGGTGACCGCAGTATGTAAGACGGTACATTACACAGAAAGATGCTGCTGCCCATCCTCCAGTTCATAAGCCTTAGTTGCCTCTTACGACACCCACGGGTAGATATGGGTTTGTACTATTCTTTGCTGGCACCACATGGACGATTTTGTTAGTAATGCGTCCTTGAAAATTAAGCATAGAACCTTTCAAGCTATAAAATGCTTCTGAGTGACAGGTCATAATCATAATCATAATAATCATAATCATAATCCTTTATTGCTTTCGAGTGGTTGTACAGTTTTTACATTATAATCTAGTCTCACACACGAAACCCTGTGAATAGGGCACTGCAAGTATAGGTACTTATATACTACTTAACACTAGTACAACACATATAATTAACTTATCATAAATATTATTTTAATCATGTTTCAAATTTTATCTTCTAAGAATTCTTTGACAGTATAATAACATTTTTGTATTAAAAATCTCTTTAACTTGTTAATAAATATAGTATCTTTAGCCTCGTCTTTAATTTCTTCAGTAACTTTCGCTAAGGTTTAGGTTTAAGGTTTCGCTGACATGGGACCAGAACCGCGCAAGAAAAACCCTGGTTTAAACCTATCACCGGTTATGATTACCTTCTAGAAAAAACCTTTCCTTACCAAGGGATAAAAGGTAGGGCAATAAGTCTCTGAATAACACCCTCTGTGCGTAAATCCGATCCGCACTTGGCTGGTTTTTACTCATATAACCGTCAGTTTGTAAATGTTAAGTTTGCACTTAAATAGGAGAAGGTGGAAACTCTATCGAATATTTTTTTTAAACTATTATTTTAAATCATACCGAAAAGGATGTTGTTTTTATTAATTACTGAACTATTTCGCACAATAATTATCATGGAAACAGATTAAACATGGTCTATTAGCCGCGGGTGATCGGGGCCAGTTCCACAAACATCGATCAACGTCGCAACTAATTCCTGGCCGAGAACGCGATAGGAAAGTTAAACGCTCGGTACGTGACGCTCGCTGAATTGGATGTTTTTCCTGTTCAGGGAATTATTTACGAGAGTGTGGACAAATAGTTTTCGAGTGGATGCGAGAGGGTTTAAGATAAAGAGAGAATTAAATAAATGAAGGTTTCATCGGGGTATGAGAGACTACTCTGCGAAAAATTTAATCTAACAATACTTTTCTTTTTTCTGTTTCATAATTACAAAATGATAAAAAAGGCTTTTTTTTAAAGTGGTGTCTGTTTATTTTAAGGTCTTTTAATCTTTGGAACTACTTACAGTAACTGGAACGTTTTTACTTTCGAGCGGAGCGAGAAAGGTATTTATTGTATTCGTGAAAAAAAAGTTTTTCTAATTTTCTCAAAAATGTGTTCTATATCACTTATTACATCATAAAAAACAAGTCTCCCAAAAATGTCCGTCCGTCGGTCGGTCGGTCGGTCGGTCGGTCGGTCGGTCGGTCGGTCGGTCGGTCGGTCGGTCGGTCGGTCGGTCGGTCCGTCGGTCGGTCTGTCCGTCACGCTTTGGCCTAGCGGCTAAACGAATAATCCGATTGACACCATATTTTGAATTTAGAAGTTTTTTTTTTTTTTTTTTTTTTTTTTTTTTTTTTTTTTTTTTTAAGGTACTTTTAACTTTTAACGAAAATGTCGTTTGTCGTTAAAAGTACCCTAAACCGACGAGCATGTATGAAAGGATTGATGAAAGTACAGGAAGCAAGGGAAGTATGTCAAGATCGTAGCAGGTGGAGGACTGTGGTCTCTGCCTACCCCAACGGGAAAGAGGCGTGATGTTATGTATGTATGTATGTAAGTTTTATGCAAATTCATCGACGAGTTCTGAGTGGTTTTTTGCTGGCTCTCATTTTAAGGGGAGCTGTCATACAAAGAAAATGAAAAAATTGAAATTTTCTCAAAAACGGCTCATAGAATCTTGATGAAACTTTGCATGACCAAGCATGTAAGATATTTTGCGCCAGTATCAATTGATCTGTGTTATTTCATATAAGGGGTGTTCCTGTACCACCAAATCGTTAATATGGGATTTACCCAAGATTGGTTCCATTGAGTTTATTAAAATTTTCTATAATATTAATCCTGGATTGGTTGTCGACCTGACTGGATATTCTTTACGATTTTTTTGAATAAAATTTAGTACACAGGGTGTACCAAAAACTGAAAGGGCTTACTCAGTACACTAAACTGAACAATTATCCTTATGGAACATGTATTGGTAAATTTAAAAAATCTCCATGCAAGTATCCTACGGTAGTATCCATTGATCTGTAAAAAATCATATAAAGGTGTTCCAGAGCTACCAAAAGTTAATCATGTGATTTACTCGAAATCGTTTGAGGTTTGTTTGAGGTTTGTTTGTTTTAATGTTTGACAATTTGAATTCTGAATTGATCTGTTAATTTGATTAGAACATTTTTCTGGAAAAACGTAAATAAAAGTTTGTAACTCCATACTATGTGTATGGCATTACAAATTTAAGTTTGGGGTTGATATTTTTTCCTTGAGTATTGCGAGAAAGTAAGCGCAGTGCTGCTGTACCATTTATTTTTTATCGTCAATGGGCTTACTCTTGACCTCGATCTAGTCTTGAAGACAGAGATGAGGTCGACGATAGAACGAGCTTGCCCAGAAGAAGCCTATTTTTTTGAATAGACTATTTACTTGACTAATAGGTCTTTACCTAGGAAATTGCCGAATTTTTTTTACAGATTAATGAGATCATAATTCCTATAATTCTAATGCTATTTTCTTAATTTGTCTTATATTTGAAAGTTGACTTCAAGGTTATTGAAGCATATAACCTTGAAGTGATGGTGTTGACGCATATAATAAAGTTTTTGTTTTTAGTTTGATATATACTCGTAAAATTATAGGTTCGAAAATTGTTCGTCTTAAATGTCGTCGTCGTAAAAAAATATAACAAATCTAATGATGACATTAGATTTGTTATATTTTTTTACAGATAATATTTTTCGAAAATTAAATTTCAGCTTCTGTTAGCTTAATGTCTTCCCAATAATGCTTAAAAAAAATTAAAAATTTTGGATAATTCCTAAGAAAAATGCAAAAATGTTAGTACTGAAAATTGAGTTTACTAAAAATTCGCCATATAAAACGGCAATTTCATAGGTAAAGACCTATTATTTACTTTATCTTGGGTTATATGAACTTTGGAACACAGACGCAGGCACAGAATTCCACTCTTTAGCCGTGCGCATTATAAAATATGATTCAAAGCACTTTGTGCGAATGTACGGAATATCAACCAAGTATGGGTGATATCCTGCGGTACGTCTGGACTCCCGATGGTAGAAGGGAGATTGTGGAATAAGCTCGTGTTCCTCTTGTCTTGGAGAGCGTGTCTGCCATATGCAAACCTTTTACTTTGCTGGTGTCTGTCATACAGGTCTCAGTCTATCACATAGATGAACTTTTACTAGTGTGTCTTACTAATCTATATTGTACTTCTATCTATGTGAGAGAATAATAATGTTTATTAATTAAGTTTATTATCATTATTAATGATTTTTTTATTTTTAGATTTGCTATCGAAATAATTTGAAATGCGACTACACGCTGTTAGTGTGGTCTAATTTTGCGAATCGTTTTTCAGCCGCTGAAACGAAATCTAGAAATAAAACTTCTTTTTTTGCAAACACACGTTACAACTACCGCAATAGAACCCCTAAACCAATTTTAAAAATGTTTTTCCAAATGGTTAGCTATACTTCTACCTTTGAGTTACATAGGCCTTGATGCGTTAAAACAATTACTTCCCACGATAATAATGTTTGGGGCAAACAAAATCAGAGGTAATTTAAATTTATTTTACTTGGTATTATCCTTACGTTCTTCAAAAGTGCAAACACGCGTCAAAGTCCATATTTCCCATGTTTAAACAATGATTTAAAATCGTTCCCTTTCAAATCGTGATCCGATGCGTGATCAATTGACTGTTATGAAAACCATAAAACATAACTAACAGACGCGTTGACTTATCACTAACTTTACGCCCTGGAGTTTACATTTCAATTTAATATCCTTTTGATCAACTTTGACCTTTAAATACTTTGTTATATGCGACAGAGTCGCGTAGCATATTTGTTATTTTTCTTTGGGTGAAATCTATGCACACGCGTCTTTACACATGAGTGGATTAAAGTCGACTGCCGTATTTAAAATTATATTACAATTAATTATTTGCTAATGTGTAGGGCGTGAGAATGTTTTCCAGCCCTTTTGAGTTTAAAGTTATTTATTTCTTTATAATTAATGTGAGATTTTTTAGCTCTGCCACTGCACCAAGTTAATGTCGTTTCAATAGTTTCAATGTTTGTTACAGCTTACTAGATTTTTATCCTTGAAAATCATTTTTTTGATAAAATACATTTAGGTAGGTAATTCAAATTTGTGACTAGCGTTCTGCCCTGACGAGAGAGAAAGACTGATGAGCCTGAAATGAAATGAGAAAGACTGAAGAATGAAGAAACAAAGAACACATAAAAAGTTTAATTTTTAAGTAGCAAACTTTCGTAAATAAAATTACATCGATAAATTTTGCCTATTTCGTTTGATAATGGTTCGACAATACACATTGTATATAGAAGAAGAAGATTAGTATAAAATGAATACCGGAATATTATCTCAAATTTTAGAAAGCTGGGTTTGCTCTTGATTTCAATCTTAATTTGAGGACAGAGATGAGGTTGACGATTTAAAGCGCTTAACCAGACACTTGTGACTTCAATAGGTTTAGGCTTTATGAACTCGGGAATATTGCCGCTGATAGAGAATTCCCCTAACAAATATAAGCGTATTAACTCCTCATACTATCCATTGATTCAAGTCATCGTTGAAACACCTGCAACATCAAAGCAAGGCAATACAAAGGTACAAACAGGTAATTGGGATTTCAGAAATCCAATATCAATTTGATGTCCTGTCCTGATGACGATGACGCCGACGGTTGCGCTAAAGTACAATGACCCTTCGCCTCTACGACGATCAATGTAATCGGACCCCTGCCCTCAAGGCTTGAGGCGGATTGTGTATCTGTTACTGACCGGTATCGGTAGGTAGTGTAGTAGTAGTGTAGTAAAGCGTATTTCTTGTATATTGCCGGACCCAGATGACGACGAGAATACCGATACCGAGACATTAGCAAACAATGTGTCTGCCCAAGTAATCTTGGAGCTTCGTCGTGAAGTGCGTGAAGCGATCCGTATCGAAATGCAGTCAATCCACAATTCCCTTCAATTTTTCTCTGATAAACTAGATGATTACGAGGAGAAAATGAAGTCGTATGACAGTCGAATTAAAACTCAAGAAAATCAAAATAATGATCTACGGAACCAACATAAAAACCTTAAGTTGTATAATGGGGCGCTAGAGCAGAGAATCGCGGTATTGGAGCAAGCACAACTTGCCAATCAGCTCGAAATCTGTGGCGTCGAAGAGCAAGAAAATGAGAACCTAAACGCTATTACGACCGAAATCTGCGAAGCCCTCAAGCTGAACCATGATGACATCATAAAAGCCTACCGCAAAGGAAACCACAAGGTAAGCAGTGCTAAAAAAACCCCCAAGAATATCCACCCATCTCCCATTGTGATCGGCCTCCGAGATGGAAGCCGTGATAAGTGGCTTCTTGCCTCGAAGAATAACCTAAAGACCGGCAAGGATATCGTTCTCGAGGATGGCAGCAAAATATTCTTTCGTGAATCACTTTCACCACAAACAGCTTTCCTGCTATGGAAAACCAAATCTGACCTCAAAGATACGAAAATATACAAATACGTCTGGTGTAACAATGGTCACGTGCTAGCACGAAAGTCAGAGAACGAAAAAGTATACCAAATTAAATCTGAAGGTGACATTGAAAAATTGAGAGTTTTGGTCGAAGATGACAAAAATTGATCCACTTAAGCTCGCTCCTCGGGGGAACTCTAACTTTGCTTCTCGTCATTGTACATTCTACGACGAGGTCATTTGTACGCCTACCCACTTCAAATAATAACAAATGGCTTTTATGGATGATTGTTATTTATCAATACAAGAAAATAACCATAGTACATGGAATGATTTCATGAACAGTGTTAAATACTCCAACTACAACCGTTTAAATATTCTGCATGTAAACATTCGATCAATGCTTAAAAACTTTGCCCACCTGGAGCATATAATATCATCGAGCTCACACCTTGTACACATAATTCTGCTAACCGAGGTCAATGTAACGGATAGTTGCGTGAACCTTTTCCAACTTCCTGACTACGAAATGCATTTCCAGCTGCGATTAAATCGTAAAGGAGGAGGAGTTATAATGTTTGTCCACAATGATCTAAGTTTCACGCGAAAACCCACCATCACACAGTACTTTGAGTGCATAGCCGGTGAGATCGCTACGGACTTTGGACTGCAATTAGGTATATGTGCTGTGTACAGACCCCCCGATTTGAGTGAACGCTGTTTTATTACGGAGTTATCTAGTGTTGTAAGCTCATACCCGCGTAGTTATAGTTATGTCTTGTTAGGGGACATGAACATTAATATTAAGCTTAGATCGTCGATTCAAACGTCTTACCTAAATGCAATGAGTGAAAACGGTTTGGAATGTGGAATCACGCAATATACTCGTGTTGAGACTAAAGGTAACTTGATAACAAGGACCTGTATTGATCATATTTTTTCTCGCATGATAAACTGTAAGGAAGTTCTATCCTCTATAATTAACTATAAGATTGCCGATCATTATATTACTGGTCTTATACTATTACATAATACAAAGGTGAAGGGAAATAATTTTAAGTATATCACAAAAATAGACAAAGATAAGCTAGAAACAGAACTGCGCAAAATTAACTGGAAATCAGCCTTAGATTTAAAAAGTCCTAATGAAGTGTTAAAATTCATAACGAAAAATTATAGTGAAATATATAACAAATGTAAAATAAATTGTAAAATCAAATTAGGTAAAAGGCATGAGTGTGCATGGGTAAATAATAGAATGAGAAATATGTGTGATAAAAAGATAGAATTATACAAGATATGGAAACAGGACGAAAATAATTTGCAAAATAGAAAATTATTCAATAGCTACAGAAATAAAACCAATAAATATATATCTAAAATTAGAAATAAGCATATTAGAAATAAGATCTCTATAAATTTTAAAAATAGCAGAAAGGTATGGCAAATAATTAACAATATTTGTGGTAATGTTTGTAATGCAATTGAAGACATAATTAAAAAGCATTTTAAATTAGATTTTAATACCTTATGCAACAAGTTCGCTTACGGATTTGAAGCAAATGTTAAAAATATTTGTCAAACCTGTGACGTGCCACTTTTACCTAATTCTAGTTACCAAAGAATGCCCACGGTATCTATGAGACTAAAAAAAGCTACTGATAATGTTATTTCTACTATAATTAAGCATTTAAATAAAAGAAAGAGTCCTGGTATAGATGGAATTAGAGTCAGCGACTTACAGTGTATAAGCACTGAAATAACACCTGTTATCACTCACCTTATAAATCTATCTATCTCCACGTCCTCATACCCTGAACTGTTGAAGACCGGCATAATTAGACCCATTTATAAGAAAGGTTCCCATGACGACATTAATAACTACAGACCGATAACAATATTGTCATCTATTGATAAAATCATTGAAAGATATCTAGGAAATGAAATTAATAGATTTTTATCTAATAACGATGTCATTAATAATAAGCAATATGGGTTTCAGAAGGGTCGAAGTACCTCCCAATTACTGTCAACCTTTACCGATGAGGTCAACAGGCACCTGGACGCTCGTGAACATGTGCTTGTTGCCCTCATCGACTTTAGCAAAGCATTTGACACTTTAAAATATGACACACTTTTTTGCAAACTGGAGCAAAACGGTATACAGGGTCCTCTACTAGAATGGTTCAAAAACTATCATAAGGATCGTCATACTGTTGTCCGCTTAGATAAATGTTTTAGCGACGAAATTCCGACCTTAATGGGAACGGCCCAGGGCTCGATAGTCGGCCCAACTGAGTACTTGTTGTACGTCAACGACATGACTAACATTCTAGGGGAGGACTCTGTATATCAGTTTGCCGATGACACATGTCTGTGTACTCACAATAAAAATGTCTCTGTGGCCCAAAACTCAATGCAATGTAACTTTGATAATTTATGTAAATGGGCTCACGATGTAGGTCTGGTGATAAATGCAAGTAAAACCAAAATTATATATATTCACTCACCGTACATGAAAAATGATAACGTCCCTACGATAATTGCACATTATCACCAGTGCCTGCATCGCGGGACCACTCCCTACGTGTGTGCGTGCCCGAAGTTACATATTGTAGACCAACATACCTACCTTGGCCTCATCATAGACAAACACTTCACTTGGGGACCCCATATCGAAAGTGTGGTCAGCAAGCTTAGGTCTATTAACGCCAGGTTAGCCGTTCTAAAATATAAACTGCCCTACCATACGTTACGCATGCTGTATCTGGCTTTGGCAGACTCAGTTATTGGCTACGGGCTATCTAGTTATGGACGTACCTATAAAACGTACCTAGATAAAATATACAAACTCCAATTAAGCATCCTGAAAAATATAGTACCTAAACATGTAAGACTACGATACAAAGACGACGAATTCGGTCTGTTTAGATACTGTAAGGTTATGTCTGTCTTCGATAAAGTAAAAATGTCAATTATTCTAGATAAGTATGAAAATATTGCCTCTCTGACTAAAACCAGTAGATATGAACGATTGCGGAATCTTGATAATAAGATACCAATTTATCAAAGACCAAAAACAACGAACGTCTATGGCATGAGGACGTGGGAATATTCACTGCCAGATGTACTTAATGGCTTACCAAAAGAGTTACATTCTAATCTTTTAAAGGATAAAAAAGCGTGTAAAGCTGCACTAAAAAAATTTTATGTATCGTAGCACTAAGCATTTAATGAACTAATCTAATTAGCAGTGAGCCTGAGATCTCATTCGCTTCTCGTATAAACCTTAAATAGGTTTTAGATAAGCGTTTATTATTGTAAGATGTTTGAATTTAATGTATCTTGATCAATAAATTAAAAAAAAAAAAAAAAAAAAAAAAGTAGTGAGTTACTTTAATCATATTTCATGTGCACCTCCTTAAAACTCAAATTGTGTAAAATATAGGGTGCTTCCCAATCAACTGCGTTCTTTAGGGTATGTTACTGACTTGGACGGAGGAACATAGGTCAAAAAACTAAAACAAAAAAAATTGAAAAAGTGTAATTTTAGTTTTATATTTCGACCCATGTTCCTCAGTATACGTAGGGAACGTTGTAAAGTAACATCATCCTTAGCAAAAGTTTAAAAACAAGGAGGCTTTAAAAATAGTGCGCTTCATTTCGCTATGTTACAAACTACAAAACTGAACAACTTTTCCTACAAGACCTCCCTCCACCCTCCCTTTATTCAATTTCGAATTTGTTTATTCGAAAGTTGAGTTAGTTTAGTGGTCTGAGTAGCAATCTAAAATTATGTACACTTCTTGAAAGGTCTCTTTTAACTCTAAACACATCGAAAGATATAATAAAACAAGCACTTCAGATTCGAACTGTTGAATTCGACTTTTCTCATTCTTAGAAGACTAAACTGAAGAATAAAATAACTAAAGAAGAGTGGTACCTCAACTTGAAGCAGTACACTTGCCAAAACTTTGTCCATTACACACATGCCCGTCAGCCTTAAGCATACAAAATCACTGACAGGCCAACATTAATCTTTCTAATGTAGGTATGTAAATTTTGTTCTGATAAATTGTTGGTCAAGCGTGTTCTATGCAATGTGGGGATGCTGGCACTCATCTATTATTTTAGGTCCAGTGGAGGGTCATCGCTCATTCGCGCCTTGTAAACTTTACGTGCTTTGTCAGCTGTCTTATTGTGTTCGTTTTTCATGTCTTCTATTTTATTGTATCTTCACAAAATATTAGTTGAGAATAATGTCCAAAGATGTGTAAATTGTTACAGATTCCTTCCGAGCTCAATATACGAAACCTTTTTTAAAACCTTGCAAACCGCTGTGCTCATCGCGTAATTTCTTATAATTATAAAAATACCCTTATTTATGTGCAAAAAAGTCTCATATAATTCTGAAAAAGATTGAACGAACCAAAAATCATTTTGCTTCTGAATAGTTTCCAGCTATTATTTCCACGTAAATTGTTCCAATTTAAAATGGTTCGACCAACGTCCAATTTCTAACTCTACAAAATGCTTGTCCATCCTGATAGATGTCCACACGGTACGTGGAAAACTGCTGAAGAAGTCGTTAAAAATCGCCAATCTTACATACGACTTTGCGGTACCATTTTAAAGTCCAAAGTCCCATTCTAGGGGTCTTTGCTTGGTCGGATTGGAATGGAGCACAAAATGTGACGCTGAGGACAAATCAGATAAGCGCTTTAAAAAACGAGAGCAATTACGCTTTTTGCTTTATCTATCGGATTGCCAAGACAAGCTGTCAGACTAAAACCGTGTTTTAAATGTGTTTACTTACCTTAAAAATTGTAATGTAAATCAGAGTCAGTCAATCAACCTCGTCATTTACGAGTATGCTGAAAGTTCCGTATACATAACATTGTTTACTTGTCATGATATATCTAACATTGTTTACGTGTCTTGGCCTGACGATACTTATATGATAACTAGTTACCTAGTGTACCCATGCTAGTATCTACGAGTATGTGGAACATACGTACTCGTAGTATGGGTATCCATCAATAGTGATTTTTGTAGAGGATTTTTCCGGCGCACAATTTATTTGTCACTTTTTGAAAAATAAAAGATGTCTTAGTTATACGGTTTACTACATTGAGTATTATACTAACGCTGTGTAAGTTTTGCTAATGATGTGTTAAATTAGAATTAAGGAATATAGTTATACCTATCACAAGTTTATCTAGGCAAAGCTGTACAAATACTTTGGATATCGAACACTAATCAATAAGCCAGTTTAATTTTTTGTCACGATTGGCAATAGGTTGTGCCATTTTTTTATCTGTCTTGAAATTATTTTCCACCAAATGAAACGAACTGATTTAAAACCACGAAAGCGTGACCTAATCTTACCGGAAATATATTCTGTACCTACAATAATTATACACATACAGCTTCGCTAAACTTGAGAGTTGGGGACGTAAATTATGCATGTTAGCACTTTGAGAGCAATTACCAGATTTCCATTACATAACTCAACGATGACTACTCACTCAAGGTGGGTTGGGTTAGCATGGATGACATTCAAGAAAAACTTAATAAAAAGAATACGAATGAAAATAAATTTTCAGACTTTTATTTACTTGCAATAACGACCACTATAGTTATTTTACGCACAGCTGCAAGCACGTAGAAACAAAACCAGCATTAGCCAAACGAGCGCTACGCTAATAACGCCTGGAACCAAAGACCCGCTCTAGGTCAAAGTGTTTCCACTGACGAGAGGCCGTGTGTGTTTACCTGCATTCGAAGCAAAAAATCGTTTAAAAGCTGAAAGTCCCAGACTCATCTGCCAAGTTTCCTTCGCATTAAAAAGTTTGTATATTTCCCTGTGTTGTACGTATAGTATTTAGATAGATAGATATTTATTTAATGGGTATAGTATTTATCTAGTCCCTGGTCCCTGTATTGTGGTGGCTTTGGTTGTGACAATTTTGCCATTTGGATGAGGTTTCGTTGTATAACTTCGTGAGATATACGTGCGTAAAAGTCATTGCAACTTTTATCCACGGCCGCCGAAGTAAAGAAACTGTAGATCAGCCGTAACTGGGGTGTAACCTAGGGCGATAGTTGGATGATCTGGGGCTTTCTTATCTTTATGTCCTAGATGCGTAACGAACTACTTATGTATAATTATAATCTTTTGTTTTTTTTAAATTGTCTAATTGTAAAACCTTTTAGACCTTTTAAGATTAAATGGTAAACATCTACTAAAAAAATCGGTCAGGTGCTAACCGGACTCGCACGCCGAGGATTCCGATATACCTATCGTAATTTTAGAAGCAATTAAGTCCATTTTTAGGATGGCAAAACTAAAACGATGCTACTTAGATTGTTTTATTTTTCTTTTAATATTTACATAAACATATCTAACGACTATAATTAATTCCGATTTTTCCTTAAGCAAACTTCGGAGACAAGGGGGGAGGAATGTTTTTTTTTTAATTTCATGATTACTTGTAAAATAAGAGCCGTAAAAAATTTATTTTGTAACGTACTAGTGAATCCCTTTACTGAATACCCAACTCGACCTAGTAACAATAATAAAAAAAATTATCCCCCATTTGACCATTTGCCCCTGTTACAATAATAACAATATTTTTATGATTCTTTCATTTGCAATAAAGTTGGGCAATCATATTTTAAAACTATTTCTAATTTCAAGACGATAGCATGAGTGGTTGCTGGGAATTGGGATATATCTACAGGTGTGACAGACAAACAGTCGAAATCGCACCAAAAGGGTTACATTTTTAACATTTTGGTTCGGAACCCTAAAAACTATACCACTGATTGATTAACTGACAACGCAACCACACAAATACGCTCATTATTCATCGTGCAAAATAAGTTCTGAAAGTTTCATACATGTAGAATAATTATTTGGGTGAGAGTGTGAATTTTTACGTATCATCTAGAATTATAAACAACAAAGCCCATTCCATAACAACCTAGCATTTCAGTAATCCCCTGTCCACTGCTCTAATAGTGGTCTACTGAATAATAATCAAACTCGCATAAAATTTCAATAATGGCTACGTTAACGGCATTCCCATGCAAATCAGTACCAAACACTTGTAAGCTGCTCGACCCTAAGCAGGTAACTTCATTTCGCACTTTTAATTGTTTTGCTTGGGTCCGAACCCGAGTTAAATTAAAATCGTCGTAACGAAAGCAAAAAAATATTCATTTTATTTATTTCGAATACACTGATTGCAGAATCATACATAGTATTTTAATAAATTTGCAGGCATCTAGAAGAAAATTTTCCATACGAGATATTTCTTTAATAATAATCAGTACCTGGGCGACCGAGCTTCGCTCTATAATAGCTGCCTCAACATTAAAATATCATCAGGTGAGCAAGTAATGCTGTAGGTTTTTGTCTAAAACGCAAATGCTTAAAAACACGGAGAAAACGAATTTTCCCAGACATGAGACCTAGCTAAATAGATTTTTCGTCCCCAAAAACCCCCGGATACTAAGTTTCATCAGAATCGTTAGAGCCGTTTTCGAGAAACCGATTACAAATATATATACAAATATTGCTCGTTTAATAGTATAGGATTTATTAATAAAATCAGTACAAAAACTAGAACCCGACTACTGGAAAATCTTGCTCTAAAAGGTATGAAACAAGAAAATATTGTCATCTGAAACTGTTATGTTTATACTATGGTATTTAATAAATATTCATTTAGTTTCGTACTTTTTAGAGCAAGATCTGCCAGTAGTCGGGTTCTAGTTATTGAACAGATTTTTTATTTTAATTATTTTGGGGTTATAATAATACATAAGAAAGCTAACATATATTTGAAATTTGATACTCAACACATTATCATAAAATAAAACTGTTTTCTGTTCATCACTTAATCTCCTCTAGAGGGCGCCACATTCAATTTGATGTGATGTCTTATATCCTATAACAAGCGGATGATCAAGACGCTTCTAAAGATAAATTACGATAAGTGGATTAGAGGTTATGAAGGAACAGATGAACATACTTACATACATACAAACATACCGGTCAAAATCATAACCCTCCCCTTTCGCCATAGTCGGGTAATCCTATACTATTTACATAAAATCAGCCTCCATACGCCAATTTAGTGAGATGGCGCATGAGTGGAGAGTCATATCTTACAGCAATGGTAAATAAAATAGGTGAGGAATATTATGATAAGTTTTTAAAAGTTAAAAAGAGGATAAAAGTTTCTAAGGAAAACCGGGCACATGGTTACATTTTTGTTATTAATGATGATGATTTACAGCAAGCATTAAGTGTATCATCACATGCTGCGACTGGAGTCAGATCCTGGATTACCAGTGGTGTGGTGTGGGTACCGGTGGTACCCAAACATTTTTTTGAGTAGAGTGCACCTGTTTTCGCCAGAATAACCATACGTTGCACTTCTAAACCAGCCCCAGTCGAAATCCCGAATGCACCGGATGCCATAAAAAAGGTTGTTTAGGTCTTGCATTCTGAGAAGTAAAACTTGGAGCTAGGTTTCTTGTAGCGCTCGTGACTATTTCAATAGGTTGCTCGATAGGTTGCTTAAGTGGTCATGGCTACAACTGGTAATCAGGTGCATTTCACTAAAAAAATATATTTTGGTGGAGCACTCGAGTGGTGGTTAGGGTTGATGACTCATTGACGACTACTTCCATTTGTGACTTTCGTATAGATAGTAGCTGGGACCAACGGCTTACCGTGCCTTTAAAGCACGGAATCATTTTCTTTTTCGGACAATCAGACAATTTCTGCAACATCTGAAACAAACGAAAAAATTTTAGGGTGAGTTCAGACCATGAAAATGAACAACTTTCCCCAAGGAACATGGGTCTGGAAACGAAACCAAATTTTCGACCTCCCATACTAAATACGCGCTCGGATAGGTTCACTTTGTATGGGAGGTCGAAATTTTTTTTTCGTTTCCGGACCCATATTCCTTGGGGAAAGTTGTTAATTTTCATTGTCTGAACTCACCCAAAAAAATTGTCGAATGATTTCGATTTCACCCTGTAGAAACTTCAAAGCGATTTTTGAACCTCAAACGCTATAGGTAACCACACATCGCACAATCTTATTTGAACAGTGAGCATGAGGTTTTTTTCATGTTGTCATAGATAAAGTATGGATACATATTTATCTATGAGGTTTGTTTCAAAGATTTAATAATGATTCCTGCGTTCTCCGCGTATGTTTCATATCTAGGCTATTGTTGAAACCAACCGGTAGACAAAGACTTTACAGTCGTCTTTCAGGGATTTCTGTAGCAACCATTGTATTTCACCAAAGGCTAAGCCAGACTCAGACCAGAGTAGCAAGACCCATTCTGCTTTAATCTGGCACGCGCTGAACTGGGTGTTATTGCGGAGAAACGTATTGAGCCACTTTGTAGGGGACGAAGGATCCATTTAAACTAGACGTAGGCAGTTTAGACCTGAATATAATATAGGACTATAACCAGAACGTGGTTTCTGTGTGTTAGACGGTGACATCTGATAGGCATAGTGCGCACTGGCGTTCATTTGCGAGCATTTGCAGCAAACTACCTTTACTTACAAAGGCACCGCAGGCACTGTCACCCTTGTATTCACGGAACAGCTGCTACACAATATGTAGGTAATGGACTGTTTTAGTATAGTTGCTTAAGGTCCAGATATTATCTTGCATTCATTCTAAATTTAAGAGCCAAGCTCTTGTCGGTGTACCTAGCCACCTCTACTTATTAAAGAAAAAATAGTTTTTATACCATACCATATTTGATATGCTATTGAAATATTTTATAAATCGGTTGTGCTAATTTGAGTCAAAGTGTAGCTACTCAAGTGACTAGATTAGTCTGGTTTCCAAGGTGAATATGTATTATAGTGATGTACTGACAGAAACAGACATAAACTTTTTATTCCACACAAAACTTAGAATAATTGCACTGACAATAGATTCGCACGTTCGTCACAAAATGGCCGTGGTAGACATAGGCATTACCAGCTCGCCCCGGGCAATAGATCTAATTAAACGCCTGCCCATCCTTACCTCATCCTGTATCTGTTAGTGTGACGTGACTAGTTCAAATTTATGGGAATTCTGTGGTACAGCACGTCTAGCCGATTACTACGTGTTCATGTTCAATATACTGATTGATTTATAGAGTTTATTTATCGTGTTTAAAGATAGGTAACATAAGATGTAACTGTTAGCCGAAAATGAAGTATTTTTTAGATTTTTTATTAGCAAGTCATAAAACAACATGGCCGATTGTCCATTTTCATACTTACCTTTACTCAGCTATAACTACTTTTGTTATTAGGAAAGTGTTATGAAATTTAGTAAACCACTTTTTTGCTAGACCGTACATGTATAACATCACGCCTCTTTCCCGTCGGGGTAGGCAGAGACCACAGTCCTCCACCTGCTACGATCTTGACATACTTCCCTTGCTTCCTGTACTTTCATCAATCCTTTCATACATGCTCGTCGGTTTAGGGTACTTTTAACCTGGCCTTTATTCAGAACGTCCTGAATTTGGTCCTGGTACGTTCGCCTAGGCCTTCCCCTTCCAACGTTTCCATTCACTCTCGCCTGGTAGAAATTACTTGCATTAAATAGGTGAATAGGGAAATGAGAAATACTATGAAGAATCAAGCAGATAGGCAATCTACACAGTATCTTCTGTCTTATCATATAAAATAAGTACTTTGACAATAATGAGACTGACAGAAACGTGCACTGCCCATCTGAAAAAACCAAGATGTGTATTAACTTGGTACCTTTATTCTTCGAAACGCAGCAGTAAATACGACCAATGCCGTACTGCATTCCCAGATGAACTTTCTAGTCTTAGTATTTAGCACCTTATTAGTTACCAGTTCTACCTTATAAGAAATAAAAGTCAAGAGTATTTTCATAAGCAGTGCCTGTAACAATGAGCTCCCTCTACATTATAGTGGTAGGCACATTCACGGCTCACTATCCCATAATCCTAACCTAAATCACCCGTAAGAAGTCCGAGGCCGTTTGTCTTCCCACGATGACAGTTTTATGGCCAAGGGTCCACCATCAACTGACGGTGTGAACTGTAACATAAAATATTAATACACAATTTGTCCGAGTGGTCGTCTCTTAATCTACTTTTATAGAGGATTTTGGCAGGATTAATTATGGCGCAATGAATTTCTTTGCCACAAGTTTTTTCGCCAAGAGTATTTTATTTTACTGAATCGGATTGTATGGCTTTAAGAAATTAAATTTAGCTTCTTCACATAGATAACATTTCATCTTTGTGATGAATTTAAAAAGTTCGTTGTTCCGTGTGGTACCGGCAAAGAATAGTACCAATCTATCTCTACCCGTGGATGTCGTAAGAGGCGACTAAGGGATTTTGAGCTGGAGGGTGGGCAGCAGCGTCCTCTATCTATTGTACCATCTTATTTACTGCGGTCACCTACATCCGCGGTCCATGATGCCAGCCGCAACGCTAACAAGCGTGCTGACTGTGGGACTTCCCCTCCAAATTGTACCACGCGTTTCTGTTGGAACACGAGTAAGCTCCCTGGCCTTCAGTGGACGTTTAATGGGATTTCATGATGATGAATTTAAAAATTAATCTTTGTAATGCTTTCGAAATAGCCTTTTAACATTAGGTAATCTTGTTACTACAGGTATAGTTGTTGTTGTTGTAAAATCTTTATTGCTTATTCTTTATTACAAAGTGGCTATTGTCTGAAAGATTACAAGCAAAGGCGGACTTATCCCTAGGTGAGATCTCTACCAGTCAACCTTAGAGTGACTAAAGGAGAAAGTATAATGATGCAGGATGCAAGCGTGCAAACAGAGCAAAACATGAAAGAAAATAAGATAAATTTATAAGGATAATAGAAAGAGACTTTAAATACCTACGTACCTAACTTAATAATAATAATAATAGAAGAAAAATAAGTATATTAATTACTAATGCTATTCCATACATACCTACATAAAAACTACATACAAATATCTATTAAATATATAGTATAACTGAACAATATATATATATGAATACATAATAATCCATTTTAAATATAAAATATACCTACATATAACTAAGTAAAGCTCAAGTGTCAGAATTGTAACCCCAGAGTTTCTTTAGCGCAGATTTAAATGAATTTATGCTGGGTGACTTCCTTACATGCTCGGGAAGCTGGTTCCAGAGTCTCACCGCTCGGACAGAGAAGGAATTAGAAACAATGCGAGAGGAGTGGCTTGGAAAAGCAAGAGAGAGGTTCACGCTGGATCGGAGCCGGCTGTCGGAGTCAGTGCAGAACTGGAAATAGTATACCCCATTACCTAGTAAACCCCATTACCTATTAAGTCACACGTGCTTCATTAGTTGCATGTTGATGTCCAGGCGTGTAATTATAGTTTCGCCTTGTATATTCCACCTGTCAGATTAACCGTCTGCGATAGCAGCAGCAATACCGACTACATGCCTGTATAGAGGTGCAGAGGCACCATCTCCGTTTCTTTATAAGCACAGACAAGATGATGGTTACATAATTATGATGAAGTATAAATATTGGAATTCGCTAACATCCAATTTCGATGATCTTAACACTTTTTATCGCTTGCTATAGGCTTTATAGGTAAGATGTGTTTCATTGAACGCTTTGTTACAATTGTAAGGTATACCATATTCATATTCATGTTTATTTGCTTTCAAATGGTACAATATAGGTCTTAAACTAACTTAGGTATCTTACTTGATGCCTGAACTAGGCGTAGCAAATAATTAGTACAGTATTATTAAGCACTGGCTTAATAATTATAGAAATGAAATAATTAAAAATTTTGTACAATCCATCCCAAATTAATACTAATTACAAAAAAACAAAAAAATATAAAAACGGAATCAATCAATTATACATTACAAAATATCTATACCTCATCTTAGAAGTAAGCATTGTAAGCATAATTTATGCACTTTCAGCTTCTACTACAAAAGTTAGGTACCTTCTAGTAGTGCGATTTCATACACAGAAATTTACTCATATGTTATGGCAGTTTACGCTTTTGCTGTTATAATAAATCGACTTTTTACACTCATATCATAGTCTCTAACTCACCTTTAGAACGTTTATATCCTCCAGTTAAAATGTGAGAGTGCGCCATTAGCATAAAGTTTTGATTGGCGGTCGTTCCCACTAAAGTGGGTTTCACTATAAACCATTCTTTATGTTCTCAATTTTTCTTTTGATCGTTATCTTGTTATTTCTCTAACAACAATTATGACTTCCACTGAATCCATTCATTGTGCATTCTGTTCAAAAAGTGACTAAGCGAGACTCGCAAAATGTTTTCATATTTTTAAAAGCGTCTGTTTTTTGTTATTTTGATGGCACTATTACAGCAATTCCGCAGTCAAATCAAATGGCAGTCATTTATTTTTGATTATTGGTCTCCAGCAATCCAACTCTGTGTAAAATAAATTCGGTATACATACAGGACGGAAAACGCTCGCGGTGTTTCATCGATTTTAATCACGCTAAGTGAGAATGTATTTATCACTCCAACCACCTAAATCGAATAATGGTTGGTCTGGCGAATAAACATGCAAATTTGATGCGATTTTGGATAAAATTTTGATTTTCCGTGTACTGGATGCTGTCCGGTATAGCATGTAACATGGTAATTACATTGTAATTTGCTCATTTTGATACGCAGGTGTTTTGATTGATAACGTGCTTGCCTTTTCAATTACAAACTTAATTTGAATTTTTCCAATATGATTTAATAATAATATAACAATGAATAAGATTGGATGAAATGCGCAAAAAGTGGTAGAATAAAATTAAGATGGGCATCTTTGCTGCAAGGCGGTTGAGGATGGACCCTCGGTAAAACTATTTATTTATTAATTACTAAATAGCTGGTTTTGCGTTACGGATGCGTGATCGGCACAGATGTCACATCTAATTAGAACCGATGCGTGCGTGTGACGCGAGCGTGCCATTCCGATCAAATTGCCGCCGGTTGTTGAGTATTGCTTTGTAAAATGTTGCCAGTCATATTTCTGCCAAACCATATATTTTTTTAATAAACTGACGTTCAACAATATTATTAAATCAAATATTATATAAATATCAAGAAATACTGATTAACGCCGGGAAATGTACCGTGACGAAATGAAAGTGTCTGACCATTGGATAAGTAATAAGTACAATAAAAAGGTCGTCCTACTGAAAATCAATAATATGTAATATATTTGAATGAAAACTTTATCCATAAATACTTTCATGAAACAGTCTACACCACTGCTGCCTGGCAACACTGGATGTGTCCAACAATCCGCGGTATTTGCTACTAATCTATTGAATTAGGCTCTTCTATTGTGGGTGTACAGACACCCGGGATGACAGTACCCGAAGCAATTTGGAAACGTCAGACACACTCCGCCTTAGGCCAGAAATCAAATACAATGCTTTGTTTCACGTACGATGTACATAAATGAACCATCTAACAATATGTTTACGGTTCAGCAATCTAAGCGATAGATATTCCGTTTTTCATTTTATATTGCTACTTTATCTACTACACTTAAATATATTTCAATAACAAAAAGAAATTTAAAAGAATTTCTGAAATTCTGGGAGATTTATCGATTTTAAACAAAATAAATGTTTTCACAAAATCTAGAATGGTACTTCGGGGAGTAATAGTATATTTTGCAACTTGCCTCAATGTTGTCAAGGCGGTGAGCGGTGCATTTGTGTAAATTTACAATGCTTTTAGTCACGCACCAGAGGGCAAGCTCACACGTTTGCAACCGATCTGTTCTAGGGAACACAGAGTACGAAAGGATTGACTCGCCATAATAACTGTATTAAGAAAATTCTAGACTGTCATATGGTAAAATGCAAAGATTGATATCTAATGACTTTGACTTTCAGTGTCCTAGCCGTTGCATTATTCTGTTCTTAGGGATGTTAAAAAAACTAATACAGGTGCGTTCTCATTTCACTTCAGCCGTTTGCCAAAGTTCGCTTTCCGGGTTTATTCATTCCACTTCTCACTGTCCTCAGCATCCTCTTCGGTGAAATTCAACCTGATTTTTCAGTTATGTGACAGGTTTGTTAGGAAGCGACTGCTCTCAGACCTCCTTATTTCCAAAAGGGGACTGGGGAATCCTACTAATATTATAAACGCGAAAGTTTGTAAACTTTCGCGAAAGTTTGTGGATTTACTCTTTCACGTCAAACTACGGAATTCATTTTAATAAAACTTTACAATAATATAGCTTTTACATCAGAATAACACAAATGACAAAGGTTACAATTTATAAACCTGCGCAGACGAAGTCGCGGGCACCAGCTAGTTGTAAATAATTCAGCATGGTTGGTTACGAGGCAGATGAGGATGTTAGTGATCAATAAGATGTTTGTTGGAGCTAACACTTAGAACTTTGTTGTTAAGTAGCATAGTACCTGGGCGACCGAGCTATGCTCTGTATGGTTAAAATATCATCGGGTGAGCAAGCTATGCTACTCAACAACAGATGGCGCTGCAAGTTTCTTAAACGCACTAAAACGCGCAAAAAAATATAAAAAAAGACAGTGAAAACGAATTTCCCCAGACATGAGACCTAGCTAGATCGATTTTTTGCCCCCAAAAACCCCTGTATACTAAATTTAATCGAATCGTTTGAGCAGTTTTCGAGAATCCGATTTCAAATATATACAGGGTGTTAATTTAATTGCGTGCCGATAAAGGAACACAAAAAAAATATTTAAATGAAATCCCACTTTAAAAAAATTAAAACTTCATTGAAACTAAACTAACGCGGAGGGCAATGACCCGGCGCACCGCGCTATCAAAAGGGCACGAAAGGGTTTCAGTTATGTATGTGTCTACCTTAAAGTCAAAAATTCAAAATCGTTTATTCATTGTTGGATATTAAAATCTCTTAATGTCGTCAGCTAAACTACATCGCTTCACAAACAATGTGGCGCCATAGTGGGAAAAAAAGAAGCGACCATAAAAACCCACGCGCTCTTTTATATATGTTTTGATGTACGTTTACAAACGGCGGGCAAACTGTAAACGGTCGGCAAATTGTAAAACGGCGCCTGCAGGATGTAAACGGGTTTAGATCACTGGTGCATTTTAGATTCCTTAGCCACCGTAAACCCAACCGATCCCGAGCAGGGATCGGTTAGGTTGGGTTAGGTTATCTCACGACCACAACGCACGAGCCGAGCGAGCGAAGCAAGCGTGCCGCGGCAGGAGTACCAGAAACGAACTACGCTCCATTTTGTGAAATGCCGCCGCATTTAAATGCCGAATACAATGTTTTCGGCATTATGTAGAATACCAAGGCAAACTGTGATATGACGAATTTTACGACATGCCTACGAAATATAGATGGCGCAAGCTTTGCATGCCTATTTATTTTTCTTGATTAGTTTTTGACCTGAAATTTGTGTAGCTATAAAGAAGTCACTCTGTATCATGGGGTCCCATTCCGTACTACGGTTTTTTCGACGGAGTAAATAGCCCGAATTCATTTATCCCTTTTGTTTCCAATAATTAAACTAAATGTTACTAAAAGGTTGGTAGGTAAAGGTGTAAACTATGACATTATTTCAATTTCAACATCCAGATATCAATTTATTCTAAGAAAATACCTTATGGAAAAAATAGCCCGAACAATTTTCGGCACAAATTCGTTCTATGACGTGAGGCATCTGTACTGGTCTAGTATTATATTATCTGTGCTCTGTATATCAGTTTTGCTACGCTCTACGCCATAGAGTCTAGGGTAACCATACTTATAAATTGCAGGTACCAATATACCCAGATTAATATTTTTAGGGTTCCGTACCTCAAAAGAAAAACACGGAACCCTTATAGGATCACTTTGTTGTTCGTCTGTCTGTCTGTCTGTCTGTCAAGACCCTTTATCTCACGAACGGGTAAAGGTATCAGGTTGAAATTAATACCATATATTAGGATCCATGAACCACACAAGATCTGAAAATTTAAATTTTTTACAACGACGCAATCAAAAGATATTGCATTTTATGTCCTCATCTCCATACATTTTTTCAAAAATGAAAAACCTACAGGGTACTTCCCGTTGACCTAAAATTATGAAATTTGGCAAGAAGCTAGGTCTCACAGTACAAATAATGGGAAAAGTCTGAAATCATTAAATATTACAACTTTTCTCACAACTAATGGTATCCAATTGTGGTGAGCTCCCGTTTCAAGAACATTCATATAAGAGAGGGGTCAAGTTGGATGGTTCCTGAGGCAATTTTTGTTTTAGTTCTATTTAAAAACGGGAACACTTACAAACTTGAAAATTGGTATGTTTATAGGGCATAGGCTATAAAATAACAACAAATAATAAAATTTGGTCAAGCGCGTGTCGAACTCAAAAAATCTAGCACATTAACTTACTGAAATTTCAACTAATACAATTATGTTTATGTGGTGTTACGGAACCCTCAGTGCGCGAGTCCGACTCGCACTTGGCCGGTTTTTTTAAATGTCAGAGCTAATTATTGTTTCAATTTTGTATGACACATCCAAAGTGATAATTTAAATCTTATTGTACGAGTATGCCTATGTTTATTGTTTCGTTTATCAGTCTTAATTTACTTGCTGTGTTAAAGATTAAAATTACGCTGTATTTCAAATTTGCCAAGCTCTATGGTAACCAAATATGAATTGTAAGTAAAATATGGGGGCAACTGAAATGTTCAATTCTGAACGTCACATCCAAAGCCATAATTTAAATCCTTGTTGAAGGCACAATGGCTACGGGGAAGACGTAGATTTTCCTTACACCATTAACATGTATATTGGCTTTAATTTATTGCGTCAAGTGTTTTTAAGAGCAAAGCAAGCGTTTTATTCTCCATTCAAATTTTATGTAAGTATCGTTAAAACTTGTTTGTGAAAATGATAAGGCGTAAAATTAATTTTGAAAGTGTCGAAGTGATGCAGTCGCCAGAGTTATTATTAGCTTTCATTTTATTTTAAAAGAGCTTAGACACACACAAACAAAACATGTATGACATACGTCTATTTTGTATCTATTTTGTCTTGCATGAACTCTAAATTCACTTCAAAAGACGGGTCTACATTGGCTGGTACCGTTAAGCATAAAATAAGGAAAATATCTCGATGCTTATTTGGAAGAAAATCTCGAATATCACTTAGCCGAAGAGAAGTTATAACAATAAATCCACGATAACATTTACATACGGGTGTTTGAGTCTCGAAGGGTGATTTTATAACGGGTCGCTTAACACGGTAATGTAGGTAGGCTCGATTTGTACGATTTTCCTGTTTTCGGATTTTTACACATAAAAAAGCAAAGTGTTCTGATTATGATATTGCAGGAGTATTCTAAACTGTGTATGTTTGGAACTTTTTAAAATTAATTTATAGTCAGTAGGAATTAACGATATAATATTATGAGATAGCTGTGTGGTGTCAACTAAGAATAGTACCACATCATTTCTTCTCGCGGCTGTCGTAAAAGACAACTGCTTTTTTTTTTTGAAAAAGAGCCTGTCTAAAATGCAAATATTTTTGTTCAAGTCGTAAGTGCGTTGCGTCGACGCAGCGCACTGTTTGTATAAAGTAAAACGTCGTAGCGTCGACGGAACGCTGACGCTACGCGCCGTGTGGACTGGCTCTAACTAAGGCCGGTATTTCATTGGGACACCATGGCAGCGCAACCAGTCGCCGCTACCAACAAAATGTACAGCTCTATAGAGAGTTACTCACCTGGTGTCCGTTTGGTTGCGCAACCAATTTGGCGGCGCAACCAGTTCGGATGCTGGTTGCGCTACCACTCCCAGTGCCCATAATACTGTGGCCGCAGGGTGTGTCTTTACTGGTGTCTAGTTACGGACACCAGTGGCGCAACCAGTCGCGCCACCGTGGTGTCCCATTGAAATACCGGCCTTAGGGTGGTCATTAGCGTCCTTCTGAACATCGTACTATCTTTCATCATCAACACCAGAGGTCCATGCTGACAACCGCAACACGGTACGGAATCCTAAAAAGATATTATACCAGTTTAATAAGAACAGGAAAAAAATCTATGATAAAGCTCAGAGCTAAAGCCAATACTTATTAATTGCCAAAATACCTTACCTTAACTCACCTTGAACTACCCCTGAGTTTTGCAAATAATTGGTCTGTTTTTAAAAACAGATGAAACCAAATCCTATAGAAGAAATAAAACAAACAACGTTCGCTGCTTCAGTCAGACTAATGAAACGTGATGGTCTCTTGGAAAAAAGGCAAAAAATACCAAGTCCCGCTGGACTTGTTAATGTAGAAACAAATGCGGATACTGGATTAATGGTAACCGACGTGGTCGTTATTTTCTATACCCATTGTACTCAAAATACAAAAAAACCGGCCAAGTGCGAGTCGGACTCGCGCAACGAGGGTTCCGTACCACCACATAATCATAATTGTATTAGTTGAAATTTCAGTAAGTTAATGTGCTAGATTTTTTGAGTACGACACGCGCTTGACCAAATTTTATTATTTGTTGTTATTTTATAGCTTATGCACTATAAACATACCAATTTTCAAGTTTGTAAGTGTTCCCGTTTGTATGAATGTTCTTGAAACGGGAGCTCACCTCAATTGGTTACCATTAGTTGTGAGAAAAGTTGTAATATTTAATTATTTCAGACTTTTCCCTTTATTTGTACTGTAAGGCCTAGCTTCTTACCAAATTTCATAATTTTAGGTCAACGGGAAGTACCCTGTAGGTTTTGCTTTTTTGCATAAATGTATGGAGATGAGGACAAAAAATGCCATATCTTTTGAATGCGTCGTTGTAAAAAATTTGAATTTTCAGATCTTGTGTGGTTCAAGGATTCTAATATATGGTATCAATTTCAACCTGATAACTCTACCCGTTCGTGAGATAAAGGGTCTTGACAGACAGACAGACAGACGGACAACAAAGTGATCCTATAAGGGTTCCGTTTTTTTCATTTGAGGTGCGGAACCCTAAAAAGAGTAGACACTCATCATATCGAATGTCATGGTCTGTATAAAAAATTGAATTTATATCAATAGAAAGTTTAGTACATAACAAAAGAATTTAATCTGATGGGTAACCAATGTTTGTATTTGATTTCAATCTCATAGTACGAGTATATGGCTTTGAAGTGAAGCGCAGTGAGTTTGTTTTGGGGAAATTAAAATACTGTATCTTTCTTATTTACCTGTGATTGATTATGCTTTACTATACCATGCCGGCATAGCAACGAAAATAGCCTACTAGCGCCTGTAGTTACTGACCATTTTTAGGGTTCCGATACCAAAATGGTAAAAAAAGGAACCCTTATGGTGCTACTCTGGCTGTCTGTCCATCTGTCACACCCGTATATCTCAGCAACCACTTATGCGATCGACTTGAAATTTGTAATCGTTTTAGAATATGGTTGCCTAACTTAATTGCACATGAAATATTAAAAAAAATATGAATATTAGTGTAAGGGGGGCGTAAAGAGGGGGGCAAAATTTCAAATTACTAGTTTGAGTGGGGTATTATATCAAAGGGTACATTCTAAAATATATTTTTATATTTTTTTACAACTCCTAATTTTTAAGTTATAATGAAAAATTACAAAAAAATATCATTTCCCCCCTTTATGTCCGAAGTTTGCAAGAGGAAAAATCTGAATTAATTATAGTCGATAGAAAATTATGTAAATATTACAGCAAAAGTAAAACGATCTTTCTAAGTTGCACAGTTTTTTTGGAAATCTGAAAAAAACCTTTACGAACAAATTTAGTTTTGCGGTCCCAAAATGGACTTTATACTCGCACTTGACCGGTTTTTTTAAATTAATGATTAAAATCAAAGCAAGAATATTGTCAATTAATAACAGCAACCGCCCTTTTTAATTTACACCCTCTACTATACAAGCCATCTTTTCGCTGACTTATCACTCCAACTCGAACAAAAGCCACGCGAATCTCGAATGAATATAAATGATATGAACATCCGAGTCGGTGCCGAACCGCAAGCGGAAATGACCGGGGATTTGTCATTGTCAAATTTGAATACAAGAGAACGGATACGAGAAAAACGAACGTCATCTGTTTGGCGACGAATCCACTTATGTAGGAACAGTCTTTACATTTCAGGATGTAGTCCAGGAGTGCTATTCCCAATTTATCAAATGTCACCCATAACCTCCCGAACGAATCAGCCCTCACTTCCCGAACGCATCAGATCACGCACGCAAAATTTTTGGTATTCTGTCGCATTAGCACAAGCGGGTCGAGATGACATAGGGATGACCACCCATTTGCGTACATAAGAATCGAGAAATCGATTGAACATTATCAGCGTAATAATAAGTTTTTAACTATGTTATTGTTAGTATTTCACTAATTAATATAAGAGTCGAATCTTATGCGTAATCATTGCTTGAAAAATCCTTCGTTTTCAAAAAAGAGTACAAATGATAAAGTGGCATTGATGTTTTAAAAAAGCACCGTTTCGGCGTTTTTATCGTGATTGAACTCTGCCAAAAGTAATGCGAGCCGAGTAGGATGTGAAATGGGATGTAGGAAACTTTCTAATAGGTTGACCACAATATTATGTTTGTTGAGTGGGACAAGTATTGTGACGATTTGTTTAAAAACAGAAATAAGGGAAACTACCTGTAAAGACAGCTTCATACAACGCGTTTTTCTAAGTTTGTGAGACACCAGAGCAACATTCAATCGCTTTTTTTTATTTATTTCGTTCTTCTGAAAACTGTTACCTACATGAATATTACTATGTTAGAATTAAGCATTTATTAGAACATTACAATTTGCAGACTTAACAAATGAAAAACCGATTGCACTGGAAAACCTTTCAAAATGAACAGTCATTCCAAATGCACAATCTTTCATTTTATAACCACTTTCACTTTAAACGAGTTTTCAATAACACATATTAACTTTGTTTTATTGCAATTAGTTTACTCAAACAACAACAAAGCCGCTTGAAATTTTGACTACTTTTGTGAAAAATATAACGAGTTCTGAAAAAAAACTGGCGCTGCCAGGGCGGCGTGGGGAGGTACAAAAACTACAGCTGTGGTTTTAGTACTTATTTATGACTAGATTTTTTACCTACAGCTTTGAAATATTGTGCGATGCCTAGGACATTGAAGAATGTATTACACAGTGAATAACATATATCTTCGGATGCAGCGTCAAATATAGTTATGGTCAAAAATCAATTTTTACGGCAAACATGCAGATAAATGAACGAAGAAGAACAACTTTCATGTTAAATAATCTTTCAAAGTGAAAAAGATTTATACAGGGTTTAAAGAAAAGTACCGATTTCCTTTTAACCACATGTTCAATCACTAGAATATAGAACAATAAGCATGATTAAACAACAAAAAACCGGACAAGTGCGAGTCGGACTCGCGCACCGGAGGTTCCGTACCACCACATAATCATAATTGTGTTAGTTGAAATTTCAGTAAGTTAATGTGCTAGATTTTTTGAGTCCGACACGCGCTTGACCAAATTTTATTATTTGTTGTTATTTTATAGCTTATGCACTATAAACATACCAATTTTCAAGTTTGTAAGTGTTCCCGTTTTAAAAATAGAACTAAAACAAAAATCGCCTCCGCGACCATCCAACTTGACCCCTCTCTTATATGAATGTTCTTGAAACGGGAGCTCACCACAATTGGTTACCGTTAGTTGTGAGAAAAGTTGTAATATTTAATGATTTCAGACTTTTCCCATTATTTGTACTGTGAGACCTAGCTTCTTGCCAAATTTCATAATTTTAGGTCAACGGGAAGTACCCTGTAGGTTTTGCTTTTTTGCATAAATGTACGGAGATGAGGACATAAAATGCCATATCTTTTGATTGCGTCGTTGTAAATAATTGAATTTTTCAGATCTTGTGTGGTTCATAGATCCTAACATATGGTATTAATTTCAACCTGATACCTTTAACCGTTCGTGAGATAAAGGGTCTTGACAGACAGACAGATGGACAACAAAGTGATGTTTTAAGGGTTCCGTTTTTTTCTTTTGAGGTACGGAACCCTAAAAAAGAATAAAAAAAACAGAAATAAAAAACTTATATTAAAATTTTATTGTGTTAACCCTCGCCAGAGTCGCAGCGCGCATGAAGGTAACTAATAGGTCTTTACCTATGAAATTGCCGTTTTCTATGGCAAATTTTAGGTAAACTCAATTTTCAGTACTAACATTTTTGCATTTTTCTTAGGAATTATAGATACAATTTATTTAATTTTTTTAAGCATTATTGGGAAGACATTAAGGTAACAGAAGCTTAAACTTAATTCTCGAAAAATATTATCTGTAAAAAAATATAACAAATCTAATGATGAAATCGGACGACATTTAAGACGAACAATTTTCGAACCTTTAATTTTATATATCAAACTAAAAATAAAAACTTTATTTTATGCGTAAATTGATAACCTTGAATTCAACTTTCAAATATAAGACAAATGAAAAAAATTGCATGAGAATTATAGGAATTATGATCATTAATCTGTAAGAAAATTTCGGCAATTTCATAGGTAAAGACCTATTATTTTTCTCGTTTACAATAGGTGCGCCGAGTGCGCGTTGTGATTTTTAGAGCAGGGTCGGCGATTTGAACTTTTTAAGGTAGGTAGGTATTTTATTTAATTTTATTATAGCTAGTAATTGTTACAGTTTATTTTTTACTAAGATGAGTATGTATTTACGTTTCTTTCTTTCATATAAATTAGTCTTATTTTCTTTCATGGTTTTCTCTGTTTGCACGCTTGCATCCTGCATCGTTATACTTTATCCTTTAGTCACTCTAAGATTGACTGGTAGAGATCTCACGTAGGGATGAGTCCGCCTTTGCATGTCGTCTTTCCGAGAATAGTATTTTTGTAATTTTCGTGCAATAAAGACTAAACAACAACAACAAAGAATGGTCTAGATCACACGTGTATTCTAGCATTCTTTCATCTGACCTTTCTTTATTTTCTCCCGTGGTCAGTTTGCGAGTTTTCGTCTGCGGAGAGGAAAGGGAGGGAACCTTTGTCCCCGTAGGCACTAAAACCTTATTTTCACGACACGGCGCCGTTAGTTTCAAACCCGCTAGGTGGTAGTTGTTCTAGTTTTGTTCCGATAAATAACAAATACATGGTGATGGCTGCGCCGCAAGTAATTTGTTTCTACAGATGTAATGGCATGGTCACCCTTGTTCATATGCAACACTTTTTTATGTTTAATGGTTAACCTGTGAATTTTTATGCCGCAACCACCAAATAATCCACTTTTCCTAAAACAGGCACAACATTATACTCGTACTAACATAAATACAAAATTAAAATAAAACATCCACAAGATCTCAAGATTAAGAAGCGAAGTTGTGATGACAAGTGACATCAACAACATGGCATGCAAAGGGATACCAGAAAATTATTTTAGCAAATGTTTTACATATAGATAAAACTAAATAAAAAAGTCTTCCGCAGCTACTAAACTTGTTTAAGAAAAAGACTGCTTTTACTCGTAATTTAAAAATCAATAACTTTTTATTTTGCGGGCTTAATAATGCACAACTTATTTTAAAATAAAGTATAAATAAAAACACGTGGATGCAGAACTTGCATATTGTGCAAAATTTGATAGTAGGTATGGCAAGAATTAGAAAGGGATAAACCGCTCTGATCTTGCTCTACTCGTTTTGCCTTTGTAACACTGACCTCTTGTATTATAGAGGTCAGTGCTTTGTAAGTTTAGGTTGCAGTCTACAATCACGATACTTGTTATAACATCATTGTAAAGTGGTTGGTTCTTGTGGCAAAACATTTTTTATGGCCATCAGGCCATCACATCAGGAGTTTTTTGCCAATTTCAGAGTTATGTTTATGCTTGGAGTACTACTGTTTATATGGATATATGGATGGATTTCCATGTACCTACAGGATGGATTTTTGAGATGGGACAGCAAGGGCAGGTAGGCACGACAGCAAGCACGTAGAAACAAAGCAGTAAAAGCAACGCGTCGTGCGTGCGTGACGCTACAACAAGAGACCAGAGGCCCTACCGCCGAACTCAATCGTTATCGATTCTCTCTTTTTTTCTATACAAGAAGAAAAGAGAGATTCGATAACAATTGAGTTCGGCGGTAGCGCCGCTGCTCTACTTGCGTTTGTACCAACGAGCGGCCGTGTGTACCATAACCGTTACTGCTTCACGAAATAATTTATTGTGAAATTTTGATTCCCATTCAGAAAACTTCAATGAGAAGTAGGCTTCGAATAGGCCTTGGGTCTTAGGTTGTAGTAGGTACTAATAAAAAAGTCAGAAATTGTAAAAAAATCTTTCATCTACACTCATGTGTTTGAAATATGATTCTTGAATCATTCACTCATATCAGCAGATGAAGCGGCGGGATTACGCGGGCATGGCTTTTAGTCCTGATAGCCCGCCAGTGTGGCCGGTACTGCAATTATTTTCGTATTATTATAGTCATTGACATGGGATAAACGCTCCGTTTCTATGCGCGTATTTTCTAAAATCCTTGGTTTTGAAGTAAAACGCTTGAATAGTTGTTGAATTCAAATAGTTATTCTGTAGAAAAGGTTGTTCAGATTAATTTATATTTAGTTTAAAACGTAGAGCAATTTAGGAAATTATAAGTTTGAATTTTATGCAGATAAAAACTATAATTTTCGCATACGGGCCACACTGGAGGACAATGTCCGTGACTGCCCGCGTCTGCACGCCCCTTCATCTGCTGAGCGCTATAAAGTTGAATATTATGCAGAGTAGGTATCTATAAAAAATACCAGGATATATTTATTTTAAGTAAGTATCTATTATATATTGGAAGCTTTTCTGAACAGTCCTTTTTGTCCTTTTTTTTTCCTCTTGCTGTCTGGCAGCAAAGATTTTGTTTTTCTTACGTCAATGTCTGGCAGTCATATAACAAAAAAGAACACAAAGAGATTTGAGGCGCTCGCCCATTGGGAGGAGCCAAATATTTTGAAAACTACGCGAGTGCAGCGTTTTTCTTATCTCAATGCGAGGAGCGCACGCATCGCGCGCATTTTGGTTATTTAGGTGCCGACACCCTCGCACACCCATCCGCGCCGCATCGGACAGTGTGACTAGTTTCTACCAATTTGGCTATTTGATATTTATTTTGCAACATTATGTTTACGAAACACACATACAAAATATACCTATGTCGATACTGGAAAGGAAATATCGCTTAAAAGCCATTTTGAAGACGAGACGAGGACGGGTTGGTAGTTAGCATCATTGTGGTACCTAGTTTAGTGTCTCAATGGTCAGTCGGTCAAATCTAACGTCAGATCAATGACATCTGGGAGATAAACAAGGTTGTCACTAGCTACAATCAGTAAAACAGTTTTGATACTTCTTATTACAGTATACTTATAAAATACACAGTGTAAAAAGACATAGGTACTATAAACTAAATCTGAAATCCAGAACAAACTATCAAACAAAACAACTTTCCCCAAAGAACCAAGACAAAATAAGAAAAACGCCAGCCAAGTGTGAGTCAGAATCGCGCACCGAGGGTTCCGTACCACTTGGTATTAGTCAGGGACGCGCAGTTGCGCAGAAGTGTATTAAATGCGCGCGACTGACTTCGCGAATCTGACTCTCACTAGACCTACAGATTACCACCTGTAGATTCTACAGGGTGAATTTGAAAACATTCGAAAAATTTTGAGTTCGAGTTCAGACCACGAAACTGAACAACTTTTCTCAAGGAACATAGGTCGTTCGACGTAAAAGAAAATTCGATCTCCCATACAAAATGTATGGTCAGCTGACTGACTACTATGTAAGGGTAATAATTTTTTTTCGTCCAATGACCTATGTTCCTAGGCGAAAATTGTTCAGTTTCGCGGTCTGAAAGTCTGAACTCAATCTCAAAATTTGTCGAATGTTTTCAATTTCATCCTGTATGTGTAGCTTATGCTTTACGAATGTCACCGGAAAATGATAAGAATCGTAAAATTCCTAGTAAGCTGATCAACTTTCGAAAGATTATAAAGAGTAGGAGAGGAGATTTATGCTAATCCAAAACCTTTTTGCAGAAACTATGCAGAAATACAATGTAATTTACTTAATTATTAACTATTTGTCAATGTGTCATATAAATTGCTTTTTTATTTGTATCTGTCTGAATCTGTTCGTGTTACTGTAAATAAATTGATTCTATTCTATTCTTATTCAACGAGGCAAACCTTGCGCGAAACCTGCTGGGATGAAACTTGATACGATTCAAGTACATACTTATAGGTAACATAATGAGAAGAGTTGCAGCCTAGCAGCACGCGTCGAAGATGCACAGTGGAGCATAATGACAAAATATGTCATTCTTTACCTACTAGGTTGAAAGTTGTATCTTTTTAACCGATACAGGTAGCTAAATGAAAATTTCACAGAATACGTGTTTTTATGATTTTTATACCATTTAAAAATAAAAACGAAAACAATATAAAAAAGGAGGTGTCGCCATACGAGAAACGTATTTTTTTTCTTCGTCACACCTTTAAGGGTCTTAATATTTGATATTACTATCAACTTGATACCTTTACCCTTTCGTGAAAAGCAGGGTCTTGACAGACAGACGGACAACAAAGTGATCCTATAAAGATTTCTTTTTCTTTCTTTTGAGGTACGGAACCCTAAAAACACCAAAAAGAAACGCTTTTCTTGTAGGGGGGTTCCTAAGTTATAATTTGTCATTGTTTTAATTATTTGTTAGGTAATCCGCCCTAATAACACATAGGAAAATTTTTACCATATAGCTACGAGTACTACGGTTCAAAAGATACAGCCCTCGGGCAGACATACAGATGACGCAGGCAGTAGTAGGGCACCGTTTCGACCTTTCGGGTAAGGAACCCTGAAAATATTTTACTTCCATCTTGTCATTCACTGCTTTCCACACAAATCGTGCAGTGAGCCAGTAAATCATGTGATACAGTTTCTATATTATGTAGTTGTAGACAACACAAATATTTTGCATTTCGACCTATCAACCAACCAAACCATCTTTGGAAAAGAAACTGAAATTATCAACGAAAAATATCAACATTTCCATGCAAAACTATCCAATGCACTAAAATGGTTCACACAAATTGTTTTGTTATTGTATGAAAAGTATATTTTCCTGTTTATATTTTTCTCTGATTACACAAATTTTATTGAAAATAGGGTTTTGAACGTTGGTTTTCAGGGTTAACGACACGTTTCGATTATAAATTTCTTAAATCATGTATGTATGTATGTATACATACATAACGACTTGTTTACACCTTTTTACACGTCAATGACTAATGTTGCAGTGACTGTTACGTCAATATTGGGGTGGCTACCTAAATTTTTTAAATAAAACTTATTCTCTTCTTAATTGGTCACCTACAAGCCCCATTTGGGGGTAATAGGTTATTTGCAGATTTCTAAAAAACTGTGCAATTTAGAAAGATCATTTTATTTTGCTGTAATGTTTACATAAACTTCTGTCAACTGTAATTAATTCAGATTTTTCCATTCACAAACTTCGGAGATAAGGGGGAGGAATGGTATTTTTTTTATTTTTTTTTTTCATCATAACTTGAAAACTAAGAGACGTAAAAAAATACAAAAATATATTTTAGAATTTACAAGTACAGCAATTTCATATGATACCCCACTCGACCTAGTAGCGACAATTTGAAATTTGGCCTATTTTGGCCCCCTTTACATTAATAATCATATTTTTTTCAAAATTCTTTCATGTGCAATTAAGTTGGGCAACTATACTCTAAAACTATTCCAAATTTCAGGTCGGTAGCATGAGTAGTTGCTGAGATATAGAGGTGTGACAGACAGTCAGACAGACGGACAGACAGACAAAGTCGCACCATAAGGGTTCCTTTTTTTACCATTTTGGTATCGGAATCCTAAAAATTCAAACGCCGGGCGGCGATGCGCCTAACTGTGCGTTCACCTTTATACCCCGATGCGCTGGTGAAGAAAGTTATACTTAATTATATTGAATTGAAAATTTCGAATCCGTTGCTAAGTTTATTGACCATGAGGTAAGTTATATTTTTGATACAAAAAGTTGCAAGAGTTAAGTGCAGTTGAAATACTTAGGTACATGACATGTAGGTATTTGTTTAATGTGTTGTACATTTTTTGTTAGCGCAACCCGGTCGTCATACCCCTCCGCCGCTCAAATCGAATGCTTGATCGAGTTCCTTGATGCGAATAGAACTCTCGCTAAAGGATACTCAAAAACGGCAAGAGGGAGGGCGACAGCCACGTCATTATGGAACCGAATAACGGTAAAACTTAATAGTATGGGTGGCGGAGCTATAAAAAGCTCAAAGAGGTGGATGAAGGTTAATGATTTTTAATTGCTACATATTTCATAATAAATAATGTATAGTCAATAGCACATCAGGCTCGATACAATGGAATCATCCAAACACTAAGGTACTAAAGAAAATATAGACTCATTGCACGTAATAGGTAACCTGAGGTGCTGTTGACTTTAGATTCCGATGAAGAGAGTTTTAAATGTGTCCAATTTTTTATTCCAATAATAGTACTGGTCGGACAAAAAGAGCGCAATAAAAAAAAAAGCAGCGGCTCGAGCAGCAGCCCGCCGAAAAACTGGTGGGGGAGTAGAGGAGGTCCCCGATCTTTCAGAGGTGGAAGAAAGGATACTTCATATCATGGGTGGAGAGGGATTCGCAGAGGGTGATTCACATCTGCGAATTCCACTATTTGATGTAAGTATTTCATCATAAGTGAGCAAAAGTTGAGATACATAGTTTTTCAGTGTTTCATGTCTTTATAATATTTACTTTGTTAAATGTTTTAGCAACCTACACAAGATTCTCCTACAAGGGAAGAACCTGTTTTACTGGTAAGAAGTGGTTAATAACATTAGTTAGCAACAAAAGTAGAGAGTTATAATTTTCAAATTATTTCATGTTTTCAAATTATTTACTTTGTTTGATGTTTTAGACACAAGATTCTCCAGCAGAAGAACCAATTGTTTTGGTAAGTACCTATGTACAGAAGTATACAAAAGTGTACAACAGTGTTTGAAGAATAACAGAGTGAGCACACTGGCAAATATTGTCTTGCTTTGTCGCCAGCATCCTTATCAGTAAAATTTGCAAAAAACACTACTAAAACAGAACAAACATTTTTATTGTAGAGATTAAAATTACTATTGTGCGCAAGCCATAATACCTACTTTTTTTTTACAGGGACTAACACCGCAAAATGCTGCGTCTCAAGAAATTGTAAGAAATTGTAAAATTAAACTTGTTTTTGAAATTAAACGTTAAAAATTAACTATCTATGTTACAAAAAACTTTTCTTGCAGGATACTGAAGACGTTGATGTGTTCCTGGAACACAGACGCCAGTCTCAGGTGAATAATTATACAAGTGTCACGGCTAAGACTCCTGGAGGAAAAGTTACTTCAAATAAATCTTATTTTAAATTTAAACTATATTAATATTATACCTACTAATTAATTTAAGGGGACCGACACTCAGATGGATGGTATTGATCCTAGTCCAGGAACGCCAAATGGGGGGATACAATTACCTGCCTCCGCGGTAAGTTAACTTGATTATATGGAATATACTTGCCTGAAACTTCATTGTCTTTTAAAAACCAATGCTTACATCCCTTTAAAATAAATCAATGATGATCCTTATTAGGTACATAATTTACCAAAAAATACTAATATATTGATAAATCAGATTTTTTTCTTTGAAAAATACCGATTTTGTTCGCCTTTATTGACGAACGAATCAGAGCTTTTCGAACAGATGGTAAGAGAATAATATATTTTTTCAGGAAAGTATAATTATTAGTCAACCGCCGCCCCCATTAGTCCGACAAGCAAGGAGCCCTGCCCGTCTCCGTCTGCCTGTACCTGCCGCAGCCCCACCTGGTGACGCCAACCGTCGTTTCAGGCTTCAATCGGCTGCTGCCACTAGTAAGCATAAAGATGCAAAAGACTCTGTAAATAAAATAGGCCCAGTAAACATTACCCCTTTTAGTAGGAGATCTAAGACCGAGCTTGTATGTGGTACCTTGCACATTAACCTGCTGGGATGAAATGGATTTTTGTTTTTGTTTTTTATTTTTGTTTTATAATTTTGACATGTGACATGACATGACATATGAATATGAATACATGAATATGAAACTTGGCACAATTAAAGTAAACACTTATAGGCAACATATAAGAAGTGGTGCTCCCCGTTAGGACGCGACAGAGAAGTATCTTTTGAACCGAAATACGTAGCTGATTAAAAATTTCACAGGATATGTGTTTTTAAGAAAAATATATTACCTTATAATAAAAATACAAGAAACGTATTTGGTTTGTTTTTGCTCTGTCGTCAGACCGGTTATTAATTCGAGCGTTTAAAATTTAATTAATTTTATTTTAAAATCGTCCTTCAAGGATGTGAAGGGATGAAAGTGAAATAAAAAATTTTGAAAATCTTTTATCCCTTATATCAACCGCATGGGGGATGAGTTATTGAAAATTCTTTCTGATATGGTGTTTGTGGTATTCATTAAATTAGCACACACAATTTCAAACGTGTAGCTAAAGCGGATACGGGTCGGCGTCAGTCAGTCAGTCAGTTAGACAGTCAGTCAGGACATGTCATTTTATTGACATTTTAGTGAACTATATTTCATACTAAGTTTGACGCTCGAATTAATAACCGTTCTGACGACAGAGCAAAAACAAACAAAATACGATTTTGTATGGCGACCCCCCATATTTTTTTTTTTTTTTAGTTTTTATTATTAGGTAATATATTTTACTTAAAAACATATACACTGTAAAATTTTCAACTAGATACCTATTTCGGTTCAAAAGATACAACTACGAGTATCTACCAAATTAGATTTTGGCCTAGACAAAAATCGGAACCAAGATTTTCTTTTTGTGGTTTATGAAGTCTTGGAAGTAATTACATAATTACTTAAAATTAAGCATATCACCAAATAGGACAAGGCAGCAGATTAAAAAAACTCTATTATATAAATAGTTACTGTGGCAAAAATACCAACTAAACGAAATGTTTTCTGGCCTCGTTCAATGATAAAGTTTAATAATTTACAAACAAATTAAGCACCTAAGTTCTTAGGTAAAGCCTGAAATAAAAAAAATCCCACTAAAAGTTTTATTTCTTTTTGTCAGCTCGGGCAAAATACATAACTATCTCGTGACTTTTTGTACTTCAAAATTTTGTTGTACTTGATCAAACAGTCATAAAAGTGAACAAGATATGTTAAAGCTTTACAGTGGTATAATTATTGAGGGTTTTCTCTTTGGCCAAAATAGTTAACTGAATGAAAAGTGTTTGATTATACTCTAAAACTGTACTTACGTTGATTACTTTGAAAATTAAACATTTCAGGCTATAGCGTATCTTTTTATATAAAAATAACATTATGAAGCGCTTTATATCGACCCTAAAAAAGTTGAAATAAAGTTCATAATTGACATTAACATAGTACACGGCTCGTGATTGCACGGTACGGCAACGTCGCATTGCTTCGCTGTTGTTTTCGGTACGCGCTTCGGAATTTAAAGTTAAACATGAAAGATAAAAATTTAAATCGGTTGTAGCAAGCTGAAAATATTTTTGATCTTCTAATCTAAATATATAAAACAGCATGCCCTGACCGACTGACTGACTGACTGATTCATCAACGCCGAGCCGTAACCGATAAAGCTACAGATGTGAAATTTTGTACGTAGGTTTTTTGTACGTCAAGACCACCCATTAAGAAAGGATTTTCTGAAATTCATCCCCTAAGGGGTCGAAAAAGGGGGTGGTAGTTTGTATGAATATTCTACAGGTTTGACATGGGACTCAAAATAATTATGGATTTGATCTAATGAGAGGAAAAAAAACCGGCCAAGTGCGAGTTGGACTTGCGCACCGAGAGCTCCGTACCACCACATGATATAAATTGTATTAGTTGAATTGTCAGTAACTTACTGTGCTCGATTTTTGAAGTGAAAACTTCTTTAGCGGCGCTTGACACCTTTTTAGATGGAGAAAAAATTATTAACTCGCATCAGATGTCGCGTCAGCTGTCGAGTCAGATCTCGGATGAAGTATAGAAAGGGATTTGCAAATAATCATACCAAGTTAGAGCAGGCTCAATATGTACAAAAGTTAGAAAGTGTGCTATAGACCAAAACATCTTTTTAGGGTTCCGATACCAAAATGGTAAATAATAAATGGTACAGCAGCACTGCACTTACGAGTACTTTCTCGCAATACTCAAGGAAAAACTGTCAACCGCAAACTTAAATTTGTAATGTCATACACATAGTATGGAAATACAAACTTTTATTTACGTTTTTCCAAAACAATGTTCGAATGAAATATACACATCAATTCAGAATTCAAATTGTCAAACATCAAAACAAACAAACCTCAAACGATTTGAAATTTGGAACAGTTTTAGAATATGGTTGTCCAACTTAATTGCACGTAAAAGAAATAAGAAAAAAATATGATTATTGATGTAAAGGGGGCCCAAATAAGGGGGGCAAAATTTCAAGTTTTCGGTACTAGGTTGAGAAAGGGCTTTACTTGTACATTCTAAAATAATTTTTTATATTTTTTTACAACTCTTAGTTTTAAGTTATGATAAAAAATTTCAAAAAAATACCTTTCCCCCCTTATCTCCGAAGTTTGTGAATGGAAAAATCTGAATTAATTACAGTCGATAGAAGTTTATATACATATTACAGCAAAAATTAAAGATCTTTCTAAGTTAAACAGTTTTTTAGAAATATGCAAAAAACCTTTACAAACAAATTTAGTTTTGCGTTCCTAAAAGTGGACTTTATTGCTTCCAAAAATACTATAGGTATATCGGAACCCTCGGCGCGCGTCCGACTCGCACTTGACCGGTTTTTTTGTCTTTGTCATAGTCTCGGCTTTTTTTGTTGTGCGCAACGTGATTTACGTGATATGTGCACAACAGACTTGGAATTCTGGTTTTGATCTATATTTAATAGCGAATCCAAAATGTTTGAGATCTACATTTCGAATGACAGCTGTCAAACTAAAAATCGCTATAACTTGAAAACTACTGACCCTAGACTACTCATGTGCTGAGACAAATGATAGGTCTCAAATAGTCTCAATGAAGAAGTACGCGAGCAATGGCGCGATTAACCCTTACAAAAAGCATAATATTCAAAAATTCAAGTTTTCACTTCTGCCGGCACTCCCGGAGTGTAACCTGTTTTTTTGAGTCTGACTCGCACTTGTTCAGTTTTTATATTTTATAGCTTATGCAGCATGAGATACATCCCACTGACAGACAGTCAGAGAGACATCAGAGGCATATTAGTATGATCCCGTTTTTCACCCTATGGGTACGGAACCATAAAGTCTAAAATAATTAAAATTTACAACCTTTCTCAAAACCAATAATCGCTAGCTTTCATTTTAAGTACATTCTTATTAAAGAGGGGTCAAGATTTGGGGGTCAAGAGCAAAAGCTTAGCACGCTAGTCCGACTCGCACTTGTCCGGTTTTTTGTAACACTGTATATCTATCTTCTCACAATGATATTTTCTCCCTTCAATGGACAGTTTGAAGTGTTGTTTTTAGGGTTCCGATACCAAAATGGTAAAAAAAAGGAACCCTTATGGTGCCGCTCTGTCTGTCTGTCTGTCCGTCTGTCTGTCACACCTCTATATCTCAGCAACCACTTATGCTATCGACCTGAAATTTGGAATGGTTTTAGAATATAGTTGCCCAACTTAACTGCATATGAAAAATTTTTGAAAAAAGTATGATTATTAATGTAAAGGGGGCCAAAATAGGGGGAGCCAAATTTCAAATTGTCGCTACTAGGTCGAGTGGGGTATCATATGAAAGGGCTTTACTTGTACATTTCAAAATATATTTTTGTATTTTTTTAAGTTTCTTAGTTTTCAAGTTAAGATGAAAAATGACAAAAAAAATACCATTCCCCCCCCCTTATCTCCGAAGTTTGAGTAAGGATAAATCTGAATTAATTACAGTTGACAGGGGTTCATGTAAACTTTGCAGCAAAAATAAAACGATCTTTCTAAGTTGCACAGTTTTTCAGAAATCTGCAAAAAACCTTTAAAAACAAATTTAGTTTTGCGGTCCTGAAAATGGACTTTATTGCTTCCAAAAATACTATAGGTATATCGGAACCCTCGGCGCGCGAGTCCGACTCGCACTTGACCGGTTTTTTTATACAAGCAGGCAGCCAGACACTTGCAGCCCACTCTAGCTACTTGGAATGTTGAAATAAGAACATTAAAAAGTCTAATATTATGTCAGGCTTGACGTACTTTTGACATTACGTAGACGAAAAAAGTCTCGGGGCGCACGGCACGCCATACCGGTTCCAAAAGATATATATAATATTACGCCGGTTCTCGCTCACTTGACGCGATCTATTGAATTAAAAATGAACTTTTTTAACTTTTTATAACTATGCTTAATTTTATAAATAAAGGAAAGAACACATGATGAAAACTGTTATTAAACAAAAGTTTTTCAGTTGGTATTTTTGCTTCAACATTAAATACGAAAATATTTAACTCCAGATAAATATGCTTAATTTTAGGTAATTTGCTCAAAAACTGTCCTGGAAAGCCTATTAAATTTAAAATAATTTGGTTGCCATTTTTGCCTAGACTTCTATGTAACTTGCATACAAATTTGCTAATAAAAAAATATGCGCAAATATTTTTTGCTTAGTTTTAATTGAAGTAGGTACCTTGGAACCCACATCAAAAGTTTACCCCATCAGATATTAGTTACGATTTTTGGCTTGACTTCACATGCATAAACAAACAAAAAAATCTATTTTCTGGAGAATCTAAAAGCCAGCCAATTCAATAAAAAATATTTTTCACATAGGTGTTCCACCACCTATTACAATACATAGCAACTTTATAGTAAATTGACGGTTTCGATTTATGTCCAGCCAATTAAAAATTACAGCTTTAGGACTCGGCCTATGTACGAGCCATCGATCGTACAAAGTGCAGTTTTCTGTTTTAGCTGACGTGCGACCTAGATTTGGGGGTAACGCGTCACTTAAGTACTTCAGTGTAATAAAAACGCTCCACGGTTACGGTTGGATTTTAATTATTGACATATCACCCTGACATATTCACCCCTTATCCTGCCGCAACCGTCTGACATCTTGACATCTGTGCTGAGCCCATACTGGCCAACACAGCCTACTAGTAAATTATATTATGATATTATGCCCCACTGTGCGTCTCTGTCGCGTCCTGCCGGGGAGCACCACTTCTTATATGTTACCTATAAGTGTTTACTTGAATTGTGCCAAGTTTCATCCCAGCAGGTTAATGTGCAAGGTAGGCCTTGTTGGATCTCCTACGTAATTAAAGGAATTGATTACAATTGTGGAATTTCGCGTCGTGACAGTAAGGGCAGAATTATAAACCTACATCTACAGACAGGACTATATCACAGATGAAATAATAGTAAAGCAGCAGTACATTTCTTAAATTTTATCATCCATTCACTTATTTGTGTTGGGGTCTGCGGATCTCTTTCTTTCCTTCATTTTAATGCATTTTCACATTTTTTTTCTCAAGTTGGGAGCTGTTTATTTTCTCTTAGGTATAGTTATAAAAACCATTACTAAAAAATGGACTTTAGGGTTGCGTTCCGAATCGGGTAAAAATTACTCTGACAGCAGGATAGCGTTATATGACGTCCATCGGTGTGGTCGAGACAGACTGCTGTCAAACGTTTACTATAACCGTTTTGGAACTCACTCTAGGTATATTAATCTCACTAACATTATAAATACGAAAGTATTGATGTTTGTTTGTTCCACTATCACGCCTAAACGTCTGAATCTATTTTGATAAAATTTGGGAGGAAGATAGATCAAGCACTGGACTAAGACATTATGCTACAATTTACATAGGCTTGATGACACAAAGACTATATAACGCGAGTGAAGCGGCGGGTATAAGCTAGCATTTTTATATTCCAGCACGCCACAGACCTCGAAGACCCTTGCAGGCTTCACCTCCGTCACAAAGACGCTCCTACTTTGCGAGCCTGGCTAGCAGGTTCCTTAGATTGGAGGAGCAGCGCCTAGACTTGGATCGCCGCATCGTAGACTCCCTAGAGGATTCGGCCGACAGAGAGCGCTTAACAGCCCAAGCTAATTGTGTTTTAGGAGAAGGCCTAAAAGCTCTTGCCGAAACCATAAATAATAATAGGGTTGGATAGAAGTAACATTGTTTAGGTATATTTTATTTTATCACTAAATGACTCAGGAGGGTTACACATAAATTATACACAACAACGGATTAACTTACGTTTTATATTGATGGCATGGGACCGACAAGTTTCGATCTATTTAGTGGTCGGCGCGACACGGCGGCAGACGGCGGTCGGTGAAACTGCCGACCTCCCTGAAGAAGATCTTCAAACAAAATAGATCGATACTTGTCGGCCCTATGCCGTCAATATAAAACGTAAGTTAATCCGTTGTTGTATACAGGGTGTAAGAGACAGCCTTCCGAATACTGAAAGGGCATGATCAGTCAACGTAACTGAACAACTTTCAGCGAACAAAACTTTCAGGAAATGAAAACAAAAATCGGCTTATTCATACAAACTGTCCAATCAAGTTTGCAATTTTGTATGGAGAGGCCGATTTTTGTTTTAATTTCCTGAAAGTTTTGATCGCTGAAAGTTGTTCAGTTACGTTGACTGATCATGCACTTTCAGTATTCGGAAGGCTGTCCCTTACAACCGGAATAATTATGGTATATTTTATGTTTATTACGTAAAGGACAGGGTGGAAAATGTATGGAGCTCGGTCTTTTATTTAAAAATATTCCAAAGCAACCTAACCACTATGTAGAAAAAAAACATAGACTCTAGACTTAAAACTGAGCCTACATGCCCAGTTGTGGGACTTAAGCACCCACCATTTAGGATGAATTAATTTTCAAAAATCAGCTAACTAGTCCACTCAAAAAGTCTATAAAACGCATCTGCCACTATCTATCTCTTTCTAACGCCTACTTAGCAGTTAACGTAACTCTTTCTAATGACTAGGCGTTAGAAAGAGTTAGATAGTGGCAGATGCGTTTTATAGACTTTCTGAGTGGACTAATTAGCTAATTTTTAAAAATTTATTTCTCCTAAATGGTGGGCGTTTAAGTCCCACAACTGGGCATGTAGGCTCAGTTTTAAGTCTAAAATCTATGTTTTTTTTCTACATAGTGGTTAGATTTTTTCGGAATTTGATTAAAAGACCGAAAAAATCCATCTCCTTTGAGTTTTTTTTATACATATTGGCATATATAAAAATGAATAGGCGTATACTAGATTATTTTTTTGGCCCTGATATGCGTATGCCCACCTTATTACAGAGGTCAAAAGCAACAACTTTTGTTTTACGACTTTGCAAACAACTCACGATTTTTTTTTAACTTCCCATACAAAATGGGTTGGGTACTAAAAAAATAATAATAATAAAAATACTAGTGCGGTAATAGAATGAAAAAAGCACGTGTGTTTAATAAACTGGATTATTGACCTTAATACAGTGCAAATATAGCTGTTTTACGAGCGAATGTGTTGAAAAATATCGAAAAGCGTAGATACATAAGTGTTTAAGAAGAGATTATTTTCTTGCTTCATAGGTACTTTTGTTATGCTTTCTTTCAGCAGGAGGGTTTTAGTTTTGAATTTCATATTTAATGAACTAGATGTAAATCATTTCGTTCAAATAACAGATATGTGCATAATCTTGCTGTGGGATCTTATACTATTTCGTTGGTTGGCACTCAGTCTTATGACATGACGGAGGAGTTGTTGAGTAGCTAGTGGAATTTAATTTTTCCCGACCTTACGATGTTGTGTATCATTAAAGATACCTATTTTAAAAGAGCGTGTAGTCGACCTTGTCTACAAGTATCCTTTTCCTCACTTGGTGCCACAATGTCTGTGTATATTTTATAGTCAGCTACCCACCAAGCAAAAACTACACTAATTCCATCAATTAGGCTTATGTACATTAATTTTTCCCGACATTACGATGTTGTGTATCATCAAAGATACCTATTTTAAAAGAGCGTGTAGTCGACCTTGTCTACAAGTATCCTTTTCCTCACTTGGTGCCACAATGTCTGTGTATATTTTATAGTCAGCTACCCACCAAGCAAAAACTACACTAATTTCATCAATTAGACTTATGTACATTAATTTATGCTGTGTATCATCAAGGATACCTATTTTGAAAGAGCGTGTAGTCGACCTTGTCAATCCTTTTCCTCACTTGGTGCCACAATGTATGTGTATATGTTACAGTCAAAATCCATAATCAGTCAATAAGCTTATTGACCGGTCAATAACCTTATTGACTGAGGTTGTCGGTCAAAACCCTTATTGACTGATTTTATTGTGTTTAGGTTCGTTAGCAAAGATTAGGTTACCTCGCGAGCCGAGCGAGCGAAGCGAGTCAAAAACGATATTGACGACACCCTCAGTCAATAACGATATTGACCGGTCAATAAGCTTATTGACTGGTTTATGGGTTTTGACTAACATACATATGTATAGCGATTTTAAGTATTTAACTGACTTAAGATAAAAAAATAAACATGTATTTAGATGGGTTAATTGTTTAATAAAGTTTCATAACAGTTATCCCTTTTCAATTTGGTAGCATAATTATTTATATCCGTTACTCTGACCTATATGAATGGACCGAATTTACATACAAATTTATTGCATAGAAATTTCTTGCCGCAAGTACCTTAATAATTTTTGCAAAGTAAATACCTTGAATGGTGACCAAATGATACCAAATTTTGAATTAAGGAATTCTGGCAACTTTTTTTTTAGGTAATATGAAAAAAATAGGTAATAAAAGCGGCGTTTATTCCCACTTGTCCAATTGATTAGTTCTATTGATTGAACTACTGGGAAAAAAATTCCCAGTAGTTCAATCAATAGAACTAATGGGAAAAAATATTCCCAGTTGTCCAATTATATATAAAAACGATTTCAACTTGACAAAAACTTCTCCAGTGTTCTATAGAATATAAATAGAAAAATTCCCAGTAGTTCAATCAATAGAACTAATGGGAAAAAATATTCCCAGTTGTCCAATTATATATAAAAACGATTTCAACTTGACAAAAACTTCTCCAGTGTTCTATAGAATATAAATAGAGCTCAATGTTCTCGGAGCTCAGACTGTTACTTTTGGGCGTATATTACTTGTTATTACGTAGAAAGCAGAACCGATCCGCGCGGATAGTTGGCGCAAGCAACCGGTACCGAGACTATACTATACTCGTTGCCTATCAGCGCTGATCCAAGCAGTTCGGAACGTGTGGCTATCTTTGGCGCTATCCAGCGATCGTTTAACACACAATATGGACACTCGGTACCGACTGCCTGCGCCAACTATCAGCGTGGACCAGTTTCGAAAAGCGCTGGCATATCTAAGAGAAAAAACGCTGCTTTATGGAGGGAAGGATAGTGGCATTTTTTTCTTGTCTTTCTCAGACTGGCCACTTTGGCACTATTTTGGTGAAGTGAGTGGTGACTTTGACTCTGTCGTAGAATTTTTTGATTTAACGACATGACGTTAGCTCATTTGCTAAAAATTTTGGAAACTGCTTAGGTAAAAATGAGCGTAAATATAATAAAACGCGGCCGCGGCCGAGTTCTGCTTGAAGGTGGACACGAATACTACCGCTTAACTGTGTATAAAAGCAAAGACGTAATATGGAGGTGCGCCAATTATAAAAAAAAACTATGTTGCGGCACAATTACTACTTCTGAAGTAAGTTGCAAAATATTTCTATGACAAAGATTTATAATGTCCTTTCTAATAAAAACATATAGCCCGGGAGCCGGCTGCAGAAAAGCCTACCTTACAAAACTACCGCACAAACGAACTTTTTTTTTTTCAGTTTCGTGATATGAACCCTCAGTTTTTGTTTGGATCAATAGTCAATATATTTTTCATTTCTCATGCTCTGAAAGTGCTTTTTTGTGCAGGATATAGGATTTTGTGCAGCCTATATCATGCACAAAAAAGCAATTTCCTCGCAATCGAAGTGAAAAGCAGTGTTTATAACTCGTCCACAAAACCATTTTTATCCTCGACATTACTATCAGCCCTCGCCTTCGGCTCAGGCTGCTAAAAGTCTCGGATAACAATGGTTCGTTTTGTGCACTTGTTGTAAAATTTACTATATGTATCTGCCTACTAAAAATATTATGCATACATTTTAGGATGAAAAGGTAATCATTAAAAAAAAGGATCATATTAGCAGCTGTGTGCCGGACACCAACAAAGAATCGATGTCTATCATCATCCAGAACTCTGTGGAAGAAATGGTGAGCGGTAGGGAATCAGTGCCGGCTGTATACAAAAAGACTGTGGCTTCTTTAAAAGACGCCGGCTTAAATATTGTCAAAGAAATACCTGCATTCGAGAGCATCAAGTCTGCAATCTATCGTCGAAAAAATAAAGTAAATCAAGTTCAAAAAATGAGCTATTTAAATGACACTGTAAATGCTGTAGAAGTACCTTTAAAATTCACACACTTTTTGCTGGCAGACTATAATGATGAGAAAACGGGAGTTCGCATTCTGATATTTTGCTCACAGGAAGCGAAGAACCTCATTCGAGAAAAAAAATTATATCTGTCTGATGGAACTTTTAAAATTTGTCCTAGACCTTTCCAGCAGGTCTATACAATTCACGCCGATATGGGTAGTACTGTCGATACAATCAATGTAATGCCAATGATTTATGCTCTTATGAGTACTAAAACAATAGAAGCATATATAACGTTGTTCCGCTTAATTAAAGCTCAAATTCCAGAATGGGATCCACAAATTATGATTACTGATTTTGAGGAAGCGGTTATTGAGGCCATACATTTTTTCTTGCCTGATACAGTACACCAAGGGTGCTATTATCATTTCACAAATGCACTGTGGAGAAAAGCCAAGGAATTTGGAATAAAAATAAAGCGTAAGAAAAGAATTGTGGGCCTGTGCTGTGTCCTGCCACTTTTGCCAGCAAACCGTACAGATGAAGGATGGGAATATATTAAATCCCAGGTTGATGAATTCAGCGACAAATGTGAACTGGAGGAATTCATAAAATATATGGATTATTGGATGAAACCCCGGCGCATAGGTTCTTGGAATGCTTTTGGTCGCCGTCACCGCACAACGAATTTTGTAGAAGGCTGGCATCGCGCAATAAATGGCATGTTCAAAAGTAGACCGGCAACAGTTTTTCAGTTTTTGAAAACTTTAGAGGAAGATGCAGCATTTTTTTCCGTCAAGGCCATACAAATCGTAAGCAGTTGCGGTAAAACTGCTAAAAAAAGGTCAAAAATCCAAATTGAAAATGATGAAATAATACGGCTTTCACAAATGCAGCTCCTAAACGGTAATATTGAAGTCCCCATGTTTTTGGAAAAATTAAGATAATTTCATCTTCTGTGTGTGTATCCAATGAGAATGTTAAAGATTTGTATTAAGTATAAGGTTATTTCTTAATAAATTTTTCTAAAATATCTAAAAATATTTCCATCATTCGATTCGAAGAAAACGAAACCGGCCAAGTGCGACTTGGACTCACGGGCCTAGGGTTCTGATAACGAGTAGTCTAGAACCAGTAGTTTTTGAGTTAAAGCAGTTTTAAGTTTGACAGCTGTCAAAGATTTCGACGAGATCTATCATTTGTCCCGCGGAGATTTTTTACTACGGAACTAAAACTAAAAAAATTACAGGAAACTTGTGCAATTTTGTTTATTCACAAATTGAACTTTTCATTACTTATACATCGTTACGTTTCAGTTCAGTTTAAAGTAAATAAAAGTCTTAACTCGAAAGCTTAATGTCACACGGCATGGAAGTCCGGGTGTTAAACTAGTATAAAACTTAATTGAACTGTTCAATTGGACAAGTGGGAATAAACGAAAAGCGGCATCAACAATTTGATAAAACTTGGCATGGCTCGGACACATTCATTATACAATGTATCTAATGGTGATATTCATAGGACTGGGAAAATTTATACGAGTATACAAAAGAACACAGGTCGAAATATGAAAAAAATTAAAGCCCCTCCCATTACGAGGTGAGTTTAATTTAAGGGGATTTCCGCAGTCCACTAGCGCCCCCATCTGTTAAAAATTATTACTCGCTAAATACAAAACCTATAGAAAATCTGGAAAAACAGATTGAAGTAAAGGTACTTTTATTTATTTAGAACTTATTAACTCTGTAAAATTAAGTTCACTGTAGTTACATATAAAAACTGCTAAAAGTGGCAGTTTTTGTATCTGTAACTACAGTGAACTAAATTTATCAGAATTTATAAGTTTTAAATAAAATTTAATTTGTCTTTCCGAATTTTCGATAAGTTATGTATTTAGCGAGTAATATTTTTTAAATGATGGTGGGCGCTAGTGGACTGCGGGTAGCCCCTTAAGACGTTATTGTACAAGATTCCACACTGGTGAAGGTTCGAAAATCGAATGCTACATTAGGTAGCATTAGATTTTGCGTCAAGCTGACAATAAATGACGCTGTAGTAGGTATTTAATTAATACGGTTTCTGGAGCGCCATAGTTGCATTATTACTTGGTAACGGGCCAGCCGACCCGCAGCCAGATCAGCCTGGGCCGATTGCTCAACTCTGTGATCTCTCCGAGCCTCTTCAACAAACAATCTTTCCATGTTCAGTTCGTTTTGGTTTAAGTTTGGGGCAGGCAACCCTGCACGGTTGCAAATATTGTGTAGCACACAGCATGCTATCACAATTTTTGCAACCGTATCAGGGTTGTAGTGCAGAACTCGGTGCACTAGAAGACATCGAAATCGGCCTTTTAGGAGTGAAAACGCTCTTTCCACAGTGTTTCTAGCCGTTGCATGAACTCGATTATAATACTCCTCAGGGGAGCCGTTTCTAGCGTCTGCCACCGGCGTCATCATATATTCCCTTTGAGGGTACGCTGAATCTCCTAAAATCAGTAATTTCAATTGTAATATTTGTTTTAGGGTTTCGTTTTTACCATTTTGGTTCGGAACCCTAAAAATGGCACCAGGTGTCCATACAAAGTTTAGCAAAACCCTTTTATTGATAACAATATCTAGGTAGGTATATTTCATAATTATATATTTACCTAATAAGCACACTACTTCGCCAGAGTTACTAAGACTCTCTAAGTGGCTTTTTAGCTCTCCGTAATTAAATATAAAACTGTCGTGGGTGGCGCCGCCAAAAGACGGATCTACATGAATTATATTTAGATCGGCATCAACAACCTGTAATGAAAAAAAATATTTTAAACTAGCAACCCCGGCTTTTCGCGGTCAGCTCTAAGTTCATACAAAAATTCGAAAAGCACAGATTTTCCTGATTTTGTAATCAGAAAACTTTTCCGAGGTACATACGTTACGGTCTCGAAAATTATGAAGTAATAAAAAGCCGGTCAAGTGCGAGTCGGACTCGCGCGCCATGGGACCCGATGTACTTTTTCTATTTTTGGAAGCAATAAAGTCCATTTTTAAGACCGAAAAACTAAATTTGTTTGTAAAGGTTATTTGCAGATTTCTAAAAAACTGTGCAACTTAAAAAGATCCTTTTATTTTTGCTGTAATGTTTACATAAACTTCTGACAACTGTAATTAATTCAGATTTTTCCTTTCACAAACTTCGGAGATAAGGGGGGGAATGACATTTTTCATCATAACTTGAAAACTAAGAGACTTAAAAATAATATATTTTAGAATGTACAAGTAAAGTCCTTTCACATATCATCCCACTCGACCAAGTATAGCGACCATTTGAAATTGGCCCCCCTCCCTATTTTGGCCGCATTTACATTAATAATCACATTTTTTTTAAAATTCTTTCATGTGCAATTAAGTTGGGCAACTATATTCTAAAATTATTCCAAATTTCTAGTCTATAGCATGAGTGGTTGCTGAGATATAGAGGTGTGAAAGACAGACAGACGGACAGACAGACAGACAAACTCGCACCATAAGGGTTCCTTTTTTTACCATTTTGGTATCGGAACCCTAAAAAGGAATCAGCTGAATCGGTCAAGCCGTTGTCAAGTGACGCTCTTTCATCATGTCGCCATTCATTTTTATGATACGTACCTACTTAAAGATACACATACAGTATACATACTATTAAACTAGCAATAGGTACTTGTATAAATTATATTTGTAATCAGTGGCTCGAAAACGAACGTTCATTATACGGGGGTTTTCAAGATCGAAAAATAGATTTAGGTAGGTCTCATGTCTGTAAAAATTCGCTTTCTTTTTTCTTTAAGTATTTCTTGAAAAAGGCGCGTTTCTTAATCCCTAAAACGCCATCTGTTAGTAGACTAAGGTTAAAATTAAACAGAGCAAATCTTTGTCGCCCAGTTAGAATAAAAATAAACGTAAACATTTCCTCAGAAGCCAAGAAAACCCATTGTGATCCTTAATTCAAACTATAGTTATGTCATAATTAAATTTTGTTCTGAAAATCTAGAGAAAACAATAAATGGCAATAAACTAATGGAACTAAGTAGGTACAATTAACAGCAGATCAACATCAAACTTGAACCTCGCAGTGCGACTTTCCTCTATGTCTACGCTACTGTATTTTCAAATGAATCAAGAAATGTACCTATGATAGCATTTTTATATCTCATAGGTTTTTCCTAATATGGGTATTAAACCCTAGTTATGTGCCAAATTTCAGTTCTCTAGGAATAGTGGAAGTACGAGATGTTTTTGATGATCGGTGTGTGAGTGTGTCAGTGACAAAATCGCTTGAATTTGACTCACTATAGCTCGTAAGCTATGAGCAGGAAGGGTATGTAATTTAGGGTTATAGTTATAGCTTAAAGCCTCTAGTTTTATCCAAAAGGAAGTCACAAGAGGGTCAAAAGGGATGGTATGGCTGTGTCTTTGTCGCTCGACTTGGCACTACTGTACCCCCAGATATATCATTTTGTAACACTAAGTTCTATTAGGAAGGTATTTACCACTTGCACATTCCTGGCATGATAACCTTTGCGACAGTAATACCGTTCTTCATTGTCTTTAGGTCTTATCATTGATACAAAAGTACCGTCTATGCTGCCAATTACTCCAGGAATTTGAAATTTTTCATAGAATCTGTAAAAGATTTTTTAATAAAAGCATCTCACTCATAATATTAATGGTGGTAGTGATTTTACTTAGTTATACTAAGTTTAATAAAATTATAGTGTGTGTGTTATGTCTGGTTCAAACACTAGTGCACTTCAATTTCTTCTATGGCTCCGAGGCGTGGACCATCAAAGCAGCAGATATAAAACGCATTGACGCGTTCGGTCCGCCGAACAAACGAATCCATTCTGCAGGTCATAGGAACCCGAGACAGACTGTCGGCGTTAGTGACTCGTCGGACCCTCCGTTATTTTGGTCACATCAGTAGGAAAATGCCGGATAACCTAGAAAGAAATATCTTGCTAGGGACAAGACTTCGTGGACGAAGACCAACGCGTTGGATAGACCAAATTACGAGTGCCCTTTATATGTCTTTCCAGGATACACTCAGACTGGCGCAAGACAGAAGTACCTGGCGATCAACAATTGCCAAGACGGCACCTGTCATTGTGGGTCACGATCCTCAGAACTGAGGGAGCGACTAAGAAGAAATGTGTCGTGTTTTACCTTTCTTTGAATTGTTGTCGTTCCGCCGCAGTTTGTGGGAAACGTATATATTTTTTAACAAAATATGGTTCGCTGAGAACAGCAACCATCATGTTAATGCACCTCGACGTCGACGCTTGGGACATGTAGGTGCTAATGTTTTTAGACACAATTTTTTGGTAGCTACCATTCGCGAAGAATGATAGGGCACAAAGTATCTGCAACAAAATATTTCTTTAAGTGTTCTGCGCGTAGGCCCGCGCTAAGCGATCGTATTTTCTATCACAGATCAGGTATCTAACCTAACCTAACCTTATTTTTTATTAAGTTGGAAACTGGATACACCGAACGAATAAAGCGTCGTCCAATAGCTTAGCCCTTAGATTATGAATAACGGCAGCTTAGCTTAGCCACTAGCTACTGTCACTAATTTGATAAGTCTAGCTGAAGTAGCCCCACTAGATGTAGCAGGCAAATTGTATAGTACGCCACCTAATTCATTATTCCATTTGTAAACGGCAAATTATACGATTTGTCTGCGACATAGATTTGTAGTTGAGGAGGAGTACCAACTTTTATTTTGCAGCTCAGGCCTCGTCTGTTTTCTGTTCTATTAAGAAGGTGAGGAATCAAATCATGTTCTAGCTCCTCTATAAGTTCTTTAGATAGCCTATAAATATGTACGTAATCGTCAGCACGCACGAAAAGTTGTAACTGGCGTACATATTCGGCTTGCCGGCGGCTTTCGTCAATCTCCATGGCGTGTGCTTCTCTTAGTAAAGAGAGCAACGCCATAGAACGAGCCATCACAGAAGTCTTACAGTTTTCTCACACAGAATTCGAAACACTTTTTATTTTACACACGACACAAAACATTTCAAGTTTTAGTCAAGAAAACAAAAGACTAGACAGCAGACGGCAAGCTTTATCTAAATATATAAAATAGCTTGTCCTGACTTAATGACTGACTGATTCATCAACGCCGAGCCATAACCGATAAAAACTACAGTACTGAATTTTTTTTACAGGTTTTTTGCACTTCAAAACCACCTACTTGTTTTAGAGCTCTCCGTAAAAAAAAAAGTAAATGTTTTAGCATTTTTAGAAATTCATCCCCAAACGCGATAAAATGAAGGATGAAAGTTTGTATAGAAATCCTAGTTACGTCATGTCATGAGGTACTTACTTAAAAAATTGGATTTGAGCTAATGATAAGAAATAAAGAAACACGTGTTTCAGAAATTTTGAGATATCATTACCCAAGGGGGTGAAATATGGGATGAAAGTTCAAATCCTACAGTTTTGACACGAGGTACTTGAAATTTGGATTTTAGCTAATAATAACAAGTAAAGAAACACGTGGTTTTTCACTAGTAGAATGCTACATTACTCCTGAGTAACATATGCTATATTTATTACTAGAAACATAATATTTAAACTTCAATAATGTAACCCAAGGCGAAAAAAAACGGCCAAGTGCGAGTCGGACTCGCGCCCTAAGGGTTCCGTACCTATCTACCATTTATGATATATTTTTTTTTATTATTATCGATCTAGTCTTGAAGACAGAAATGAGGTCGACGATGGAACGAGCTTGCCCAGAAGAAGCCTAAAAGCCACATACTAAAAGCTTTTGCTCTTTGACTTTAAAAACTCCGCGATCGTCCAACTTGACCCCTCTTTTATAGAAAAGTTCTTGAAACGGGAGCTCACCTTAATTGGTTACTATCAGTTGCTAGAAAAATTGAAATATTTAATGATTTTAGACTTTTTCCTTTATTTGTACTGTGAGACCTAGCTTCTTTCCAAATTTCATAAGTTTAGGTCAACGGGAAGTACCCTCTAGGTTTTGCTTTAGTGCATAAATGTATGGAGATGAGGACATAAAAAGCCATATCTTTTTATTGCGTCGTTGTAAAAAAAATTTATTTTCAGATCTTGTGTGGTTTACGGACCTTAATATTCGTAATCAATTCCGACCTTATACCTTTACCCGTTCGTAATAAAAATGGTCTTGACAGACAGACGTACAACAAAGTGATCCTTTAAGGGTTCTGTTTTTATTTTGAGGTACGGAACCCTAAAAATTTGCCGTACTATGTCTTTCAATGCATGCGCTACAGAAACCGTTGATGATAGAACAAAATAATGTTGTAAGAACCTATCTGAAAAAATTGGAGATTGTAGACTACTTTTTAATATTCAAATCGGATATTCCATTCAAAAGATATTACGAATTCAAAAATGTCAATCTACTCGTATACAAAATACTTATAGAAAAATATATTTAAGCATATCTACAGGGTGAAATGGAAATCATTCGACAAATTTTGAGATTGATTTCAGACTGCGAAACTGAACAATTTTCGCCTAGGAACATAGGTCATCGGACGAAAAAAAAAAACCGGCCAAGTGCGAGTTGGACTCGCGCACTGAGGGTTCCGTACCACCACATAAACATAATTGTATTAGTTGAAATTTCAGTAAGTTAATGTGCTAGATATTTTGAGTCCGACACGCGCTTGACCAAATTTTATTATTTGTTGTTATTTCATAGCCTATGCACTATAAACATACCAATTTTCAAGTTTGTAAGTGTTCCCGTTTTTAAATAGAACTAAAACAAAAATCGCCTCAGCAACCATCCAACTTGACCCCTCTCTTATATGAATGTTCTTGAAACGGGAGCTCACCACAATTGGTTACCATCAGTTGTGAGAAAAGTTGTAATATTTAATAATTTCAGACTTTTCCCATTATTTGTACTGTGAGACCTAGCTTCTTGCCGAATTTCATAATTTTAGGTCAACGGGAAGTACCCTGTAGGTTTTTCATTTTTGAATAAATGTATGGAGATGAGGACATAAAATGCCATATCTTTTGATTGCGTCGTTGTAAAAAATTGAAATTTTCAGATCTTGTGTGGTTCATGGATCCTAATATATGGTATTAATTTCAACCTGATACCTTTACCCGTTCGTGAGATAAAGGGTCTTGACAGACAGACAGACAGACAGACAGACAGACAGACAGACGGACAACAAAGTGATCCTATAAGGGTTCCGTTTTTTTCTTTTGAGGTACGGAACCCTAAAAATGTTTAGCCTTTCATAGTAAATTCAGTCAGCTGACCATATATTTTGTATAGGAGATCGAATTTTTTTTAGGGTTCCGTACCTCAAAAGAAAAAAACGGAACCCTTATAGGATCACTTTGTCTGTCTGTCTGTCTGTCAAGACCCTTTATCTCACGAACGGGTAAAGGTATCAGGTTGAAATTAATACCATATATTAGGATCCATGGACCACACAAGATCTGAAAATTTCAATTTTTTACAACGACGCAATCAAAAGATATGGCATTTTATGTCCTCATCTCCATACATTTATTCAAAAATACAAAACCTACAGGTTACTTCCCGTTGACCTAAAATTGTGAAATTTGGCAAGAAGCTAGGTTTTACAGTACAAATAATGGGAAAAGTCTGAAATAATTAAATATTACAACTTTTCTCACAACTAATGGTAACCAATTGTTGTGAGCTCCCGTTTCAAGAACATTCATATAAGAGAGGGGTCAAGTTGGATGGTCGTTGAGGCGATTTTTGTTTTAGTTCTATTTAAAAACGGGATCACTTACAAACTTAAAAATTGGTATGTTTATAGTGCATAAGCTATAAAATAACAACAAATAATAAAATTTGGTCAAGCGCGCGTCGGATTTAAAAAATCTAGCACATTAACTTACTGAAATTTCAACTAATACAATTATGTTTATGTGGTGGTACGGAACCCTCAGTGCGCGAGTCCGACTCGCACTTGGCCGGTTTTTTTACGTCT